>ML120512.1:182283-233369 GCA_003788595.2 Choiromyces venosus 120613-1 | reverse complement strand
GGATATTCTTAGCTGTAGGTTGTCAAAAATGTTATCTGATATGGTTATATGGACAGAAACCAAGATATAGATTATGTTTTCTATTGTTTTATGGATGAATTTAAGTAAAGTTTAATAGAAAGACTTGACAAGACTTGAGGTCTTGAGGGGGCTCTTGCTAGTAAGAGGTAACTGGACATAGGATATTGTTATTGGGGGCAAAAAAAGAAAATACGTTTTTGGATTTCAGAGGGCATTGTAGTTTTGTGGGGCACATTAGACCTTGCCCCTATCCGAGGGGGCATTCTGAGAGTTTTCCATAAATATTCTCAGCAAATCACAAAGTTCGAATGGCTTTAGAATGGGCTTAGCGTTTCTGGCAACGAATTTTACTGTTGAAGACCGCTGAAGGGATAGTTGTTAGTATCATACCGGCTACATGTATATCCTATGATACGCGTCACCATTACTGGTATTCGGTATTTAAATGCAGTGAGTTGCACTTCGGAAGGATTTCCTCCTACTCCTTTATTTTCCACCGCCCCCTTTATCTTCATCCAACCTCTAGATTCTCCCATAGAAACACCAATTAATAAACATGTCCTTCCGTCGTAAGTATACCCCCCATTTAATCCTCACTTGATCACCTCTTGACAGATGGATTTCATTAAGAGCTTGCAAGGGAATTTGCCGGGCTGGCCACCACGGTGGTTTCTACCATGTTGGTGCTAGGCATGAACTACATAACCCGGGGCGAGGTTCATCAAATCCGCGAAGAGGTCAAACACCTTGACCAAAAAATCGACCGAGTCGACAAAAAAATCGATTGCGTGGAAGAAAACCTTGTCTGGAAGCTGCGATATACCCGATCTGACCTGATGGGAGAGATCGCAAAAGTGCAAGCCATCGCCCCGAATCCTTTGATCACGACACTTGAGGACCGCAAGAAATTCGATGTCGGCGTGGCGAAGTTCGACAAATTTACGGCCTGAGGTAAGGAGATAGATTGATTGTAGTCTGTACTAATTGCTGACGCTAATTTAAGTTGCATGGCCTGACTAGAAAGAGGTGAAAAAAAAAAAAAATGAAAAAAAATGAAAAAAAATGAGAAAGAAACAGTGTTTCTATTGTTATTAAGTAATTCATAGAGTGAATTATAATATATTATATTACGTCTTTTGTCCGACTCATGTGATGACAGTAAATAAAGTAAAATAAGAGTGCACTGCTTGCCGCTATCCCGGATTGCGCTGAACCAGATACCACGCTGATCTCGAAAAAACCTTTGACGCCTCCAATTTCTCACTGAATTTCACCATCATACTGGTCCCTCGCTAGCGGTGGCATGGGGTTGGTGCGGACATGAATCAGGAGCTGGACTCAGCCAAAACTTGCTGAAAGTTGTAAAGTGATATTTTGACGAGACGAAAGCTAGCTAATTAGCTAGCTGCATCCCAAGTTCCGCTACACTCCGATTTCCATCCCAGATAAACGCAACCCCGAATGAAACTAATAAAACAAGGTGGGAAGATCGAAAGAACAAAACAAGTTGTAATCTGTAAGTTATCCCAAAGGTGTATCCCTCATGGCAATCCCATCCTGCTCAATATGCGTAATCAACACCATTCCGTGCGCGAGCACCTCCACGCCCCCGGCGGTTCCGATTCTGGTCCTGATTCTCATTCAAATTCTGAACCTGTGCATACCCAGTCATCGCAATCACCGGCTCCTCCCTCAAAAGCGCGAACCCGGTCCTGCCAACCAGGGTCGGTGCAGCCCTGCCACTACCGGGTACAACTCCACTATCATGATCATACGCCGCAGTGCGGATAACTTCCGCTTCCTTCTCGCTCGTCATATCCTCCTGCACCTTCGCCCACATCTTAGCGGGACATCACTCTGGATCAGTGTTCTCAACGGTCCAGAGCGCCCGTAGGGCCCGGCGGGGGGACTGCCAAGAGCCCCGGACGTGACGGGAGGGCAAAATATAGTCCGTCCTCGTCCTCGAACTCGCAGGACTGCCGTCATTAGGGAGGACGACGAGCCCCACGATGTGAGACAACTTCAGGTAGGGGACGGCGGGTGACGGCGGGTGATGGCAGGGGATAGCTGGGGAGTGTAGGGGACGGTACAGGACTGTAGGGAACGGTGGGTGACTGTGGGTAATGGCGGGGCACTGTCGGCGACTGCGATAAACTGTGGGGGACCGCTGGGGACTACTGAATAAATCCTATCCACGCTATATCCTCACACCCTCTCAGAATAATCCTGAGTTCATCAAATAATATGGAGATATAGTAAAGGATAACAGAGGAAGTTAAATAGGAGAATAAACTTGCCTAATTGTCAAATTATGAGTTCACAATCCATCACAAACTTGACAATACCACGGCATCCAACACTTTTATCTCCATTTTCATTACTAGTATTGTCTCTTATTTAAAGATTTACACTTTTTTTTTTTCCTAGGCTAGTTACAGTTTGAGGGCGAAATGACAGCAGCCAAGCAGGATCAGAATTAATTGCTGGTTGGTAAAGTCTGATCCTTTTTGGCGAAATCAATCCGGCAAGAAACCCTGTACTAGAATACGAGTTTATCTTCATAGCTTAGTATTTTGGTAAGTGGGTTACATATCCTGAATAGAAAGAACCGTATCACAAAGTAGCAAGAAAAGATCCTATATCTGAATCGCAGTTATGTTGTTTGTATCACTTTGTGTTCCTCCAAATATCCCAAGCTCTAGCGGTATTATCACTATTCTTATTAACTTGAAGATTATACTGGGAAAGGCAATCGGGCCCTCTAGGGTGAGATATTTGTTGTGGGGGACCGCCAGGAAATGGTCCTTCGCTCTTACCTGGCGGGAGAGTGGAGGAAATGACCAGACGGGACGACACAATGTCGTCCGTCCTCGTTCTTTGCTCTTACATGTCGGGCAAGTTCAGGAAATGACCAGACGGGACGACATAATGTCGTCCGTCCTGGTCCTGGCCCAGGACGGACGGACTGCCCCGTTGAGAACACTGCTCCGGATCGCTGCTGCGGAAGTACTTGACGAACAGTGGGTCTCTCATGCTTTGCAAGATTAATGCCCATGCCGCTCGCTTCTTTTTGGTCTCTTCACTTACGATCGGAGCGGGGGTTGGGTCGCTCCGATCTGGACGGTTTTCTTTGCTGCTACCGATGTCCCAAAGCCCTAGCCCGCAAAGGTGCACTTCCATGTGCATCTTCCAGAGGTAGAAGTCGGTGCCGTAGGTTAATTGTGGGCAGGGGGAGAGCCCGGTGGGGTAGTAGGTGGTCATTTTGGGTGATATGTGGGTGGTGGAAGTTTGAAGGGGCGTTTCGGAGGTGTCCGGTTCGATGTTTGCAGGGTTGGTTGTGGCGAGCAGAACAGAGAGCAGAAAACAGCTCCCCGCAGAGAAATAAAAGAGAAAAGGGAGTGACCCAACCGACCGAAGGAGTGAGTGGAAAAAAAAAGACTTGAACACTTTTCTGTTCAGTTGCTCTGGAGGTGGTCGTCAAGCTATATACCCCACTCCCGAAAATGCGCTACGACGCATTTACACACAACCACCCAACATTAGCACACCGGTATCCATCCATCCGACCCACTATTGCCGGCCAGAATCTTCTAGAAACCTGTAGTTCACTTCACCCTCGCTCCAAGTCATGTTCTCCGCGATCATGTCCAAACCCGAACCGCGAACCACAAACCCCCATCTCACCTAGCCGCCACTGCGATAAACGAGTGTTACTCCATACCTCCAGCCGCAACATAATTACCAACGTTACCAGTAGCCCTAAACCCACCATATCTAGAAGTTTCCACTTTGAAGTTTTTTTTCTCTTTCACCTGTGAAGGGATTGGTTGCTGTCGCTCTCTATGCACAAACAAATATGTTGGAATCTGGCAGGGGTTATTGGGTGGCTTCCTGATAACCTCATGCAAGGAGTGCCAATGACCGGAATGTAAGGAGCAACATGACCGGAATGTTAGGAGTGACTTGGGAATAATTGAGATGTAGTGGAATGGCTGGAATGGAATGGCGGAAAAGGGATGAAGTGGATATAGCATATTCCAGAGGTAGGATTATTCTAGTATATAGTTATAGTCCATTCTGGTGTTAAGAACAATAACAGAAAATGCGATAGAATTAGGTCTTTCTACATTACATCTCTATTCTTGACTATACATCACAATTCTCACTCAAACACTTTACAACAGTTTATCATAACCTTCATACACTTCCAGTTCTAACTTCAGATTATGAGCCTGGAGTTAGTCCTATAACTGCAATCCTTAAAACATATGATCGAACTTTTATATATCTTTCTTCTCCTACTTTTCTTGATCTTTCTCCTCCTATTTTTTATTGAACCTATTTACATTTATCTCCTCCTATCTTTATATTAAGTCTTACTTCTGCAACGGAACCCAACTACTAAAAGGAAAAAGGATGATGAACCAATTCACTTCCACCACCTCTGTGATCTTCATCGACCCTACTCAAACCAAGGCCATGTATCGATCCAAGTACAGTGAATTCCCAAAACTTAACAACTTAAACTTCTCTCAGTGGCATAAACATATCAAGGTTGCCCTTCATACTGAGGATGCCTTCGAGCTCGCACAGGGAAATGAGCTTCCCACACCAGATAATCAACACATTCAACTTGCTGATTTCTGTCATCATAAAGGCAAAGCAATTGCTTTGATCTTTGAGTCTTGTACAACCAGTGCCCAGCAATAGCGCGATAGACTCAACAACCCTACAGAGATGTTGAATCTCCTCCACAAAAAGCTGAACATTGCTTCCTCCAGGACTGGTCATATGTCAACTCTTGGCTAATTCTCAAGAGCACAACCTGTCCAGGGTAAGCCAATCACCAAATATATTGTAACCTTGTGTTCTTTTCAGGACCAATTCACTGATACAGAGAAACCCATCATGGTCTCAGCATTTATATCACATCTTGATATGATACTACAGGCTTGCTTCAACACCTTCAGCGATATCCTACTTGGTCAACGAATAGTCGACAAATGAATCACGAAAGTCAAAGAAACAGAGGATACCATTTATACTCGACCAGTAGACTATCATAGCAGGAACATGAGTAGTACAATCATTAATACCAGTACTTTGACAGCTCAAACTAAGGGCTGTTTTAACCATTTTTGTTGTAGAGGAGGGAACCAGTTTGTAGGTAAAAGAGATAGCAATAACATGCTGAGTTATGGGTATTATAACAAGAGGGGTCATAGGCAGAACACCTGCTTCCAGAAGAAAGGGGAAGAAGCTTGTGGTGGACATTCAGGAGGTGGAAGGAAGGCTGATAGGAAGGATAATGAGATGAGGGATGGTACTTATGCTAGTACTACATATACTTGTATTCAAGCCCTAGTTGCCAAACCAGCCCTGGTAACCAAGTTAAATTCAGCAAATAATAACATCAGCAAAAATATTATCTTGCACCAGGTGCATCCAGTGCATCTGACGCACAGGGTGCCTGTAACGATAACTATTAACCAGGATGTACTGTCAAACTGACATCATGTCCTGACATTGGGTCATGTGCCTGGTACATGCTGACAGTATCCGGACATGGACCTCTATGCCAGGTGTGACCTGACAACATCTGTGTAACATGTGTACATGTTCTGGCAACTGTATACTGGTTACACTTATGTTTTCCTTTGTTATGTTATTTCATTTGTTCTTGCTTGCCTTGATTGATTGTTTCACTACTGGTATCACTAGGATTCCAGTAACATGTTATGTTTGTTTTAGTTATGCTTTTGTATCGGCAAGGATTTGCCCTAGGAATTCCAAGGGAAGGAATGGTCATGTATACCAGTGGTAGAGATAAGGCTTGGGTGAAGGATTGCCTTGGGCTTTCAGGATTCCAGTAGGATCACAGGATTCCGGTAGTGTGCACTTACCGGTAATGATAGTGGTTGCAGGTTTTCAGGAACCTCTACCTTGGGTGGAGGAAATCATGTATTTAAGACAGTCTTCCTGACTAGCAGGAAATGCCAGACTTCAGAGAGAACCTAGATAAGAAATATACTTGGTTGAACGGCAATTCTCTTGCTCCCTTTCCCCTTCACTTCTTCTAAGACCTTGTTGTCTTTCCCTCTCTAGTCTCCCTTAGGAATTGAACAATAGCTGGCCTACCGCCGATCCCTATTGTATTAGTTCATACAGGTTACTACCTGTTACATTTTTTTCCCCTCAGCAGGTAAGTTAACCCTCTGCAGGTACTGACAGGTTCTCAGGACGAGAACACCACATAGTATTTATCACCCTTCCTGTATCTTGATAACTAGTTAGATGCAGTAGCAGCAGGGACAGACACTCCCAGCTCAGGTGCTACATTCAAAATTTCAGAACAAAGCGGTCATCGAAGGACCCAGTCCGGAAGGATATCCAGACGACCACACAGGCTAGGGTTTCCCCAGAACCCCTTAGCAACTGACAGCAACTGAGACTCAGAAACCGAAGCTTCAGCACAAGCTGGAAGCACCCTACAATCAGAAGACCTTGACTCCGACCCAGAGGAAGACCTAACTGTAGAACAGATCCTCCAGCGAGCAGCAAGAGGTCCCAGCCCAGAAGTAAGACACAGATCCGAAAGCCTCTTGGGAGCAGTCTTTGGAAGCAGAGTCCAATCCTAGACAGCAATCCAAGCAGTAAGTCAGTCAGCTTGAAGAGAGCGAACTCCACCTCCAGGAGCATTCCCAGAATCCCCAGTCAAACCAGCTAAATCAAAGACACCCGAAGGCAAGGGCAAGTAGCCAGAATACTCAAGACCACTGAATGACCGAGCATCACCACCAGGAGGAGCAGGAATGGGCGACGCAGCACAAAGACCTGCTGACAAAGCAGTACAAAGGCCAAAAATCAAATGGTCTTAACCATCGAAGTTCAGTGGGGAAGGAGATGACCTCAAACCAAACGGACTCAAGAAATTGCTCAGAGAAGTAAAGAAGTACCTCTCAAAGCATAATATCAATTACGATACGCAAGATGTGGTTGATTACTATAGAGCCTATACTGAGAAGCGAGTATACAATGCATACATGACACTACTCGATGAGCCTGATGATACACCCAACCTTGAGATCTTTCAAAACCGATTCAAGCAACTCTTCGAAGCCTCTACAAATACAGATGACCTATACCAGCAATGGCAGAAGGTATCGCAAACTACGGGAAGAAAACCAGCAAGGATATCAAAGATTGCTGGAGAACTAGAAGACCTAAGAGCTACCCTCCCAAGAGAATCTGTATCAGACTACACACAAAGACAACAGTTCTTAGATGCAATGGATTTTGGCCTCAGAAGAAATGTTGAACCCCAGATCCAGGAAACAGATACCTGGACTCAGATTATACAGGTCGCACGAAGGTATGATGCAACTATGTACAAAACTGGAGGCTATGGCAGCAGCGGTGGCCCATCTACCAACAAGTCAAACAAACCAGAGAAAGACTATCAACCTGCAAAAATATCGAACATCAAAGCAGCAGGAAAAGGTAAGGCACCAGTGAAGAAGACAGCTTAGACAAAGAACAAGAAACCTAGCAAAAAGGAAATGGATCAACGGAAAAAGGAAGGAGCCTGCTTCTACTGTGGGGAAGGTAGACATATGATAAATGAATGCCCCAAGAAAGAAGTCAAAACCAACCATGTCAGGATCACAGAGGACAATACCGACAGTAGTGATGAGGAGTATGAATTAGAAAGCAACTCAACACAAGAGGTGGACAGACAAGACACCATAAGGACCTACAAGACTACTGTTGGGACACATGAGGACTCTGGCACACCCTTCTAAGCCATCGAATTCAATATGCTAGTGAATGGCAAACAAGTAAGAGTGCTAGCAGATACAGGAACCATGGGTGGAAGCTTAATAAGCAACCAATTTGTCACCACACACAACATCCCTTACCAACCTCGAAAGTGCCTTGTTACTCTGAAAATGGCAGTCAAGGGGTCAAGATGAAGCAGCAATTACAACAGTACCATCGATATTCAGATAGGGAAGATGAAGATACCGAGAATTGAGATGATGGTCACACCAGTATCAGACTATGATGTCCTACTGAGTATGGATGACCTTGTCAAACTCGAAGCAATAATAGACTGCAGGAAAAATAGCCTATACTGCCCTGACCACAAAGTAAGAGTAAACTGTAACAGACAGTCTACTCAGCCCAGATCTGCAATGGCAAAAGCAGAAAAAGCACTGGATTTCCTAACTATGTTCCCTAAGGTATTTGTCAAAGAAGTACCGACCACCATGCCACCAAGAAGGAACATAGACCACTAGATCCGCCTAAAGGATCCCAACCTTCACCCAAAAATGCCAAACTACAAGACACTGGAAAAGCTCCTCCCACCATTCAAAGCATGGATTGAGAAGCAACAAAAATCGCAAGTTATTTACAGAGCAGAGGCACCCAGTGGATTGAGCATGTTTGTACAAAACAAACCAAATTGCAGCATAAGACCACTAGCAGACCTGCGGTAAAGGAATCTGAACACAATTAAGGACCACTCATCGATACCCAACTAGCAGGTAAAAATCAATGCAGTTGGAAGAGTAAAATATAGAAGCAAAATAGACCTCAGCGATGCCTATTTTCAGACCAGAGTTCACCCAGATGATGAGAAATACAACACTATCAAGACACCATTTAGAGCATTTATATGCAGAGTAATGCTGCAAGGAGATACAAATGCCTCAGCCACATTTATGAAAGTTATTGAAGATACCCTCTCAGATGAACTAGGCATTTTCGTTTGAGTTTATATTGATGATATCCTTTTATTTAGCGACACATACTAGGACCATGTGGAATATATCAAAACAGTCTGCAGAAAGCTAGAGCAGGGGAAGCTATATGCAAACCCCAAAAAGAGCATCTTCTTTGCAAAAGAACTGGATATATTGGGCCACATAATCGATGACAATGGCATACATCCAGCACTGGAAAAAATAAGGACTGTCAAGGACTGCACCAGACCAAAGAATAAGAAGGAACTTCAGCGATTTAATGTTATGGTTAATTATATCTCACAGTTCCTACCACACATTGCTACCATTACTACCCCACTTACAGCACTTACTGGCGATGTAGAATGGCTCTGAACCAACCTGCAGGAAGCTGCATTCCAGGTGGTTAAAAAGGCGGCAGAAGAACACCAAGTCTTGTGGCTGATCGATTACTCCAAACCAGATATGATATGACTGTTTACCGATACATCTCACACCAGAACTGGCGCATGGGTAGGACAAGGACCAACCAGGAAAGAGGCTAGACCGGCAGCATTCCATAGTAGGAAATTAACACCATCCTAAAACAACTATCCCACACATCAACAGGAGTCTCTTGCAATCGTTGAGGCTGTGGAAGCCTTTGCACACTTGTTGTCACACACCACATTCACTATAGTTACTGACCATGAAATTCTAACTAGACTTATGACCCAAAAGAACCTAAGCGACTGGCAGCAAAGATGACTAATGCACCTTAGCCACTTTGAATTTTCTATTCAATATATGCCAGGAGCGAAGAATTTCTTAGCAGACTACCTATCAAGATTTCATGAAGACAGAGCTTCACTCTATGATCTAATCCTCCAAGATCCCACTTCTGAAAACCATGATACCCAAATCACACCAAACACTAAAGCATCAGAAATCCATACCAACTACACTTCTTCAGCATCCTATGGCTTAGAATCTGATAGTGATATTTACTCCTCAGCAGCTAGCTGACACTCTTCAACCCTCACCACATGAGATTCAATACTCAGGACCCACCCTGATTACTTGTTAAATACCATTCAAGCTAATGCAGTTACCCGATTCCAGAAACAAAAGGACAGCAACAGTAGCCCTCCTGGGAGTGAGGCCAGCACCAATAGTTCCATCACCAAAGGCAACTCCTGGGGGGATGTAGTCACACTTCCTAAGCTATCCAAGAAGAAGGCACCACATGCGACGACCTCCTGGACAGCATGCTATGATGATGATTGCAAAATACATAAATCTGATAAGGAAGGAGCAAGTTACTTTCCTAGAGATCCCAAGAAGTAGAAGCAAAGTAGGAAGGACAAGGGAAAGAAACCTGCAAGTGCAATCATTTCCTGCTCACCAGCGAGCACCCCTCCACTCAGCGCATGGCCTTCTCCCTCTCTCCCCCATCCCCCTCCCAACGTCATAGTGGACCAGGAAAGGTTAGCGGATAAATTGATACTTGATCAGTTGCCAGATGCCTCCCCAGCTTCCTCTTCCTCACCCCTCTATAGTGAACCTTTCTAGAGTAACTAGGAAACTGAAAAAGCAAACACCTGCTTGGGTACGATCCACACAATGCTCATGGGCAAATTCCACCTCAAGGTCACTGCAGCACTTAAGCTTGACCCCCTCTTTGCCAGAGTCCAGGAGACCAGCAACAAACTGCACTATCCCATTCAAGCTGGCCTTCTTATTGCACAGAATACCAACAGGTATTCTAACCTTTATATCCCTGTGGGACCTTTGGAAAGGGGAGTATCCCTTCAGGATTTTATTCTCAAAACAGTTCATGAAGGTCTTGGGCATTTCTCAGCCCATAAAAGCTACCAATATACAGCCTGTTTCTTTTGGTGGCCAAAGATGCGGCAGGATTTTATGTCCTATTGTCACTCCTGTGACCAATGTCAGATCAACAATGAACCAACTACCCTCCCAGCCAGATGGTCCCTGACACTCCCAGGGCCAAATGAGGGATACCAGTCCTTGGCTATTGATTTTGCTGGACCCTTCACCAAATCAAACAAATACAATACTATCATGGTTATCATAGACCAGTTTACATCTTATACCCACCTTGTCCCCCCTGGAGACCTTGCCACCTCTGAGAAGATATTCAAAAAGCTTCAAAGCACCATCTTTTATCTTCATGACCTTCCACTCAGCATAATACTCGACCAGAACTCCCAGTTTAACTCCAAGTTTTGGTCTCAAATGATGAAATCATTGGGAATTCGTGTCTGGATGGCCACCCAATACCATCACCAAACCAACGGCCAAGTGGAGCGCAGGATTCGCACCCTTAAACAGATGATGAGGAACTTTATCAACAAAAGGCAGAACAACTGGTCCCAAGCACTCCCCTCCATAGTGGCAGCTATGAATGGTGCACCCCATGAGTCCTTGGGTATCTCACCCGACTAGGCCCTCTATGGACGGCCATGGAAAATCTTTAACCCAGTCCAACAATCAGCCAGCAAGGTACCGGCTGTTGATGAAATATTGAATACCCATGAAGCAACAAGAATGGAAGTGGATATGGCGTGGAAGCATGCCACATTCAGGAAAACAGTACAAGCAGACAAGCAGCGCAAACCCCAGAAACACCCCTTCAGGATTGGGACCAGAGTATTGGTTAGAGGCCGGCCCTACACCTCTACACCTGGATGATCAAGGAAGTTAGAACCCAGATGGTTTGGACCATTCAAGGTACTAGAACATGATGTCTATACTGACAATTATAAGCTTGAATTGCCCTGGTGAATGGAGCGACAGAAACCCTTCTTCCATGTATCCTCTCTCAAGGAATACCTCGAAAATGACCCAAATAGATTCGCATCTCGAAGGATGGACAGGCTTGCACCTATCATCATTGACAATGCAGAAGAATGGGAAGCAGAACAGATCCTTGACTACAGATGCCAGAACAACAGGGACGAATTCCTGGTACACTGGAAAGGATATGAAAGGACTGACGACTCTTGGGAACCTATCGAGAACTTGGAGAACTCCTTGGAAATCATCCAAGAATACTGGACTACAAACCACCCAGCGGCCCCCCTACCTAAGATCATTTCACACTACGTTAGAATGGTTTGGGAACCAATGGAAGTATTGGAGACTCCCTGTGTAGCTGGACCAGTACCTGATGATTTTTGGGAACCTTATGATGATGAGGAATATGACTCTAGCTATTCAGAATTTGATTACTTCAGTACCGATGATGATGCCCTCCTGTGGCACATGGATGGGAATGAGTAAGAGGACTTGTAATAGAGTATGTGGTGTTTTAGATTGGAGGAATGTAACATGTATACATGTTCTGGCAACTGTATACTGGTTACACTTATGTTTTCCTTTGTTATGTTATTTCATTTGTTCTTGCTTGCCTTGATTGATTGTTTCACTACTCATATCACTAGGATTCCAGTAACATGTTATGTTTGTTTTAGTTATGCTTTTGTACTGGCAAGGTTTTGCCCTAGGGATTCTAAGGGAAGGAATGGTCATGTATACCAGCGGTAGAGATGAGGCTTGGGTGAAGGATTACCTTGGGCTTTCAGGATTCTGGTAGGATCACTAGATTCCGGTAGTGTGCACTTACTAGTAATAACAGTGGTTGCGGGTTTTCAGGAACCTCTACCTTGGGTGGAGGAAATCATGTATTTAAGACAGGCTTCCTGACTAGCAGGAAATACCAGACTTCAGACAGAACCTAGATAAGAAATATACTTGGTTGAACGGCAATTCTCTTGCTCCCTTTCCCCTTCGCTTCTTCTAAGAGCTTCATGTCTTTCCCTCTCTAGTCTCCCTTAGGAATCGAATGATAGCTGGCCTACGACCGATCCCTATTGTATTGGTTCATACAAGTTACCACATGTTACAGTTTGATTGTACACTCGATCAGCAAAGAAATAATACACATGTGATGTATGGGCATTGCATCCTGATGTACTTTCCATTTCTCATGTGCCTGGTATGCCTGGTGTATCCTGAATTCCATTGCAACCACCTGTTGCACTCACTGCATCATGATGTGTGTTGCAACACAACATTGCACCTAGTGTATCCTGTATCACATAGTAATGCTTTGTGGTGTCAGGACACTACCTGGTATTGGGTCGACATCCCCATGATCCCTGGATATTAGCATCCCTATCACAACTTCTTCCCCATATCCTGACATCTAGCTTTGGCCGCTGCCTCATGGGAGTATCATTGGGTGTGGCCAGACAGGGCCGGTCTTTGTCATGTTCCTTCTATCTCTCATCATGACACCATAACTCCATCCTAACATCGACCACAGATGACTTCCATCGCCCAATGTCTCCATCCCTGCCCTGTACCTTCTCAGCATCCTGACATGTCACCATTGTCAGTTCCTCACTGTGAGGCTATAGAGCGTTGTGGTGATTTGTCACAATCTGTCTAGTTTGTTCACTGTATCCTAGTGATGTCAGGACCCACGATGTCCCAGGGCGTTATCGGAATGTCGGGACCCATGATGTTTCACTGCATGGTGTCATCTCAGTACCAATCTCCAGGACTGACCAATCCCCCACTCTAATTTTCTACATCATGTACTTTTGATTGTATCTATTATTTAGTTTTTATTAATTAGTTTCTACATAGAGGTTTCTATATACAGGGTGCAATGAAAGATGCTATAATATTCTCCATACCATTCAACCATCCTCAATGCAGAATACTTGCCCAAGGCAACAGTTGTCGCCTGACTGTCCGATCTCATAACCTCTCAATAAATCTCATTAAATGTCCTTAAATCAATTTAGCTGTTAACAAGGCATCGATGATCTGTCTCCGGGATGAAGTCTGCCAGGCCTAGGATTGTCACTATGTCTACTATAGTTAACTCTCATACATTTTCCCTTAGCTATACTGTGACAAAGTCATGGACATCGGATATGTGTCCTGAGTTAACCATGTTCAATATTTGCACACATGCAAGCCTGTGAACTGTGTCCTCATGTGTGTAGTCACTGATTTTGAAGAGCGCCCAAAGCTTTCTGGAGAGACAGGCCTAGAGCACACCATACATATGCTCAGTACCCATCTGTATACAAACACAATCATTGTGACTTGCCTAGTTCCTGAAGAGTCAGGTACCAGTCGAGCATGCCCAGTGGAGGTCGTAAATGTCAGTTCCCTAGAACGCTGGAATGGGGATTTCAAGTTACGTTAGTAGTTCCACCAGAAGAAATCAAGGTATGGCAGGATCTTCAGAAAAGTGGCACTTGGTGTGCAGCCTATTCCAGCTATATCGAATCAATTCCCGACAGATGATCCCCAGTGACATATGCAAGATGTTGCAAAAGTCCATCATATCAGAAACATCATTACAATGCCCATTTAGGATCCTGCGATTGGTAACTGATGCAGATACACAATTCCTTTTATCTAAATATTTCATGACATCGGCAGGGAGATCAGCCCCATGATGTTGAAGGGAATCCAGGTTCAAAAGTCTCATTTGAATCGAATGCAGGCAACCATAGCTGTGCAGGATCTGTCTTGCAGCATCATTTTTATTTGAACGCTACCACCACTCCTTGATTCGTTACTTATACGCAAGTTTGCCAAACTGTCCAGAATACATCTAAATGTCACCAAACTGCTATAGGTGACCATGAAAATGACTTAGTAGATGCATCTTAATGAAGTTGAAAGGAGATTCCATATGGATTAGTTTCATACATTGGTCAATCTCTTCTTGACGATCCTGGTCCCATACCTGACGCCAGTTGGATTAGGCAACACATTGGTTTACTTGTATTCTCTGATATTGTAGCTCCCTTCACTACTTTTCAACCTTTGCTTGTCTCCTCTTCGATATTTGAAACTCCAAGAAGATATCTTTTATATCATGAAACCAATTCAGATATTGTTCTGTATAATCCAAGGTCTCAGGTGTATGACTTCGATATTGCGCCATCAAAGTAAAATTGAGAAATGACCTGACACAGGCAAGTGCACATTTGAATGGCAATACTTGGGTACTCTCAGGCTGCCTCAATGCCACAGCAAGAACTCCCAAAAGACAATGCCCCAGGTTCCTCATCTCCTTTTCTTACCACTATGTAACCTTATGGTATACTTTTTTGGGTGCAAAGAATCCCAGGTATGGTGGTAAAACCTTCCAAGCATCGTGAAAAGCCTGCAGTCGGGCATGTTTCTTGAGGAATCTCTGAACCTAGTCCATCCTATGCTTGCATCATCCCAAATTAACTGTATGGAGCAAATCTAGCTTGTACAGATCAGGTGCTGAAACCCATTGAAGACCATGAAAAACATTCCATCCCATCTTGATACCAAGTACATCAAATGTAGTATTCATATCTCCGGACCCAGAGTCTGGCGACCGATGCTTATTTTCTTGTTCGAGACGTTCATATGTGGCATAATCCTACATCTGATATGTCTCCTGTGCATTGGTTCCTAATGTATCAGGAGGCACCTCACATTTTGGACAAGTGTTAGATTTTACTCCATGTAGTGCAACATTCTCCATATGGTCTGCAACCCATGCGGACAAGTTAGGGAAGCACTGCTGGACCTTCCCATCCATACAGTCGATTGAGACACTATCAAGTGGTGCATCTTACAAGTATGACAGTATGAGTTCAAATACATCTCGTAGTGTATCAGCATTAATTTGTCTCTGCAGGTTGTCTACTGAAGAGGAATGAGGGAACTTGGGTGGGATGGGTAATAGTGCAAGAAAGAGAACTGCCATTGATCTAGGTCTGTTATGCTTATTCGATAGGAGATTTCCAGTCGTAATATAGACAGGCAACTCTTTCCAGTCACCCAAGAAGTTGGTCAGATGCATCTAATTGAACATTCCAATTATTGGAACCAGAGTTGCACCACATGGAACTTTATCCTATAAATGGTTAGCTATTAGGATCATCTATTCGATCACTCCTATTATATAACTGTGCAACAGGCAATGATAATATATAGTTAATGTAGTACTGAATAGAAGGGAATAAATACTCAGAGTTGTATTTATTAATCTCTGTTTAATCTTCCTAAGACTAAGTTATTCATTTATTCTTTCCTTATCCTATGAGGAAGATATTGCAATATGTCTTTCTTAGCAAAGAGTATAAAGGTGTTTTATATTCATAAAGTCATAAAATTATATCTAGGGAATAACCTAGGTTGTTGTGTGAAGAAATAACTACTACGTTGTATCCTCCTCCTTATATAGTCCTGCTCCCAACCCGCTTACAAATCAATAACTATTATGAGTCACAATTCTGATTCATACATCCATGTAACATAATAATCATATCACCATAAATAAGCCATGTGTGAAACTCACATGACTTCTAAATAAGTCATGTGCACAACCAATCTTATAACTCAAATGAGTTATTGCAGAATCAAATCAAATATAATAACTATGACTCACAAGTGCAAGTCATGTGTAAAACTCACATGACCTAATTGGTCATGTGCACAAAACCATTACAAACCTATGACCTCATAACTATGAGTCATGTGAAAACACTTTTCCATACTAGGTTTGTAACATTAGCCAGTGCCCTGATGAAGGAGGTTGCAAAGCAGGTTGTTCAGTACTTGGATGTCCTACCACAAGTCTATCATGTGCATTTCAGCATATATCCTATACCCATTCTGGTCATATTCATGCTGCAGTACATAGACCAAGTCATCCCTGTATGCTATATGCCGAAGAAGGTATCTGACACAGTCAAGGACATTCCAATAGAAGAAATGCTGTGTTCTCTTGCCATCATCAACTTCATCTTCAAACCATTATGGATAAGGACTGTAGGGGTCCAATGATTAGAGATGATTCTGCAGTATGTGCATTGAACTATAGCTAACTTATGCAGAACTACCTAGACTGGAGAGAAGAATTCATTGATTGGAGACTTTGAGACTTTGCTCTGAATAAACCAAGATGTAAGTTTGAAATCATGAGCATTGGCAAACAGAGCCCATGGATCCTGGTACAGAGTACAGTGTTCATCCTATAATCCACTCACATCTCCAATCACCTTCCTGGTGCCTGTGTAATATGATTGTCTGCCAGTAATCACTGAGGTGTTGTAGTTGAGTACTTCAGCATCAGACTTGTGCGTGACATCATTATTCAATGCATCAGCATTGCATCCAGTGGGGTCTAGATTACATTCATAGTCAGAATCTGGCCATTCATTCTCATCCTTTACCTCAGGGGCAAGGAATAGATCTATTTCAGTGTCATTAATAGCACTCACAAAAGGTGCATGTCATATAGTAGAGGCAAGTACAATATTGAGATTTGCATGCACAGTTTGTAGGTGATTCTCATATGCACCTGCCTACATATAACTTCGGCAACAAAATGGACATTAGGCAGCCATAGTGAAAGTCTGCCTAGTCAATCTCGAGGGTCCTCTATATATTATGAGATGCAGGAGTACTGTATAGTGTTGATCTTGACGTGTGTCAGTGGAACACAGGGTCAAGGGGTTTGCAGATGGTGAACTATACCTAGTATCCAAAAAGGCTTAGCACTTGTAGCTTGACACCTTGTATTACCCCATCTTATCAGATCACTTCATCCTCTCCATTGTAACACAAGCTACTTCCCTTTCTTGTGCCATCACTCGACATCACTTCAAATTACGACACTTGTGCAAATTAGATGCTTATTTCATGAATGTTAGTTACACATCACAGTAGGTTTAGGAACATTGTTGCTAGCTACATTATTAATTGTTCTCATATTATCTTTTTTATTCTGATCCACCAAAAATCCACATCTATATATCCATACAGCCCTATGCCCTTAGGGGTAATCTAGCACAACAGAGAGCAGATACATCTCATCATACAAATGAGCTAAGTTAATTTCTCAGAAAGGATTCAGAATCTGGACCCTCATTCCAGAGATCAGGAATAGCAGTGCTATTCACACAATCATGCTTCCACTTATACATTCACCCCCTACAGGCACCTGCCTCAGTCTTAATGCTGAAAACATGCCACAGCAGGGACCCATACACACTCAAAACCAAGCAGAGTGGGGAACCAGTCCAGAGCATTGTAAAGTGCATTAGCTTGGAACCATGGATGCCTGCTATCAAACCTGAGGGAAAGTAAAAGCACTTTTCCAAATTGAATACACAAAACTCGGCCCCTTCAAACTGTCCCAATAGTGCACTCATTGTCCAGTCCATGTCACCCTGCTCCAGGTGCGGCTCCATTACGACATTGATGAGGTATGTATGTAGGGAAAAGCACTCATTGTCATAATTGGTCCAGAGATTCTGGAAGTAATAGGGTAATACTTTAATAGCAGACTGTATTGTGGTACGTTGTAGCCTGTCAATAGCCCTGAAAAGAAACTGCTTAAGCTAGGTAATATTCTAGAATGAAGCAAGCAGTGCTTGTAGGTCTCCATATGTATTTGAACTGACATCATTTGTATCATTAGTCAAAACAGGTCCAAGGTCTTCATGTCCCTGTTGTGCCGAAATGCCCCAATAGAACACTCGACATTGCAAGTTTGGATAGGTATAGTGTTGTGGGTTTTGCAGGAACCAATCATCAGTATGATTGGATAGTTCTTGTGCAAAAGTGATCGTCACTTTTGGAACTAGAGCCTCCTGGACAATGGCAATGTCAAGCATGGTGCCCATGCATACCAACCCGAAAAACCATCACTACCGAAAGAAGAAAATACGAAAAGAATGGCTATTATCTACAGATTATGGAGCCATTAGAATGAAAGAGGTGGGGTTAAAGTTTGCCGAGATTTCACACTGAGTCCAAATAGCTCATACAACACTCTTTTCTGCCTACTGACAATATCAAGAAACCAGGTCAGTTCTTGCTTCTAAAAGAGCAGGCCATGTCCAAAAGCTTAGTGACCAGGATACCCGGCATTTAGTTATTGCCTCCCATCAATGCCAAGAAATGCCAATGTGGAAATTGCACTGAGATTTTGCTCCTCATGTCTCAGTGAGTACTATTAAGAGAAGATTAGCAGACTATGGGATTCATAAGCATATTAAAGCTGAGAGACCGAGGTTAACACCTGTTCTGGCTAGGAGGAGGTATAAATGGTGCCTCAAGCATAGGCAGTGCATAATTGTGCAGTAGAGGAGGGTGGTTTGGAGTGATGAATGTAGTGTGGAGAAATCTGCAGATCCAGCTGTTCAATGGGTCTTCAGAACTTCCAAGGAAAAATGGCTTCCAGAATATGTAAAGGGGGTTAGGAAGTCAGGAGGGGTTAAGCAGATGGTATGGGCCTGTTTTTCTGGTGGACTAAAGGGTAGCTGTAATGGTTTAAGGGTGGAGGAGGGGGGGAGAGTGAATGCAAGAGCATATATTAGGATAGTGGAGTTTTCTTTAGTTGATTTTTTGGAGGAATTGGAGGAAAGGGGTATTAGTCCACTCTTCATGCAGGACAATGCTAGAGTACATACTACAGGGCTCACTAAGGAGTGGTTGGGAGAGAATAATGTGGAAGTTTTGGAGGACTGGCCTCCATATTCACCAGATCTCAATCCTATTGAGCATGTTTGGGTGCACCTCAAGAAGCTTTACCATGAACACTACTCTCATTAACTGCTGATACTAGGTCAGCAGACAAGGTAAAGCCCCTCATAGAGGAAGCTCTTATTCATTGCTGGGAATTAATACCAGATACTTTATTTGAGAATCTAGTTGAAAGTATTCCAAGGAGGATTGTGGCAGTTATTAGGGCAAAAGGATAGTACACTAAATATTAAAAAGCTCATTTGTATTTAATTTAACAGCTTTATTTATTCTATAACTTATTTTATTTATTGAAAAATTATTGGTAGTATGGGACTAGTTGTTGTGGTAGGATTAGCAGTGGGTGAGCGCTGTTCACACGCGAGTGACGATGAATTTTGAGACCAAACTGTACCTTATACTGCTGGGAAGCCTCAGAGGCTGAATCTCACAGTACTTGGTAATCTTGTCTGTAGCTTGCTCTACAATTCTTGCCCCAACCTACTCACCATAGATAGTGTAGACTGGGTTAGCAAATACAACAAGAAGGTGGTGATAGTTGCAATCAAGGGCCAAATACAGTTCACTTACACAAATGTTCACTTGCTGATAGGAGGTGCTGAATGAATTACATTGGTCCAGAGATAGTGCTTGCAGGCCAGTCAGGTGTGGATGGGAATTGTACATCTTGACATCTATATTGAGGAAGACTTCAATAATGTTTCCTAAGGATATATTATTTAAGTATTTCACGATATGTACTACATGCCTGCTATTATATAGCTTACTTACACTGAATAACATGGAACATCTTCTCACACCTCTCCTTTGCCTCCTCACAGGCCACCTGGTCCTCCCAGGTCAGAGACATTCCCTTATCAAACTAGCCTTCCATTTCACTATCAGTCCTTGGTCTGAGCCTTGGTTGCTGGCCCTTGGGCTGAGAGAGCTTCATTGAGGCAGACCCCCCATCGACATAGGACTTCACTGTAGGATAAAGTGTGGTATCAAGTGTTGCCGGCTCTTTACTCCCAGGCCTTTGCCTTATATGGGTGGGTCTTTTGTGGTAGGGTAGACATATAAGGTTTCCCGTTATGCTATTATTGGTATGATACCAGAGGAGTTGAGAAAGATATAGCATGGTATTGTAGATTTAGAATCATGGAACACAAGGTGGTCTGTTGAGAATAGGGTTAGTTCTAGTATCATGATTAACTGCACAGAGGGGAGACTCCACAAACAGATCTAAGCCAATCAGAATGCCAATTCTCGCGACCTGAGAAATCTCACAACATGGTCCCAAAGGTATATCAGCTGTGAAACCCAATATAAAGAGATGTACACTGGTTTGTAACTTTCTCCTTCAGCTGCCCCTGAGTGGTTGGTCAGAAATAAGGTTCATAGAGGTTATTTTGTCTCAAGAGGCTGGTGCATATAGAAATTGGAATGACTTGATGTAATGGTTTGATGGTGGGAGGACATAGCTAGAGTAGAGACCCGTAGAAGATAATATATGGTAGAAAGCTTGGAGGTACACTGGAGAAGGTGCAAGGATTGAGGTATGAGTACCGGTATTGCAACAGTGATACCAGGGGATGTCATGTTGTTGTGACTGTGACATCATGGGATGTCATGCTGTCATGACTATGATGCTGGTGGACATCATGTGGTCATGATACCATGAGGCATTGGTAATCTAGAAATATTACCGATGCCTTTTGTTATCATGACAACAGTCTGGTGAAGATGAAAGGTTTGTATAGTTTTCTCGTGTTGTATCCAATACATCATATCCAATATGTAGGACTCTAGGGGGGGTGCAGGATCACAGACTATCACTCATTATTGAAGCAAAAGATTTGCTTGCAAAATGGCATTTTCAGAGTGTTGAACATTATGTTTGTAATAATCTAAGCATTCTCAACTACAATTGGACTCAAGACTCCCGCATGAAAAAATTAGATGAAATGAGGGTGTTGCTAGGGTGGGTGGCTTAAGAAAATATAGCGAAGAATGGTGTCTTTTACTGATACCATTGGCACTATGGTATTCTTACGTTGCCTAACTAGCACTAGAAGTGTCTGAAATCTTCTCTTGGTGTCAAGTCAATATAGCTGAATACCTGACAGGCTGAATTCAAGCAATCCGACCTACTCAGGCATAGAAGTTAGTGATGAGATGAACAGGGGTTGTAGTGCAGGCATTCCTGACCAACTTCAAACCCCAGTGTATCTCATTACTAACATCCATATCCTAGTAAACAATTGACTCAGATCATCAGCCAATGCTAGGTGACACACTAGATCCCAAAGCAAGGGGGCTGAATGCTATTACTATTATCACATACTGTAGTCTACTGTACTGTACCAGGTACTCAAGATTGACATAGCAAGCAATGAGAGACACCAAAATAAGGGCATCAAATGGTATCATTAGTATCACATACCAGGCACTCAAGATCGAAACATCTAGCAATGAGATGCCAGAGGCATCAATGGGTATCATTAGTAGCTAACAAGTACAGGCTAAGAACTACTAGCTAAACCTAGTAAACAAATTCCAAAATGGGAAACAAAAATAAAACCCACAATCAGATAACAAAAAAAAAAAAAATAAAAAAACTAAGAAAATTTGACCTAAGAAAAAATAAAATCTATGGCTGGGGAAAATTATTTTGGGGCATCCTAGTGCCTGGTACCTTAGTGGGGCACAGGGGGGGACAAATGAGCTGAATGAACCATCACAGGAGTAGCAGTGTTAGAGCCGATGAAAGACACCTGGGGTGCAGTGGGCATCACAAGTATTGATAGCACCATTGGTGCAATGTAGAAAGAGGAGCTGTCCAGGGCCCCATAGACTCAACCATGGTTGGTTGGCTCCAATCGAGTCAGGAACTCCATCAACTAGAGCTGCTCTCAGAAGGCCCGGCATCACCCAGGGGTGGGGAGTCCTGGCTCATTGAGGAGTCTACTTCCTCAACCAGTTCTTCATCCTATATTGGTGATTAGCTGAGTTAACTGAAACAAAGTTAGGTTAGAAACAGACATCACCAATTATGATTGGTGACTTACTAGAGTCTCCCTCAGACTGGTCCTCCTCATTATCCTCCCTGACAAACCCCTCCAACTCCTCCACTTCACCCATATCCTCCCTGGAACCTGCCACCTACTCCTTCTCCCCAACTTCCTCCCTCCCCTCCTCAAACTCAGTTTCCTCCTCTACCATGGGCTCCTCAATATCTCTGGCCTGGCCACAGTGATCCCAGACCTTATGGTCAAAGAAAGCATATCTGCTATGGGCAGGCTTGAGGGTCCAGTCCTAGGCATCTCACTGACCCAGACATGGCTCTAGGACTATTAGGTCCAGAAGGTGTCTGCCCCAATTGGCAAGAAGCCATACCCGGATGTCATCATCTTTATTTAAAAAGATAATTTTGGCGAGGGGGAGAGGCTCAGAAGGTGCCCTATGTAGTCCTCGGGTGCACTCACTGGTCAACTTGAGGAGATAGCAGGGGCACCAGATTGCTCCCAATACCTACTCTTGCTTGACTACCCTGCACAGGTTATCCATGCTAGGTGATGCCATGACCCCCCAGGTGATTCCTTGGTTCAAGTTGCTGGCATACAAGGGGTGGCCAAGGAATGCGTATGCAAGTTCCAGGACACCCATCCAGTGGACAATATGCATCCTCATTGCCCAAGGGCAATAAAGAGAAAGCCAATCGTGCTGGACCACTAATAAAATGTATTAGCATGAGGATAACAGATAATAGATAGGATAACAGATAATAGATAGCACAGAGGAATACTTACTCTGAGGTCCCATAACCTCACCACTACCAGCCGATTCCCCTCCACCAGATGGTGCCCATTTGACATCCTAAGGTTCTTGGTAGTATCTCACACCAAGAGCCTTACATAGTGCTCGACTTCCTCCATGTCTTCAGCCCTGTGCTTGTCTCGAACAAGTGCGATTCGGGCTGCAACTGGGGGAAGAGAGAGAGTGAAAATGACTGCCGAATCTAGATCAGATTCTGTTGGGTGCTGAAGGTTGAGGCAGCAAGCTGTCAGGTAGGTTCTCATCTACTGTTGCTATGCTCTGTATGCAATAGTGCTAGTGCGGGGTTTTGAGAACCCACACCAGCTTTTCACATAGGGGATGTTGCCATAGTATGCCCTATGAGTATTAGTTTAGAATATGTGACAGATTGGAGTAGGAGCATTTCACTTATGTGTTGTCCTCCACTGCTAGCTCAAAGGGGGGGTTCTCCAGTGTACTCTCCTGGATGGGACTACTGAAATAAAAGAATAATTGTGAGCTTGATATCAGGGGACGCATAGACATGAGGAGTAAGTGGGAGTATTATGCTTATGCTCTCTCTGTCCCCACTCCACTCATAATATGACCATGCAGGGCTCTGCATTTCTTACCCCACTCTTGGTGGTCAGGAGGCTTGAGAGTGATATGTCTAAGTGCAAAAGACAGGTTAGTAATTATCACCAGCTAATATATAATTGGGAAATGGGATATACTTACTTCCCCAGATGCACATCACTTCCATGGGAAGGACCTGTAGGAACAGAGACAACTGGACATCTAAGTGCAAAAGAAAGGTTAGTAATTATTACCAGCTACTATATAATCTGGAAACAGGATGTACTTACTTCCCTAAGTGCATGTCACTTGTGAGGGAAAGAGACACAGGAACAGAGACAACCAGATGTGTAAGTGCAAAAGAAAGGTTAGCAATTATCACTAGCTAATATATAAATGGAATGTACTTACTTTGGGGTTTGCTCTAGTTGTGACCTCAGAGGCACCATCAAACCTGGAACAATCAATGAAAAAGAAAAGATGAAAAAAATGGAAAAACAATAAGCTGGAGGGGCAAAAAGGAGGTTTAGTGGAAACAAATGTGCTAGGAGTGGGATGGGAAGGGAGGGGGAAGGAAGACGTCTTTTTCTTATCTTCCTCTATAGTGGGTGGAAGGGGGTAGGGGGAGGAAAGAAGGAAAGGAGGGAAGAAGGTCTGTGCTAATATACCCTTCAATCATGAGGTGCAGACCTCATATGGGCAGGGTATATAAGAAATGATGCATATGTATTTCCTGGTTTGTTTGTACACCTCATTGTATATTCAAACAATACTCAGACTTTGTCAGATGTGCAAGCATTGTTTGCAGTACAATTGGGTGTACAAAGCATATTGATTTCACCAACAGCAGTGCATGAGGATCTATTCTGCCGTATATAAAATATATTTTAAAATCTATGGTGATATCTACGAAGTGTAACTTGTCACTAACTATCATAAAATATGCTTTTGAGCCACACTAATGACCTCGTGGTATCACTTTGCTAGTACAGCTTAAAAGCTTATTTCATGAAATGATATAAGATATATTACATCATGACAACTGTACAGTGAAAAGCTGACTTTATTTTTTTATTGAAAAGATATTTCTATACCGATTATGGTATAGAAATGTCTTTTGAATAAAAAGAAAAATTTGGCTTTTTGCCATCCTATTATCACGATCCCAAGGTGTCAATAAAACATATTTGAATGTTATCATTACCGCTTGGCAGCATCGATGCATGACGTCCCTGGCATCACCACAATAGTATAGTGAAAAGCCAATTTTTGTTGTATATTCAAAAGATATTTGTATACCTATCATGGTATAGAAACATATTTTGAATATAGACATAAAACTGGCTTTTAGCTGTACTGTTATCGCGATACTATCTTATTAGCATATACAAAATAGTGTTGTAAAATATACAGATGTCATATGGTGACATATATTTTATATATGCAAACTAATTTTCCCCTGCTGCAGATTCTATGTTTTCTTACATACTATTTTCTTAGTCTATTTTTCTTTTTTTTCTGATATGTGATTTCAGAAGTTTCATTTTATTTTTGTTTCACATTTTGGGATTCGTTTACTAGGTTTAGCTAGTAGTTCTGAGCCTGTACTTGTTAGCTACTAATGATACCAATTGATGCTCCTGGCATCTGCTATTGCCAGATGTTTCGATCTTGAGTCCCTGGTATGTGATATTAATGATACCATTTGACACCGTTCCTTTGGCCTCTCTCATTGCTTGCTATTTTGATCTTGAGTACCTGGCAAAGTATAGTAGACTACAGTATGTGATAATAGTAATAGCATTCAGCCCTCTTACTTTGGCATCTGGTGTGTTACCTAGCATTGGCTGACCATCTGAGTCAATTATCCACTAGGGTATTGACATTAGTAATGAGACAGATCAGGGTTTGAAGTTGGTCTGGAACACTTGGGCTACAACCACTGGCTATCTCATCACTAACATCTATACCTGATTAGGTCGGATTGCTTGAATTCAGCCTCTTGGGTGTTCAGCTCTATTGACTAAATACCGGGAGACAATTTCAGATACTTCTTGTGCTAGTTTAGCAATGCAAGAATACCATCGCACCAATAGTATCAATAAATAATACTATTCATGGCTAGATTTTATTAAGCCACCCACTTCAACAACACCCTCATTTTGTCTAATTTTTTCATGCTACAGTCTTGAGTCCAATTGTACTTGAGAATGCTTAGATTATTATGAACATAATGTTGAATACTCTGAAAATGCCATTTTGCAGGCAAATCTTTTGCTTCAATAACAAGTGATTGTCAGTAATCCTGCATACCCACTCCTCCACCTGGGAAGCCCCCTATATAAGACCTGAGGCATCGTATACAATACAAGAAAACTATACAAACTTCTTATCGTGACCAAACTGTGCTTGAGATACCTACAATTTTACTCCAACCTGAATACAAACTTACCTTACTCTAACTGTCCTATTACAACATAAATAAGCAATAGGCCAATACACACAGTCAACCAGTACCCTGAGTTGACAATCTACACAGAGGTAGATGCGATGTGCAACCTGGTACTATGGGATCGGGAAAAGGGAGATACAGAATGCGTCAAAATAAATCTCAAGTCGTGTCCTCAACTTGTGATTCTTCTCCACCCCTGATTGCAAGCCTACTAGGAAGAGCACTAAAGCACCAACAGAAGGGTACAATGTTGACCATGGTGCATGCAGAACCTGAAACTGCACCCAATGATCAACCAAATACCCCAACACTGCATCTATCAGATGATAGGAGTGATGAGTACCAAATCTCACACAGACCAGATGAAACAGAATCAGACACTGAACCTGATGGAGAAGGCATCGATATTGTAGATGGCCTCAGATTAAGATGTGATTATGGCTCACAAGTAGCTAACAGAAAGGGAGACAATTGCGCGAGAACTACAGCTACTAGTCAGAATTGTTCGTGATCTGAGATTGTGTTTAATTGGGATTGTGCCATAGTAGGGCCAGTAGTGGGGTAGTAGTGTTGTGGTGTCAATGGAAACAAGGACATGTGCACACAAGTGAATGAGCAAAGGAATGAATGGGCAAGCCAACCACCAAACAACCCACTATAAATTTAATTATAGAAATTTGAAATAAAGAACCTTGATACAATCTAATACTTTGTATAGCCTTCCCTTGCTTCCAAAACTGCAGCCACTCTACTAGGTATTGATTTCTACAACTTCTCAAAAAACTCGTCAGGAATTGTCTGCCAAACTAAGGGTAAGACCTGTGCCAATCTCTTCTTTACAGCTTCCTTTCCTCCTAGGGTATCTGCAATCCTAGGGTGCTGCTCATGCAATCACTTTTTACACTCAACTCATGCATGCTCAATAGGATTTAAATCAGGGGAGTAGGGTGGGTGTTCCTCCACTTCAATACAGTTTCTCTCCAACCAATCCATAACACTATATGCTTTGTGAACAGGAGAATTATCTTGCTGAAAGAGGATATCTTGCATACCAAATGAGATCATTTGATGAATAACAGGAAAAAGATGTCTTCTCAAGAGCCTAACATACCTGGTCTTGTTGATATTTTGGGTAATAGGAACTAAAGGGTCTTTTTTCTTACCCCAAAAGCAGTGCCAAACCATGAGAGAAATTCCCTTATCCTTCTCCTTTGGATGGATACAATCAGCTAGCCACTTCTCTCCAGGTTCTCTAAAAACCCATTGCTGCCTTGGATTCTTGGATTTCTCCACACTGCACTCATCACTCCAAATAACTCCTTCAAAATCGTCCACTGTCCAATCCTTATGAACTGTAGCCCATTTCAATCTCTTTGCTACATGCTCAGGCTTGAGCTTGGGTCTTGATTTGGCTAGCCATTTCTTGACATTGGCCTCTCTGAGTACTCTATCCACTATTTTATATACAGTTTATTTATTAGTCAATCATGTCCTATCACTCACAGTAGTACCAGTGTAGGGGGCTTTACCTGTAGAAAGTGATACACCAGGTGCATATCTATCTCTGAAATCAGATCTGGTCATTTTCTGGTTGGATTTGGCTGCCTGGATGATTATGCGACATTGCTGATGGCTAAGAACAGGGGTGCAACTGGGGCGAAGGATGTTTTCCACTGACTGGTGCTCACATGCCTGGACAAGGAAGCTTTTAACTGTTGTCCAAGGCCAGCCAATGAGTTGAGCAACAAGGGCAATATTCCGAAAGCAGTAGAAAAAGACAATAATCATGCCTTTTTCCACATTCAACATCTCTCTTCATGAGGTTTTAGGAGTTCTTTTTATTTTTTGTACTGAGTGCTTTTTATATCCAGATTGGTAAACCATAATTAAAAGATAAAGGGGTGGTAGTCACGGCCATAGTATAAATTATTTGGGTATATTATGATTGTAATGGTGATACCATCCACATTCATGGTCATGATCTGGCATTTTTGGCGAGGTAGCTTAGTAAGCCAAAAAAATATGTTTCACGAACACTTCTGACTAGTGGCTGTATATGTATTTTAACCACATCAGGGTCTCAGGAGATAGGTCCTGCTCAGCATACAACTATGGATCTTGGAGGCATAATTCTGTGGAGAGCCTGTAGTCCTCCAATATTCCCATCATGCAGTGATGCACGGTTATCATCCCCACTGGGTAGCCTGCATGGTCCTGCATCTGGTACCCTGATCTCTAGTCCAGTTCCTCACTCTTGGTGAAATCTAGTGATAGGTATGGAAAGGGCCATATTAGATGATACGAAGACTCTGATTCTACAGTACAGCCTGTTTTAGTAGCCACTCCCAAATGTTGTTGCTTTGATGGCCCAGGTGCACAAAGTTTGGGATGCCGTGCTTGCTAATATTGCAGATGCTGAAAACATCCAATGCTCAGAGAAGTACATAAGTTTGGTAAGTGGACTCAGGTAGATATGATACAATGCAGAATGCAATACTAACCTAGAAAGATATGCTAAAAACACTTTGGGGTATGATCACAGTTTGTACATGAGGTGAAGAAAAAGATTGTGGAGTTATACAGTCTGCTGGATGATCCCACAACTATGGCATGTAGAGTCAATTATCAGATAGAATGGGACAGGTTTATATGTAACCTGACAGGGTACAATGCTTGTCTCTACCAGACACCTGCCATATAATGACTACTACTGACTGTAATTAGACATAACCCAGGGCCTGACATTATGATTCCTTGTGCCCCAGATTCCTGAGGTGATTTCCCATAAGTACTTTATGGGCAAGAAGATACAAGGTATTGTGGATCCTGGGTTCCTTGCACACATCAATGGCAGTATGATCTACTTGACATGCACCATAATATGCCATATACTGCATGCATGGCAAACGGGGATATATCAGGAGCCCTGGGACTTCAAGCCTGAGGCAGCCAGGGGTGAAGCTCTGAATCATCCAACTGTTCATTTGTGACTGAGGCAGCTAACCTGTTACCAATCATACAAGACATTTTTGACCAGTAAAAAGAAACTTAGGGTGAGTACCCGCAGAGCATCCAGGATATGATTGTTGAAAATATTTGAGAAACAATCGATAAGAGGGTTGCACAAGTTCATGGGCTACAGTGAGACAGCAGTGAAGGATACGACAACAATTGGGAAGCCACAAGAACTGAGCTCGACAGTGGGATATCCAACCATACTTCTACACAGCCTGTACTGTGACACACTAATCACCGGAACTTGGACCTTGTGGGACAACAGGAACGTCAGAATCGATCACCCAAAACTGACAGCTAGTTTGACTTGAGCTAGACATTGGTAGCTTGGGAGCTTCAGTTACAAGGTTCGGGTCCTCTGAGTTTCAGAAGATTCTTAGGAAGCACAAGCAGCACCAGTGTGGATCCCGTCTGTATCTAAGAGGGTCTTGTTGAGCATTGGGGATTCTCAGGAAGCACAAGCAGCACCCACAAGGATGTCATCATGAGCTGGCTGATAATGAGTAGGTGGGTAGAACCATCACCATGGGTGATTAAGGGGAATTAAGAACATGTAATGATTATGAGTAAGAGATTTAATTTAGCTTACTATGATGACACTATAATAGAAACTAAAGGAGGTAGTGCAAAGGAATAATCAGGGTGATATTCACCATAGAATCTATGAAAAGCAGCCATCCAGAGGGTGTGAGGGTGATCACAATGTAGTATATCAGATATCAGGATGGATTTGGGAAGATTGGACAATACTGGGTACAATGTGCAGATGGTATTATGGGTAATGCACTACACTTTGAAAGGCATCCAGAGGAGATCCAGACATGAAGTAGTAGTATCAAGATGAAACATCATGGTCGAGGTGAAATCTGGACACATCATGTATGCAGGCAGGGATCCAGATGAGAGGAGTATCACATAGAAAGAATCTGGATAGAACAGCCTGATGATAGGTACTGTCAGGGTGTGCATCATGAGTATGGTGAGATCCCGATGCACACAGGTGAGGATGTGATGTCATGGTGGAAGATGCTATGATTAGGCATCACCACAGTGTAAGAGCTTAGGATCAAGTAGCATCTCGATGTAAAAGGCTAAGATCAGATGGTGTTAGGATGGCACACCTGAGAATCAGATGTTATTAGGATGCAACATTCAAGGATCAGATATTGTTAGGACACAAGAGCACAGAATCAGACATTGTCAGGGTGCACTTAGCATAGGGGTCTGTGTCCAGATACTATTCGGATGTACCAGGTGCACAACTTGATGTCAGGACGCGACATCAGTTCAACAGTATGTCCAGGTTAACAGTTATCATTACAGGCACCCTGTGCATCAGATGCACAGGATGTACTGGGTGCTAGATAATATCTTTGCTGATGCGTTACTGTTAGTTCTTCTTACAAGTAGAATACACAAATTCCTTAACACTACTACTCCTCCCTAAAATATGAGGCTGCAAGCCTTGGCATTTCCTTCTCTATTCCTAAAATAGAGCTATACCACTGCTGGACTATGTGAGACAGAGCACAGTACTCTATAGTCCAAGTTTCTCAAGATGGCACCCTTTTTTTCCCTTCCCCCTCTATTAGACAGATTGGGTACTGGTTCATACTATTCCTGGAAACTTCAATCAACTTGGCAAGACAGCTGGTAGTGACTCAAGGAGGCTTCACAATCATGAAGCAGCTCTCTTTGCCCAGCTCTGAACTCCCTCTATACTTGAATAGGCACTTAATAATAGGCCTCATCCTCCCAATTCTAATATACTGTGCTGATCTCCACATTCCTAACTCCAATATGCTGGACAGGATATTGGTAATGTGGAACAAAGTAATGAGATGGGTCACTAACTGCTTCTTCTCAATACTGGTCACTATCCTGCCATGTGAAGCATCCCTCCCTCCCCTGTCCTGCCTCCTACTACACAAATAGAGGATGGCTGCCGCCAGGCTAACCTGTTCTCTACCCAAAATCAGCCCTATAGTAGCCCACATCCCACTCACATTTTCCTCTAACTCAACCATCATATCAAAAGATGCAAACTGATACTTGACAGTAGGCCTGAAGAGTAACTACATTCTTCTAAGATGGAACCAACCCCACCCTTCTCTTACTGTTCCATTTCACCACCCCATCAATAGTATCTACCACCTCCTCCTCCCTATAAGAAGAACAATCACTACCAGTCTACCCCAGGATGCTGACCTGCTGATAGTGGACAACTTCCTCTCTCAAAAACCTCTACTACATTGCTTCTCCTCCCTCAACGTGAGAGTCCACACCCAACTTCTAGATAACTGAGTGCTTCTCTCCCCACCATCTCTCTACTACAACTATAAGTCTACACTGATACTACATGCAATTATGGGACTAGACCAGTTTACAGCTTGGAGGATATACCAAATGGTTGTCGGAAAAGGTGACTTAGTAGAACACACCTCCTAGTGTGAACCTGACTGCTCCCCCCTCTCTGCAAGCTGTGAGATGGTAGATGAGTCCTTTGAGTATGTCATTATACATAGTCCCTCCAAGTCTGAGGGGTATGGTTTCCCTCGATCTCTCAGAAGTCAATTATCTAGGCTGTGACTCTTCTCTCTGGGTGAATAAGGAGCAACTCTTTGCCTTAACATCATATATTAATACCTTGTGTACAAACCTCCTCCCAAATAGATTGGCTATATTAGCCACTATTTATTCCTTGCCTGAAAGGGAGCCTGAGTAGGTGAGCCCTTCATTTCTTTCCTTAGTTGCTTCTTCTTTGAAGAGGACTTATCTTTCTATTTAGTTTTTGATTTCTGTTATTGAGGTTGAGATTTCAATTGCTTCACATCTAACTTGATTAGCCACTATAGTAGGTGCAGTGACCTTTTCCTCACAAAAGTGGGAGAATATGTTCAGGTACTTCTTATGTTTGTTTGATTCAGATTAACATTTCATTTTTACCATAGCTAGTACTGCATGCATCTTCTTTTATGTTAATAGTGAATATATGAGATAAATATAAACAAAAAAAACCCAAGCAATTAGAACAATCAAGCAATGGAGAAGAGATTTTATCAATATATTAAGTTATTACTCTTAAAATATTTTGAGCATACAATTTCTTGAGATTACTTTCTCACTGAGCCTACCCAATGATCTTTGTTATCCTTATTTTACCTTGCAAACAGCCAAGTCCAATCTCATGATTCTCTAGTTGAACTTCCCTATAAAAGGTTGCTAGGAGTGTAAGCAGTAGTATAGCCTCTTCCAGCACTGGTAGCAGTGAGAGTGAGGGTAGTGGTAGTGGGAACCTGTCCCACTGTAGTCCTGAGAGATGCCTGATGACAGGAAGTCACAGGAATAATACCAGGATTCAGACAAGTGAGATCCTTAGTGGTGAAACTTGTGATATTAGTAATGGGAGTAGTAGTTCCAGGAGTATGGTTGATGAGAACAGTTATGCTGGAAGCATTGATACCAGGAACATTACATGTAACAAGGTTGTAGCAAGTCACCACAACTCCTGCATATTCACAGGCTCAGAACCAGGAGTACTCTAAAGAGTGCCAGATAGCTTAATATTAGTGAATAGCTTAACATTACTTTGTGAATTAATATATTAACATAATGACTAAGCATAACTTGAGGCTCAAGAGGATATCAGCAACTGACCAATTACTGGTGCAGTCAAATTGAAGCTAAATACTTTGTAAATAAATTTTTATCTACTAGGTATCACATGTATCTAGCTTTAACTTAGATGTATGAGTACAAAATTCTACTTTACATCTATTTTCATAATCCAGCTTGTCCCTTAATCCCAGCAACTATAACCCTAGATATATTCTTTTTATAGTACCAAATGACCTTTCTCTCCTTCCTATTTACCTTCACCTCATCAAGTAAAGGCCTCTACTTTTCATGCTCAGCCTATTTCCTTCCATTTTAACCAGGTCTCTTAGGTGTATAGGCATGTTGAGCCTTAAAGTTATACTAAGTCACACATAGTATTACTATGATGTGGTCTTCATTACAGGGACCTATTTCTGACAAATAGAGCACTAAGCGCAGGTTATTAACTGCATGTTAAAAAAAAAGAATCATCCAAATCAGATCATTTTTGGGCAAGTTATGGCTCTTTGATGTTGGCTGACTTCAAATTACTCTAGCTCCTTCAGTTTGGATTCAATTTAGATGATTTTATTTCCCAATTAATGGAATTAACTGCTGTCAATTTGTTCCCATTCCTCAGAAATAGGGCCCAGAAATGAAGACTACCATGACTATAGTACCCCACAAAGTTATATTAAGTTGTTACCATATTACAATAATAATTTACAAACAGACATTGAGTTGTCCAGTAACATTTAGCTATTTGGTACTCTTTAGAGTACCCTCAGTTGTTTGCCTGAAAATATCTCTGGGTTGCAGGTACTTGCCACAACCTGGGCTCAAGTAATGGTATTATGTGTTCACAAAGGTAACCAAGATTCAACAATTGGTGGTAATGCACCCCCCCTCATCACCCTCCACTTTCAACACTACCTAAAAGAATTTCACTAAGTCAACCAGAAAGAAACCATTCTACTCAATCCTTTTTTTCAATAAATTATACCTCCTATTCTTTGCAGTTATGCCAAAAAGCATATTCCCTCCATACACCTCTCTGAGTTTACCAGGGGGAGAACTCTTGTATTACACAAGCTTCACATGAGATACCAGCAAATTCCAACTACTTTAATATCTTCTACACCACTGTCAGAAATACAATTGCAAAGGGACATCAAGAGGGCAAGGGGAATGGGGGTTGAGGAAGATATCCTAAAGCTACCAAGTCATAGGATGATGCTATGGTGGAGGAAGCTCTTAAAAATCACTATACTATTTGTTATAAGATTGCTGAGCAAGTTGCTCCTAATGTTTCTAGAAGGACAGTGAGGAGATGACTTGAGAAAAAGCATCCTAAAGATTTGATGATATAAGAGAGAACTCATTTAGATGAGGATCTAGCTTAAGACAGATTGTAATAGGTATTAGCTAATAGTCATCAGATAAAGTAGATGTAGAGAGGAAAAGCAATGTGGGGGGATGAGGTTACTGTAGAAAGGAGAGGAGGGTAGAGAAGAGAATAGTTATTTAGATACCCAAATGAGAAGTAGAATAAGGATTGTATTGAACCTAATGCTAGGAGGGGAGAGAGAGTGATTAGTTAGATGATGACTCGTTATTTTTATGGTCAGACTCATGATCTTTTTTTGCCTGTTTTTCGTGATCCTTCTTCTACTTGTGGTGGAGTTACTGGAAAGTCAATTATTGATGTTTATAATCATTATGACTTTCTAGGAATATGGGAAGATATCAGATAAAAGGTTGAGGAGGAAAAGGTATTTTTTACCATTGATAATTCTCAGACTCACTTGCCCTTCAGGAGATGGCTCAGAGGGCAGAGAATTACAATGATGGAAATTCATGCCTATTCACCAGATCTCAATCCAATTGAAAATGTTTGGTCTCTGGTGAACAATAAGCTTCATAAGCACTATCCTGAGCTGTATCTTATGAAGTGTGATATTAATGTAGTCCAGAAGGCAATAGTGAAAGTTATTACTCATTGTTGGAAACTTCTGGACCCAAAGGTTTTTGATACTTTCCCTTGATTAATGGTGGATAGAATAGAGGCAATCATTAAGACTAATCAATAGTATACCAAATATTAATTTCTACTATGGGTTTATATTTTTTAAATTTTCTTGTTTGTTTTCATGATAGTAGATTGGTGTGAAAGGGTGCTTGTCATTGCCAAAGAGTTTCCTTTATTGAATCACAGTAAATTTTGTCAATGCACAATAATAACAGTACTACTAGGAGTATTGGTAGTGGTAGTGGGGATGGTAGAGCTTAAGCCCACTAAAGAATTATCCCTTGCCTTCCAATTGGGAATTTAAAAATCTTTTACCTTGCTATAATTTCTTTCTTTTTACATCCTTTACAATTTTCCTATTTGTAATTGCTGTGGCTAGCCTATAGGAACAGGGTAGGAATGTCTTCTCTTCCATACCTCACTGTATTATTGATCTATATATCATAACTCTTCCTTGAACCCATTCTATTTACCTATTCCAAGATATATCTCATAACTATCAATATCTTAAATCATGTGAATGGTTCTGTAATATAAAGTGGGTGCGACAATGATCCAGCACACAAAGAATGCTTTAAGTAGAATATCAATGTACTGAGGTCTGTCAAAAAAATGTGAACCTCCTACATTGCAATCAAGGTACCTCCACCAAATGCTATTAAAGTAATTCCCATCTCCTAACCCAGACACTAGGAATAGAATAAAATTAAGATACAATAAGTTAGTCTTTTTTACTGACTTTTATTTATTGACACACCAGTATCAGTTAATAGCCTTACTGTCAAATTGAAAATACACTACTGTGTAGGTAGGAAATTTGTCATAGAAGGTTGTTATTATGATAGTAAGAAAGATGCTTACAGAGTTTGGTTGGGGTACCATGCTTGTGATGTAGAGAGTTCATTTCCTTTAACAACCATGACCCTGGGTATAATATGAATGAGAATCTCACCCAATCTATGATACTTATATATTTGGATTACCTTTGTGCACAAGATAATACAAATATAGTGAATAGTTGATCCTATTAGGTCTGGGACTTTAAGTGTCCAAATTTGGACATATAATAACAAAAGGTATTATAACAACCTGAACTCACTGTAAGTACAGGGAGAGGGAATATCAAAACATATACAGGGACCTAGATGAGGAATAACAGAAACAATAAGACTTAGGTGGGAAAAACTAGGGACTGAGGCCTCAGCTAGAGCAATACACAGGTTGAGCCTGGAGACTCAGAAAGGCAGAGCAGTGGGGAGGAAAAAAACAAAAGCTTCTACCTCAGGTCATAGACAGAGGTAGGGCAGGAATAGGGACAGGGTCCAGTTGGTTTTAGGGCCTTGGAACTGAGATAATGAACACTAAAAATGACTTATACAAAATACATGAGTCATTTACATGACATACTCACAGTAGAAATAGTTACAGCCCAGTTGAGTGATAAAGAAAGCACCAATCACTACTCAAACCAGATCCAAATCTCAAATCAGGCGATCAAGTATGGCTCATACCAAGAAATAGACATATGACAAGACTATTGAAGAACTTAAATTACTAAAAATTAGAACGCTTCAGGATTCTTGATAGGGTACAAAAAGTAACATACAAGCTTGACCTCTGTCCCTCTATAAAGATTCATCCTACATTCCATATCAACCTCTTTAAACCTTATGAAGATCAACTATTTCCCTCTCAAAGATAAAAACCACCAATATTTATTGAACTAGAAGGTGAAGATGAATATGAACTTGGCAATATAATTGTCTTATGATCATACAGAAACCAGTGACAATATCAGGCTAAGTAGACAAGATATTCAGCAGAACATGATGAAGGGTGGTCCCCAGAAGATAACTTTAAACATATGAAACATGCAGTCCAACACTTTCATGAGTTCTATCTAGGAAAGCTAAAGAAATTTGAGAACAAGCTATGGGCCAAGACATCATAGGTCCCATAGCAAGAAATCACTATGTAGGAGTTAAACAGAAGACTCAAACAAGAAGAATACAACTTACTATCATGGATGGCTTGCAATGAAGAAAGCTGCACACCCCATTATAGGTCCAAGGACAGGACAGGGGCCAGCTACTAACTTAAGAACAGAAGGATGATGTGGTATATGAATACTAGCTATAGAGAATACTACAATAATCACTCTTAGCATCACCATGCAGGGAAGAAAAAGAAGGGCTATATGTGAACAACAAATAACTATTGGAAAGAAATTATATTGAAGGCTAAGCAAGAGAAAGAGGTGGATGCAAAATAAACGAAGGAAGAATTTGACACTGTAGAAAAATAAGTGAAAAAGAAAGTAAGAGGGGGAACCCCAGATATGAGGAGTAATACCTTAATAATGGAAGCTTACATGATTGAAAGCCCCTAAACGGAGGTTATCTAGGAAATCAAGGGGATCAGACAACTAGAGAACAACATAAAAATGTTCTAATGAATGCTATCAGAATACCAACAAGGTACAAAAATTGGTGAGAAAGATCTGGTGATAGCATGCATGAATATTGAAATATTAAGAGCAGAGTGCCAAATGTAAAACATACTCAATAACAATACAAAATAAGCAACCAGGAGTATTGTATAGGATCTTCTGGAAATACACAGAGAAGAAGAGAATGAACTGAGAGTGGGAACTTTTGTGGTATAATAGTCTAAAATGATTTCAGCTAAGAGGGAAAGGAGCCAATATCACAAGTCAACTAGTTGGAGCACTACTTAGAGAAACATTAAGTGAGGCTATAGTTTCACATGATTCATAGGTATATAAGTCATATATTATATGTTACCCTGATTGGTAAGTTAGATTAGGATGTTACATAATGACTTAAAGTTATGAGTCATAGTATTTCACTTGACTGGGTAATTGCAAGTCATAGTTAGTATTAGTATATTTATTATTTTAATGACTCATGATTTTGAGTCCTACAAGTTCTTTGATTTGTTAGTTTTGATGTGAACTGATAGTTATGAGTTATATGGGATTTAGTGCTTATGACTGAGTTGGAGTCATAAGAGTTTTACATAATTAACAATTGTGAGTCATAAGGGTTAGGGTTATGGGAAGGGGTCTATATATAGAGGGGGTTTCCTCTAGGGAAGATAACTTTTCACATAACTATCCAAGTTATTTCCTATCTATAAATATTATGAATAAAATCTTTTATGCTGCTCCTGACCTCTATATACCTGTGAAGACTTAAGAGTACAACCAAGGAGGTACTATTAGGTATTAGATACTAGGAACCATCAAATAATGTAATATATACTCATACAGAGTATAAGAATCAATGAGACTGAAGCTATATCATTGCCTAATGTGCAATATAGATAGTCACAAGTTAACAGTTTTGCCACTAGTACATTAATTATTTGAAGAGTTTTTCTCCAGCAGTTTCATTTGAGATACAGTACCTAAAATACTTTGTACCAGAATAAGGTTTAGCCAGAGCAACCCAATATCTATATTGGATAATATCTGAGTGATATGTATTGGCCAACCCATAGAGGTGAGTATACTTGCAAATAGTCAGAGTTGTGATGAGAGGCAACTGGAAGTATATTATATCTACTTAAGTGTGTACAAGTATTTCTCTACCCTGGCAATCAACTACCTCTTGAGAAACTGACTGAAGTTCCAGCTTAACAATATTAAGTTTTACTGTTTTGATTCTTCTTTACTCTTCTATTGATTATTCTTTCATACTTGAGTCACCTCGGTATACTCATGAACTCGAGATTCATGTTTGTATAGAGTACTCCTATTATATGCAGAAGGAATTTTGCTCCTATCAGGATGCAATGCTTATACATCAGATACAGGATCTTTTTTCACTAATGTTATGGATGAAGACATTAGCAAAATAGAGTAAAAGGTAGAAAAAATAGAGTAGAGGTACCTGAGCAGCAAGCTGCTCTAATAGATATCTTCATCCTCACTGAATATGGTAGCTGCATTAAGATAGAAGAGAATAGTTGACAAACTCAGCTGAAGCTGATTGCAGATATCATATATGAAGTATCTGCAGTGGACTGAAGGTGATTCTAGGATTCTATTAGCAACCACTATCCTAATTGTCGATAGTATCCTCTAAGAATGATCAATACTAAAAGTTAACTCCCTTGACTACATTCTATAGCTGTTGAAAAGCCAGATGATACTACCTTACCATATATCGCAGACAGCTAGGACTGACCTAAACTGCAATCTTATGGGACCCTGAAAATTCACTAGAATGGTCAGCCCCACTGAATTCTTTAGTCTTAGTATTATTGGTTGTAAGCTATACTAACTTAGTTGTAGGTTCACATTCTCCTGATCATTCAATCTCTCAACCAGTACATACTCCTACTATGTTTTCTGCAATGCTGTACCCTCTATCCATCAATAATACTAACAGGTGAGTTCAAACCTACTTTCTGGGAGTTCTCTTGAAAGGAAGACTAAACTTACAGCCACTAGTCAGAAGTGTTCGTAAAACATGTTTTTTTGGCTTACTAAGCTGCCTCACCAAAAATGCCAGATCGTGACTGTGAATGTGAATGGTATCACCATTAATCGTGCCAAGGTTGCGGTGTGCAGCTGCAACCCCTGCATGTTCGTTGACTCACAACTGGGGGCACTCTAGAGAGTGCCTGACAGCTCAACATGACTTTGTGGCTCAACATGACTTTGTGGCTTAAGATCAGTTTGTCCAAAACATGACTTCATGGCAAAATAAGGCACTAGAGCATAACATAACATTTTATTATCATAGAATATTTTATTTACATAATGTTTCGCAATCTAGCCTGTTGTCTAATTCCTGAAATAATGGGCCTGGATGTTTTCCTTTTTTGAATCTGTTGAGCCCACCTCTCCTTTGCTATAGCCTTTGCCTTTGCCTTAATCTCATCAAGGAAAGGTTTGCACTCATCCTTGTCTAATTTTTTTTGCGCATTCTGAGCCATATGTAGATCCCTCTCTGCTTTTTCTACCGGCATATCCTCCTTTCTTTTGGCCATTTCACGTGCATCAGAGGCATAAATAACTCCTCCTTTTTGCATCTGCCTTCTGCTTTGTCCTCTTCGTCTGGCATTTCTTGCCTCCTCTATTGCTCGAGTATGCTCCATGTGCTCCATCGCTAATGCACTTGACTGTTCAAGAGCTAATCCACCTAGTAGTACAAGCTTAAGCTTATTTTCAAAGCTTGGAGATAGCCCTTTACTCTGTTGGAGTAATTCATCACTCATTGTTTTGAGGCTTGCGATTGTAAGAGGAATACCAGAGGCACATTCTGATTGTAGGAGGGATTATTGATAGGAAGGAATGGTTGCCTCTCGGAGTTTTGAAATGACAAGATCGGGATTGTATGGGATAAGCCCAGTCGCAGGAAATGCTGATTGAATGGTTGAGGACTTAAAGGTTTGCTGACGAATGGTATCAATTGTGTCCAAAAATTCGGATTTGTCAAAGTTACTACACACAGTTCATGTAGCAGCCTCAACAGCCTCAGCATGATAATGCTTATAAGGTTGATAGACAACCACATCTAGGGGTTGAAGAAGATGACTGGAGTGGGCTGGGAGGCAAAATACAATAATCCTGTGGGAATCGCAAAAGTCAAGGAACTGCTTTGTGCAGTGAGAGCCAAAGCCGTCAAGAAGTAAAAGACGATAATCTCCAGTAAGACGAGGAGCAGAGAAGTGTTCAAAGTGGACAAGCCACTTCATTGTGAGCTCATCATTGTTGTACCCAGTTTTGGAGGTCCCTACAAGGTAATTATCTGGAACTCGTGTTGTGGTATACCAAGATTCCTGATAGATAATGCCAGGAACAATTACCATCGGTGGTAAAGTGACTCCATCACAACTGATTGTCGCACAAATGCTTACCAGCTCACGATTTGTAGAGTTACCAAGATATGTCTGCCTTGTATGGTCCCTCGTAATAATCCATTGGTCACACCTAATCCCAATATGGAATCCTGTTTCATCAAAGTTGTATTTATCGCAATCCTGGATTTGGTACTGATAGTATACAGCCAAATACTTCTCAAATGAGGCTCTGATACTATCAGGTAGGTGGGCATTTTTTCAGTCAAGATCAATTAAAACTTGTTTGCGAATGAAATATTCAGGATGGTGGTTGAGGAATCATGGAGCCCAATGGTTGCTTACAACAGGGGCTACATCATTGCCAGAATATGCATACTGAAGTATACTATTTGCAGGACCTGAGACCATTTGCAGATGAGCACTGGTACCAATAGTATCAAGACGGTCAAGATACTGGCAAACTGCCAGTTCCTGATCATCAGTGAGCTTATGGTTGGCTCCAGGCCTCTGTTGGCGAGACTGGTAGCCTTGTAGTCATGCTCAAAGTCAGGAGACTGGTACCTCATAGTTGCGGCCAATCTCTGTAATGTTTCAATACTCGGTGGGATTGGTACTTAATGATGCAATTGCAGCCTGAATCCGTACCTCAACATCTGCATAAGGCTCAACGTGCTCACTTGGAAGGATAAAAGATGGCACTTTTGGCATGTTTTTCGATGTTGGTAGTTTGGGTTGGTGGTGTGTTGACAGAGGGGTCTGTTTTACGATGTTTTGGTTGTCACTTATAATTTTTCATTCTTGGGTATCAAGACATCAGTTGATGATTTATATTAATATACTTAATCTAAATTAACTGAAATAATAAACATATTAAAAACTCGGATTATATTCTCCATAGTTAAAATTAGCCACAAAGTCATGTTGAGTCACAAAGTCATGTTGAGTTGTCAGGCACTCTCTAGAGTGCCCACAGTTGTGAGCCAGTAAACAGGTGGGGGTTGCAGCCGCACACCGCAACCTCGGCATGATTACAATCATAACATACCCAAACGATTTATACTCCGACCATGACTACCACCCCTTTATCTTTTAATTATAGTTTACCAATCTGGATATACAAAGCACTCAGTACCAAAAAAAAAAAGAACTCCTAAAACCTCATGAAGAGAGATGTTGAATGTGGAAAAAGGCATGATTATTGCCTTTTTCTACTGCCTCCAGAATATTACCCTTGTTGCTCAACTCATTGGCCAGCCTTGGACAACAGTTAAAAGCTGCCTTGTCTGGGCATGTGAGCTCCAGTCAGTGGAAAACATCCCTCGCCCCAGTCGCACCCCTGTTCTTAGCCATCACCAATGTCGCACAATCATCCGGACAGCCAAATCCAACTGGAAAATGACCAGATCTGATTTCAGAGATAGATATGCACCTGGTGTATCACTTTCTACTGGTAAAGCCCCCTACACTGGTACTACTGTGAGTGATAGGACATGATTGACTAATAAATAAACTGTATATAAAATAGTGGATAGAGTACTCAGAGAGGCCAATGTCAAGAAATGGCTAGCCAAATCAAGACCCAAGCTCAAGCCTGAGCATGTAGCAAAGAGATTGAAATGGGCTACAGTTCATAAGGATTGGACAGTGGAGGATTTTGAAGGAGTTATTTGGAATGATGAGTGCAGTGTGGAGAAATCCAAGGATCCAAGGCAGCAATGGGTTTTTAGAGAACCTGGAGAGAAGTGGCTAGCTGATTGTATCCATCCAAAGGAGAAGGATAAGGGAATTTCTCTCATGGTTTGGGGCTGCTTTTGGGGTAAGAGAAAAGGCCCTTTGGTTCCTATTACCCAAAATGTCAACAAGACCATGTATGTTAGGCTCTTGAGAAGACATCTTTTTCCTGTTATTCATCAAATGATCTCCTTTGGTATGCAAGATATCCTCTTTCAGCAGGATAATTCTCCTGTTCACAAAGCTTATAGTGTTATGGATTGGTTGGAGAGAAACTGTATTGAAGTGGAGGAACACCCCCCCTACTCCCCTGATTTAAATCCTATTGAGCATGCATGGGTTGAGCTTAAAAAGCGATTGCATGAGCAGTACCCTAGGATTGCAGATATCCCAGGAGGAAAGGAAGCTGTAAAGAAGAGATTGGTCCAGGTCTTACCCTTAGTTTGGGAGACAATTCCTGACGAGTTTTTTGAGAAGTTGTAGAAATCAATGCCTAGTAGAGTGGCTGCAGTTTTGGAAGCAAGGGAAGGCTATTCAAAGTATTAGATAGTATCAAGGTTCTTTATTTCAAATTTCTATAATTAAATTTACAATTGGTTGTTTGGTGGTTGGTTTGCCCATTCATTCCTTTGCTCATTCACTTGTGTGCACACGTCCTTGTTACTGTTGACACCACAACCCCACTACCCCACTACTGGCCTTACTATGGTGCAATTACAATTAAACACATGTCTCACATCACGAACACTTCTGACTAGTGGCTGTATAATGTTCAGATAACTTATACTTTAGTAAACAAGAGTGATTGTGGCCCAGGTTGGAGTTAACCAATGAGGTGGAGAAAGGGGATTGAAAAAATAAAGCTTGTGAAGCTCGATGATGATAGGAAGAGAATACAGAGAAGCTGTACAACAACTTACAGTGGCTCACCAGTATGCAAGCCGAGCAGTTGGATAACAGGGTTTTCAATACTAGACTTGACTGTTGGGAAAAAATCGAAAAAAAAGTGGTTTCTTTTCTTGTGCATCCTAGTATCATAAATATTAAAGTACAAGGAAAATATACTAGGATGTTGGGGTTTCCCTTCTCAACTATGTACCTGGGGGAAAATAGGGCAAACTCAACCGAACCCTTCTAGAAAGTACAAACCCTAATCCCAACTCTGGGGGAAGCAAGGGAAAAGTAAAGGAATACCACCAGTTCTGGTCTTGAAAAGCCTGAGCAGAACAACAAAAGGAAAAACTCTACCTGAACGTGAAGCCTGTAACGCCCACCAACAGGATATCAAATCACCCTAACTAAGCCAATGTACCTCATGAACCATCTTCTATGATCCCTGAAAGTACCATCAACAGGCAAATCCAGGAGGTGGAGGAGGCCCTCAAGCTGATTACCTATCACTGTATTCAGATTAAGTGATTTAACATCAACTGTGAGTACCTACCATTAAGTGCTCAGAGGTTAGTACCAGTTTGAGGGAACCTTTCAACAGGGTGATTAATTATATCATATCAAAGTTTCGAGATGGGACTCGGAACAAGTGACCGAAGAATTGAGCAATCTCTCAAAATTGTTGCGATTGCTGCACAAATTAAATATCAGACAGCACTGCTTGCCAGAAGTGCCATCGTAGGAGTTGATCGACTGGCCGACTTGGATGGCCCAGGAATCGTTGATCGAGATGGGTGCTGGAAGTGCCACCGCCACCGTGCCCGAAGCAGATGATCTTCTAATTGTTCTGAGAGAATCATTAATTGATGAAACTCGAAAAAGGCTGGTTGTACATACATGTCGGCTAATCGACACAGCGTAGTTGCCAAAAAGAATATGTATATTGGCCTTGAGTAATATCCCATTCTGAACTGCGTTCATTGTTTCTCCATTCTCCAGCAGGGGGCATAGTGATCCAGCAGGTATAGTTATTAACACCCCAGTGCACTGCATAGGCCAGCAGAATGGTGTGAGCAACCTCAAAGCCACACCAGTTTCCATCCTCAGCCCCCGCTCACATAGGTTCTGCAGTTATAATACACTAATGATCCTGCCCATGGACTGCCAAGCTCCTTCTCCTCAATTTTCCAGACCCCGCTTTTCACTTTCCTGTTTAGGAAGGTGGTTGCAGGGTAAAATACCAGACACACTCTCACGATCTCCCAATGCTGAACTTTGGAGCTTCAAAAGCTTGGGCATCAACCTTATCATCAGATAAAAACACAACCTTCCTTGGTTACTTTGCCAAGTGAAGTAAAAACCACTACTTCCAGCCTCCTCATCAACTGTTATTTCAAAAAAGACAAACTTGTTAATCTCCTCCCCAAGGGCCTGTACCTAGACTGTGACTTTGCTACTAACGTCACCCACTGGGAAGTGTCACAACACCGGGATGTGACAGTCTCAGATTGCGCAATTGACACTGATGTCAAAGCGTATTCTTATTCTCGGGACCCCAATTCTCAAGATATCATGACAAAGGAGACACATGAAGAATGCCAGAAATGGAATGAATACAAATAAATCTACTAGCGAAAGAAAAATGCTTGAAAGAAAGAAAAAAGTTAGATCAAGGCCGCAAGAGAAATGGGGGGGTGGGGTGGATCATACATCAAGAAAAAAAGTTGTTAACCAATGGTAAACTTGCAAGTCCAGAGGCTCATACTGAATGTAGGGGTTGGTAAGTGTTGGATAGATGGAGAGTGTAGTGGAGTGGGAAAAGGGAGCTTAGGGAGGGCTAAAACCATCACTGAAGACCATTCAGAATCACTGATATCTTCCAGAGCACTTTCTTCACTAGAAACCTCCTCTGAATCAATCACAAGCACATGGGGGGTTTATGCAACGGTGATAATATTGGTCCATGAGTGTGATGGTCTTGGGGTACTGGGTGTCGGGAGAGTAGAGGTGGAGATTGGAGGTTTTGGCTTGGTCTTTATGCTTTCTTTGTGAACCCATACCAGAGTATTTCTCCCACCATTTCGCACCATCAATCGGGCCTTTTTTTTATCATCTTTGGCAAGGCAAGCATCCCGGAGCTCCATAAGAGTGGCACCATCAAGTACCCATGCTTCACTGAGCTTGTAGCAATTGGTAGCATTGTATAACTTATCACTACTTTGCAGCTTCTGGCTGAGCTCATGCCAAGGTTCCTTAGATGCTATCTCCTCTTCCAACTGATGGCCTAGGGAGCTCATAATGCCCTTTACACGATCGACAGTCAAGTCAGCATTGGTGAGGGTGAGGTTGGCAAGCAGCCTTCCAGCAGCGAGAACCTGGTGGCGTATTTCGTGACTTCCAGTTGGCTTCTTGATAATGCCAAGTGTGTCCAGCTGCTTCTTGACTCTGTAGTTAAGCTTGCCCAGTACCCACCGCTGATTTAGAGAATAGATCACAGTAGCTGAGAATGATTGGCAAATATTATGAGAAGTGAATGTAGCCTCAGGGCTGCTGTTAAAAAGAGAATAAAAATTGACTTCTTAATTCCCAAGAGGTTTTGACCCGAGCGAATATAGTTATCAATGGCCTGGCCATAGAAGTGGTGATAGGGGCCAAACAGGCCTACATCCAAGGGTTGAAGTAAGTGTGTGGAATAGGAGGGGAGTCAAAGGAGCAGCACATTATTGGAAAAGGATAAGGATACAAAATCAAACATGATATACGATCCATGGCCATCAAATATGAGAAGCCGGGGAAGATCACCACAGCTCTACTTGGTTTCCGGGTGGAAAACCTTTCGCAACCACTCAAGGGTAAGTTGATCATCCGTCCAGCTCTTCAGCGAATAGCTAAACTAATAAGCCTTTTCTTTCTCTGTCAAATTCTTATACCATCCCATATAATGCCCAGCCCCTTTACAGATAACAAAAGGTGACACCACAGGTCCATCTCCCCCAACGGTCTCAATTACTGTGACCAGTTCTCTTTTCCTATCATGGGTAACACGGGGATTACATCGTCCCCACTGGCACAGAACCTTTGCCCGAGATGCCAGCCCCATAAGAAACCCCTTTTTGTCCACATTGAATATCTGTAACTCCCGCAAGCCATGCTCTCTAATAACTCTGCCAGGTTTGGCAAAATAGTCACACAATATTTCAGGATCATTGGTGTATGCTTGCTGTCACTCCAAATGAGTACTGAGCTTCAAAGCCAGGTCCAGATGCCTTCTCAGGAATCTAGAAACACAGTCTTTTCCCAGTGTGAGTCGGGTCTCTCCAGTTCGCTTGGATTCCAGGTGAACTGCCATATCCTTAACCATATCTAGTTGAGGTGGAAACCCTAGATCATCCTGGCTGAAGCGCCATTTAATGATCACTTGCTCCTCAGGTGGTGTGAGCTGTTGCTGCTCTTCATAGGCTGTGGCTCGGGAGAGGAAGGTACCGGCAAGTCATTGGTAAAGGGTCTAGTGGTTTATGTCAAAGACCGCACTCATGGCGGGTACATTTGGCTCCTCTCCTGATTTTATAGCCAGAATAGCCGCTTCAATATGTTCCTCATAACCAGAATCAGTGTTCTTTGGTGGTGCCATGGTGTTTGCTGTAGTGTTGATCGGTTACAGCACTGGAGAGTGGGGTTATGTATCTCACCAATGCCACATTTTGGCAGATTCCGGCTTGTGTCACTTCTAGGTGTTGTGTCACTTCCCCGTGGGTGACGTTATTATAAAGGTTCCTTAGACCCTTAAACAAGGATTAGGGTTGCCTAGTGTTCCTTACTGCTCTATTCTTGAGGCTGGAATGGTAGAAATTTGGTACTATTTGTTTTTTACACTTTCTTTCTTTTATTTCATTTTATCAGATAGTTTTCTGTATCGTACCTAAGGGCATTGGACAGAGAGTGTGATGCATTCTTTAGGAAGATTTACAGAGTAGGTTTTCTTGTTGCTTCCTGCTGGTCCTGTGGCAAGTTGTTTTTACCTTTGTGATAGGAGTGGCTTGTTATAGGGAAGGATGTGCAGTTGGTTCCATAATAGAGGAACTTGGAGCCACTTGTTTTTCCTGTTGACTAGTGGTGGAGGTTTTTGATTCCATAACTTATTGGTGCATGTGAGGTCTGTACCTATTGAAGCAGATAATTTCTATGATTTAACAAAAAAAAAAAACCTTCTCATGTACAGCACAGCGAAACTCTGACACATAAGCTCCGGTAGATACTGATGTCGTATGGACAAACCAAGGCTCACTGTTGATGGAGGAAGCTGCAGCAGTCATGATGGAGTACATCCCTCGTTGATGTGGATAGTCATCCCTTGGAATTGTGGCTTCACTTTCACCACCTGGTGGGTAGACCTTATCCAATAGAAAGATGATCTCTGCCATTATGTAGAAATTGTTGTTTGTCATACCATCAGTGAGAACGAGACCGTGGGGAACCGTGTCTGGGTCCTTTGCATCGTAGATGTGGACATTATGTTCAAGTGCACGATTGGACATCCTGATAGCAGCTCACTGTCGTTTTGGGTAGAGGTCAGGAGGACTGCCACTGGTATTTATTTGAGTTGGGTAAAGTGGCATTGAAGGCCACCAAGTAACGTAATTAGTGAATGGCCATCTTTTCAGCAAGGACAGTCAAAGGGAAACCAACAGAAGGGGAAACAGTTGTCCAATTGGACTGAATCATGGACAGTCTTGGCAATGATCTCAAGGAGATTCAATTATGCACCCCCCTGAGACTGTTTCTGGAATGGATGGTGGTCACCTACAGAAACCACTATAGGCCAGACTGCCGGTATTGGAGGACTCTGGGGTTGACTGAAAGCAGTGTTCCCAACGGGCCAGGTAGGCTAGGCTGAATGAAAGCCCGGCCTGGCCTACGGGAATTCTTGAGGATCTAGCCTGGCCGAAGCCTATAGGCCTCGAAGCACCTGAGCCGGGCCTGGCCCGGCCGGCCTATAGGCTGTATAGGCTTTGTACTACCTGCCCTTTGGAGCTCGCTTAGCCAGATGTTTGCTTTCCTTTGTCTTTAACTTCCGTTCAACGTGACTTCTGTTCTACCAAGCTTTCGTCTGTCCAGTAAATTCTTTCCATGCATTATTACTTGGTCCTGTAGTTGTAGCTCCTGTTTCAAAAAATTATTTCAAGTGGAAAAGACAAGTTGAAAAACATGGCAAACTAGTCATGCACATTCTCATGAGCGCACCAAATCCGAACCTCTCATCGGATCCCTAGGAGAAAGAAAGAAACACAATGAAGACAGGAAGAAAGGAAGAAAGAAAGAAAGAAAGAAAGAAAGAAAGAAAGAAAGAAAAGAAAGAACCGAAATGCGTAGTGTTCGGAAACCTCTCCCGAATCCGACACCATGGTTTCCACAACAGTTTTTCAATGCCAAGGGTCCGGCCTATAGGCGCCTGCCAGGCCTGATAGGCTTCTGTAGGCTGATGGAATTCGGCCTATATCGGCGTAGGCTATTTTCGGAGTGGCCTGCCCCGGCCCGGCCTACTAGTAGCCTGGCCCGTTGGGAACACTGACTGAAAGGGGTTATGAGGGAGGCGTATCCGTCGTTCGATTTCGTTGTCTTGTGCTATTTAGAGCATTACACTGGAGAAGGAAATGTCTCCAAATTCTTTACCAGACTCCGAGGAAGTTACGGAAAACTATATTCCTTTTGTAGCCTGTCACTTGTGTGATACTCATTTCTCTCCCACACTCGCCGATCCACAATTCTTCGGTGATGGTTTTATGCTGGAAAGCTGAGAAATTCGCGAACAAAGGAAGGGAGGCGGAGTAGGAATTGAGTCAGGACTGTAAAAGGTTGAAGGTTAGGAAGGCCAGGGGCCGGGGCCTGAATTCCGAAGGTGATGAGGATGATCAGGTAAGGTATCACAATAGAAAGGACAAGCCTACAGGCTACTGTAAGTTAAGTTTAGTCCCAAACCTAGCTGTGTGGCGTCTGTGACTGAATCGTTGCCCCTTGTAGTATGATAGCAGGTAGTACGGTATTGTGGTGTGTGGTTTGGGTTGGCGTTCTTTGATGCGGGTCTGGCACTCCCGGTGTGGAGTAGTGTTTGGTTTGAGGACTTTGTTGCTATATTTCATAGGGTATTTAGCCCTACAGAATTTGTGCCTAGGTAGATAGCTTGACACCTGATTTTTCGCGGAGCAACCACAACTCTTTTTCTTTACATAGCTTAGACACAACAACCCACAGACAACCACAATAGACAACGTTTTCTTTCTGTCACAAGTGGGTTTAGTCCCGCCTTTCTTTGCTTCTTCTTCTTTCTCTAGTTACACGACACTAGCAATCCTCCCCTCGAGATCCCTCAAGGGCACGTATTTGGTTTAGTATCCAAACATGACCTCCTTGATCATTACCTCTGAGCAAATTGTACGATATTTCCTTTTCGGGATAATGCTGGAATGTGGAACAGTGTGTTGGATCTGGGAAATGTGAGTAACATGCAACATGTTAAGTGGGGGATGAAATTGAAACCATATCTCAAATTTTGGGGTAAAATTAGTTGTTTATACCTCAATACATTTTTGACAAATTGTTCAACAAAAAAATGGAATATATATTTCCAATTACTACATACTTTTTATAATAGAGGTCATTGGTAGTACAATAAATTAAAAAGAAAATGAGTCAAGAGAGAGAAAAAAGCAGAAAGAAAATGTAAAAGAAAAAGAAAACAAAACTAAAAACCAAGTAACTTATAAAAGTAAACTGATTAAAACTGTTCAAACTTTAATATATCGGTATATTAGCAATTAGTGTGTACCCCAGTATTTTAAATCAAAGATTTATAAAAGAGTAAATAGAATAGAATAAACTTACAACGTTGAGTGTAGTCAGAGCAATAATACCTCAGGGAATACTACATTCTGTGTAGTAGTTGGATGTTCAGGTGACAGGAGAACAGTAAGTCCAGCAAGTGAAGTAGATCGAGAAAGAGCTACATAGAGCTGCCCATGGGTGAAAGCTGGATTCCGTAGATCAACACCAACTGTTTGCAATGATTGTCCTTGTGACTTATTAACTGTCATAGCAAAACATAAGCGAATGGGGAACTGTTTTCGCTGTAAGATAAATGGAAGATCTTCCTCATTGCTTGTAAGTATCATTCTGGGTAAGAGATGAACTTCTCCATCCCATTTACCACTAAGAATAGCGACCTGCAGACACCGCCTTCCTATTCCAAGAACCTTCATTTTGGTTCCATTACACATTCCTTGTTGTAGGCGTAAGTTCCGTAAAAGAATTACTAGAGCACCTATTTTAAGTTTAAGGCAAGAGGGTGGTAATGATGCAAGGTCAATACTTTGTAAGTATTCAACTGCAAGCTGCTCAACTCCTTGTACATCATCATTCATCTCCACAATATTTGCGGCCTCAAAGGTATGTGTCTCGCCTGGCATTCTCTCCAAGAGCACACTGTTAAAATCATTAACAGTGTCATTTTTGCAAGCTAAAATAGCTCTTCCTTTAAAGGTATCATGTTGAGCTGCAGATGAAGCTAACAGCTCAGATGGATATATCTTCTCACAGAGATTGTCCACTGTGCTAGCATGTTGAATAAAGGAAGGTAGGATGATCTCGCCGTAGTGTGTTGGATTGTGTACCAAGCGTTGCAAAAATTCAAGATAAACTTGATTTGCTGGATCAGTTATTACACGCATGTTGACCTTTAATTTTAGGATGATTAGATCATTCCAGAATGTACTATGCCTGATGGAAGCTAAAACGGTTGCTTGTCAAGAGCCTCATTGTATCACTGGAAGAATTTGAGCAAAATCACCTCCCAGGACAA
>ML120512.1:0-177860 GCA_003788595.2 Choiromyces venosus 120613-1 | reverse complement strand
GCGTCTAAAGGTTAAGACTTTAGTAGCGGTCTCATAGGAAAGGGATCAGTCCAGTTTAATCACGACCGAAACTGTCGTTAAGTATTGAAAGAATTGTTGTTGAGTCCTTTATACCTCTCATAATAACTCTTGCTTAAACCAATATTATAACTACTCGTTCAACTCCCTTTATGGGTTTCTCTCCCTCTACTTTCATCATCACTTTTGTTAATAGTTCCAGTCCTCTTAGGTCCATTCAGTGAAGAGTAAAGTATATTCAAACTTCTAACTTCGTATCTGATTAGAATTGAGAACCTATACTCAATTCGTCATCAACCATGTCAGTCTTTATCACCCCTATCTGGACTTCTACTAATATTAAATGTCGTTGTCCGACTTTTAGCACCCTCCCTCCTCCTCCTCCTCCTAGTTCTACTACTACTCCTATCACTACCATTTCGGTACACCTCTTTCGCACTCCGATAACGGTGTCTTTACACCTCTCTAATAGTTCACATGGATCTCTCTGTGAACTCCATCAGTATGACATGAGGTTAATAATCATCTATCTTTTAGTCTCTTTTTCAGTAGGTTCCATAACAACCGATCTTTATCTTTATGTGCCTCAAACTCGTTTTTCATTTTCCCTTTTTTGTTCTATCTAGTTTCACCTCTCTGTAAACATTTTCGATATTCGTCGAAATAAAAAAAAAATTTTCTATTCGTAAGGTCCGTCGCACATATATGTATAGCTCCATGACGGTCGATAGTCTTTATAGTTCGTTGCCTCTTCCCCCGTAGAATAATAAGATAAAAAATGGAAGTCAGAAATCTGTTAGATAATAATGTGGTTACCATAGGAAATATGTCATGAAGCTCTTTAAGCTCGGATGGAATCGCTAGAAGCAAAATACCATGAAAAGCAATAAAGTTCTTCGAATACCGGATCTGGATGGCCGGGATAGATGCCAACCGGATGGGCTATCGTACATCAGACACACATTAATCACGACCGAAATCTGATCCAGTCAAATATCTGAAAAAATTGTTCTTGAGTCCTATATAACTCTCATAATAACTCTTGGTTAAACCAATAAAAAAACTACTCGTTCAACTCCCTTGATGAATGTGTTTCTATCACTCTACTTTCATCATCACTTGGGTTGAATAGTTACGTAGTTACCACTAATAGAGTCCAATAAGTAAAGAGTAAAGTATATTCAAACTTCTAACTTCGTATCTGATTAGAATTGACAACCCACACCCAATTCGTCATCAACCATGTCAGTCCTTATCAACCCTATATGAACTCCCTTACTATATATTAAATTGTCGAGGATACCGACGTTCGACAGCACCCTCCCTCCTCAAAGATCATAGAAGTCTCCAACGTTATACTACTACTCCTATCACGTAAAAAGGAGAGTACACCTCTTATAGCACTTCCAGACATTCAACGAGTCATCTTATGAACACACTAGCGAATAGGTCACATGGATCATCTCAGTGAACTACCGAACGAGGAGAAATGACTAACCAAGAGGAACGTCAAAAATAACATAACTGAGTAGTGCATCACGTTCTTCCCGTAATCGGTTTCAGGGAACACAACCAAACCAACCCGTATGTGCGAAAGAAGCCACGACACTCGGTAGTGGAAGCCATAGCAGCCATGAGTCTGGTAGTCTTGATCTTTTACAACGCCAAATATTCTTTCTACTGCATTCCGTAACTGTGAGTGTCGAAGATTGAATAATTCTTCTTTATTTTGTGGCCTGGTATGGTTCAATTTAGCAGTTAGAAAGTGAGGCCTATATGAAGAGGAGAAGAGAAGGAAAGGCAGTAGATACCTATTACGGGATTGGTATTGTTCACGTAAGTGATAACGGACCCCTCGATAAGGAGTTAGACATCCTGGACGGAGTGCATACCCAGCATCGCATAAATAGTACTTCCCTGTTGGGATGACAAACCCTTTATGAAAAGCATCATTCAATACTTTTCCATCATGGGCTGACCCTTCCCATCCCGCCAAAACGTAACAGAGGTTAAGCTTGAATGTGCATGCAGCCATCACATTTTGAGATATTTGGCCTTTTCTATTTCGAAACAAGGCTACAAGGTCACTTGGTACATGTTCCAGAATATGTGTGCCATCAATTGCACCTAACACATCCTTAAAATATGGATAAAACTTGGGGTTTTTCTCTACCGCCCAAGGGCACTCATTTGCTGGCAAATGAACCAGAGTAGTGTGTAGCTTGACGAGACCATCAAGAACAAGATTGAAGTACCTATAATTTCATATATGCATCAGCTTGATCTTACTACTATAATATTTCGAAACAACTTACTGGCTCACAGTGTCAGGACTATGTTGGAATCTCTCTTGAACATCTCTACTTGAGGCATTTCGGCCAACTGTCCAAACAAACATTGCAACTTGTTCTTCTACACTTACCACCTTACTTGCTTGCAGTAGGCCTTCTGTTTCAAGCCACTTACAGAGTTGCAGAAAATTATTTTTGTCCATTCTCAGTACCTCAAAGACCCTTCTTGGATTAGTTTCTATAGCCAGGAGTTCATTGGTATACTGTTGACCAGAGAGACCAGAGTCATGACATGCTTGCAGCCCAAACCGGGCACCAGTTTCTTCCACTACTCCTGCAGCCAGATCACGCAAAAACTGAGCATTGAATTGAAGAAGTGGTTGATTATATTCCCTATCGAATTGATTACTTCCGTTGCCCATAATCGTTATTAGGGGGGGGGGGTGAGAATACATAGAAAAAGTGGTTAAAAGAGGGAACTGGTAAGCTTATATAGGCTTGGGGGATAGGGGTGGGAAGAGTGGCAGGAGTGGAAGAGTTGTAATGAGGAGTAGTTGAGGACGAAGAAAACAAGAATAAGTGATTGAAGGATGCGTGTGAGTTGTTGGATCTGAGTGGAAAATAGTTGGATGATAAATTCGTTATAAGAGAAGATGAGTGAAATTGTGAATGATGGTGTTTGGGGAGCAGGGAGTTGGAAGAATACGTTCTTGGAAGATAAGTAGAGGATTAGAGTTGAGAGAGGAAATTAAGGAGGAACGTAATCTATAAGTTATGAGATAAACAAAGCTGCAGTCAGAACAGGTCACTGGTATAGATATTTCCGGTGATGAGGTGAAGTATCCTAATATTGTAATATATCTACATGGTAGAGCATCAGTCTTACATGGTTTAAAAAGTTCTGGAGTACCCTAAGACCTACTTATAAGATTCCAACAAATACCAGCTTATAATCATAATACAGTTTTTTCAAAGAAAAACCATGGTATTTGTGACATGCTGAGCACGACCATGTTTTTTTATAAGTAAACCATGAAAAATAAGTCAAAAAAGTGGAAAAACCATGGTTTTTCTGACATGCCGAACAGGCCCTTACTCTAACGTATTCTATTTTGCTTATTTTATGCAAATAATTAGAGTTCTGTTCTCTTACTCTTTTTTTTTCATCTTTTGTTTCTCTTTTTCTATTCTGGGATTTCTTTTCCCTTTTTTCTTTTCTTTTCCCCTCTTATCTCTTATCTTGTCTACTACATATTATTTAATTCTCTTTTCTTTTATATCCTTCCTTATTCTGACTGTTTCCTCTCTTCTTTCTTTCCTTTCTTTCCTCATTTTTTTATTTGTTTTTTTCTCTGCTTCTGTATTTCCTATTTTCTTTGTTTATTTCTCTTTAATTCCTCTTTTTGTCAATCATACTTATGTATTTTTGCGTATTCCTCTTTGAATTTAATCCCCTTCTTTTTTTTCTCCTCTGCTTTATTTTTTATCTTTTTTCCTTTGTTGTCATGGCAACCATGTTGTTATCAGATGATCTGATCCAACTTTTGACATTTTCGACGGACAGTACAATATAGATATCTGCAGGTCAATTTATCATCAAGCTATCGTCCGGTTTATCAGGGGGTCACAACGGTGAGAAAATCACGGGTCCACGGTGTATTCGAAACACCATCTACCTGACGGGAAAACAAACCCCCACCGGACACCGGTAATGGCGGTCAAAAGTGCTGAGATTGCTGTTTGTTATGCTACTTAAGATGGGTGATAATATCCCTTTGAGGATAATAGTATTTTAACTTGCCAAAATGGCAACAACCTCCCTCCAGTGTGGTTGGGTTTCGGGTCAAGGAATTTATTCCACAAGTTGAAAAGGTCGAAGAAGAAAGAGAAATGAAAAGCAGAAAAGGAGAGTGATAAAGTCTATGAACAATAGTGAAGCTTAGCCAAGAATATTCCCATCTGCTCAATCAGAATATTCTTCCTCTCTGGTCCTCGACAATCCTTGCCTCTTCTTCCCCCTTCGCCTCGAGGGTCACAGAGCCACTTTAAATACCAGAATTATAACAATACTACCCACGAATCAGTGAAGAAGAAACAACACGACATCATTACGAAGTTCCTTGTAAGTGACTATGTGTCCTGTGACACATATGATAGTATTGTTGAAATGCAGGAGATACTGCTTGTCATGCATTAGTATAAGTTTCATACCCTGTAGTTGTTTTATGCTCTAGTACTTGTTTCCGGTTTTGTTTCGACTTGTTTCGTACTAGTGAAGTGAGGGTTACTAGTGTGACGTTTTACTATACAGTTAGTATCATCGCAGGTAGCTAGTTTGGAACGTTATTGACACACTAGTGGCCACTGGATGGAATTGGTATTTTCCGGAGGATTTCTAGGATGACTCTTTTCACCTCTATAAAGTCATGTATGTTTTCGCGCAGTTTAGAAAAAAGTTAACAAACTGAACAACCATTGAATCACACTCTTTATCTATCATTCATTATTCCTATACCGCATACCTTCTATTTTTCTATTCTATTATAACTCCCCCTATCTCATTGGTGCAGTACGCACATTTCTCAAAGTCTCTTCCCCAGGAATTTGTATACCGAGTGGTGCAAGCTGTCCTCCTAAAAGTCTAAAAGGTTATGAGCCCAGACTGAGGCTCACTTGCACAATACAATATTCCACCATCTGCCATCCCAAGAAACAATGTCAACCAATACAGGACAAGAAGTTAAAGTTCTTGCATCTCTAGGTATTAAGCTATTTTCAAGAGCTGCTGACTACCAGGAATGGAGATTAGCTGTGATAGATATTCTTGTGAAAAAGGGTTACTGGCAGATCATATCTGGCAAAGAGACCTGACCAGACAATGCTGCAGAGGGAAAGGTTTGGGACGAGAAAGCTGGTAAGGCCCACAGAATGCTGGGCAGGCTATTGGACAGTCCACGCTGTGAATTATATGTGGAGGTGCGAGATCCAAAGGACGTGTAGAGAAAGTTAGAGAAGCATTATGCTAGAAAGGATCAGGCCAAGATATGGTTCCTGCATGGAGAGTTGTCCAAGGTACAGTATCATGATGATAACCTTGTTGATTATAAAGTAATTCTAGAAAAGCTGTTTCACCTATTAGCTTCTGCAGGAGATATACAATCAGAAAAGGATAAGAAATACCTCCTACTATCGAACCTGCCACTATCTTACCATGCCTTGCAGACATCGATATATAACGATGCTGATTGCGAAAAACTACATATGATGAGATATGTGACTGTTTGACCCTGGAACACCAGCAACTGACAAAGGATGAGCTGGATACTGAGGCAACAAATGCCTTCTATGGTGGAAGAGGAGTAAAGAGAAAAGGAAAGGAGTATGGAAAGAATGGATGGAAAGATGCTGGGCAGAGTATTGGGAAAGATACTTGCCATAACCGCAAAGAGATTAGGCATTGGGCAAATAGGAGTCCAAAGAAGAAAAATATTAGGAAAAGAAACAGCTACAATTGAAGCCAGGAAACAAGTGTGAATAGGGTATGTGTGAGAGAGTTTCCTGGGGCCTGGACAGCAATAGACTTGGAATCTGCAAAGTTATCACAGTTGAAGTGGGTTTTAGATTCTGGTGCCACCCACCATATGACTGCCGATAAGAAACAGTTCAAATGATTAGTTGAAGTTCGAACACCTATGCACATCACCAATGGTAGCACTATGATTGCTGAAGGAGAAGGTGATGTTGTTCTTAACCTCAAAATCAGCAGAGCCATCAATCGAGTAGTACTCAAGAAAGTACTTTACATCCCTGACATGGGAGGAAGTGGCCTTGTATCTGTCTGGTGTATCCAAGCAACTAGAGGAATGGTCACCTTCAGGGTACCAACTAGAGACTCAGTTAGTATTAGGCATAGAAAGAAAGTGTATGGTATCGCACAACTAGAAAGAAATGCCTATGTTCTTCAAACTCAGAAAGTCGAAGGAAACGAAGTAATAATGAGAGTGAAGCATGGAACACTTCTCGAACGGCATCATGATCTGAGACATCTAAGTTTTGACAGTTTCAAACTTTTATCTAAGCATCATTGGGAGATGATGATTGAGGGGAGTCACACTAACCCTACTTATGTTAGCTATATTGCAGCGAAACAAACAAGACATCCAAACCATGGCCCTGCCACCAGAACCACCACTGCACCCCTCCAACTGGTTCATTCGGATATTGCAGGACCAATGAAAACTACATCACTTGTGGGTTCACGATATTACCTATTATTTATCAATGATTATACACACTACACAAAAGCCTATCTACTCCACTATAAATAAGAATGTTTTCCAGATTTAAGGAGTACAAAGCCTTGGTGGAAAATTACCATAGAAGCAAAATTAAGGCTTTGAGGACTGATCATGGAGGGGAGTATACCAGCTAGCAGTTTACAAAATTCCTGTACAATTGTGGTATATCTCATGAAAGAACAGCACCCTACTCACCTGAACAGAACAGAGTGAGTGAGTATGCAAATTGAACACTGGTGTACCGTGTAAAGGCAATGCTCACCAACAGCGAACTTCCTGATGAGTTATGGGGAGAAGTGATAAAAACAGCAATCTACCTCAAAAACTAAATCCCGATGACCTTTCTTGCGAAAGTAAAAATACCTTCTGAGTTAGGAACAGATCAATGTTCAAACCTATTCCACATTGTCATCTTTCGCTCCTCTGCCTTCTACAATGTCCCTAAGGCGAAGCACAGCAAGTGGGAGAATAGTGGGGAACCTTGTATAGTTGTTGGTTACAAAGGAACCAACTAATTTAGGGTGATGGTTGGAAGAAAAATAGTCATTACCAGAGATGTGAGAGTAGTTGAAGAGGCAGAGAAGAAAAAAGAATTAGAAAGTTTGAGAGCTGAGACAGAAGATGCTGAGATCGAATCAGAATCAGAAACCTAGAACAAGTAGAAAATTGTTGCCCCTCAAGATGAGGCACCAAGGGCACTGGAAGATGTAGCAGATATATCTGGCAATGTAGTCACAGAGGCAAGAAATCTCCTGAATAATAGCGATGAAAATATACAGGATGTTATTCATGTTGTACTCCCTTCACACACTATACACAGATCACAAGAAGTACTATCAACTCCTGTACGAAGTACACCAGCTAGCTTCCCCTGTGCTACCTCAGAAAAGAACATTCCTGCACTAGCACCAGCACTATCAGCACTAGCCAGACCACACTGAACAAATGCAGGAAGGTTTACATCAAAATGTTTCCAGCATGAAGCACTTCTCGCTTCTGCTGAATCAGATACAGACAAGCCCATATCCTACCATGAAGTAGTCCATTCAAGAATGTCTAGGGAATTGTTACAAACCTAGCATAGAAAAACGGTTTCACATGACTCATGATTATGAGATCATAGGTTTGTAATGGTTTTGCACACATGACCAATTAGGTCATGTGAGTTTTACACATGACTCATACTTGCAGGTCATAGTTGTTATATTGAATTTGATTAAGCAATAACTTGAACTCATTTGAGTTATATGATTGTTTTGCGCACATGACCTATTTAAAGTCATGTGATTATTATGTTGTGTGAATGTATGAGTCACAATTGTGACTCATAAATAGTTATTGATTTGTAACTAGGTTGTGAGAAGGACTATATAAGGAGGAGGATATGACGTAGTAGTTAGTTCTTCATGCAACCACCTAAGTTATTTCTTAGATATAACTATACGACTTTATGAATATAAAACACTTTTATACTCTTTCCTAAAGAACATCTCGAGATATCTTCCTTGTAGGATAAGGAAGAAAGTGAACGAATAGCTTAGTCTTAGGAAGGCTAAGTAAGGATAAGAATTTAGTCTTAAGAAGATTAAGTACAAACAACAAATACCAAGTTAAGTATTAACCCTATGACAATATCTAATAAAGATTGATATAAGATTGTTGCCTGTTGCTCTGTTGTATACTAGGAGTGATAGAATAAGTGATCTTAACAGGAATGGATAACTATGATCAAGGAAGAACTAAAATCAATCCACGACAATGGTACATAGACCATCACCAATTTACCACCAGGGAGAATGCCCATTAAGTCAAAGTTGGTCTTCAAGGTAAAATACGGAGCTGAAGGTGAGATTGTGAGGTATAAGGCCTGACTAGTTGCAAAAGAGTTTACGCAATGATACAGAATAGAATATTTAGAAATCTTTGCCCTTGTTGTTAAGCTCACATCACTCAGAATCATCCTTTGTCTCGCTGCTGCTTGGAACTATGAGATTAATCAGATGGATATCAAGATAGCCTACCTCTTTGGTCATCTGAAGGAGGAAATCTACATGGAAATTCCTGAGAGCATTGAAAGTGAGAAAGAAAGAAGCAGCAAGGTCTATCAGCTGCTAAAGAGATTATACAAATTAAAACAATCTGGAAGAATATGGAATCAAGAATGGGACAAAGACTTGATTGGGAAGTGTAGCTTCACAAGAAGCAGTGAGGACCATACCGTTTATTACAAATGAAGAGAAAGTGATGTTTGTTGGGTGTTGATTTGGGTCAATGATGTGCTTTGGATCAGACCTCACCCCATGGTTGATAAAGTAAAGGCTTTGCTTGCAATGCTATTCCCTGTTACAGACTTAGGAAAAGCTCATTACTTGGTAGGTATAGAGATCATTCGAAAGCCTGGACAGATCACACTAAATAATTGGCCTATATTGCAAAGATTCTAGAACAATTTGAACTCATGAATATATACCTAGTATTGACTGCTCTCAACCTCGGATTACAGCTGGAAGAAACGGATGAAGAAGAGGAAGATGAGTTGATCTACCGAAGCATTGTCAGAAGTCTAATGTACTTGATATTATGCATCAGACCAGATATCACATATGTAGTGAGAGCATTGAGTAGGTACAATAACTGCCCACAGATAAGCCATATGAATGCTGCAAAACACCTACTCTGATACATCAACAAGACCTTGAAGTCGGATTGCATTTAGGTCTATTCAGAAAGGGAAATCTCAAGCCAGTCCTTTACAGTGACACAGATTGGGCCGGAGATCTTGACACCCACAGGAGCACAGGTGGTTACATCTGTGTGATTACTGATGATAATAAATCGGTCAGATCAGCAATCTCCTGGTTGAGCAAAAGACAACAAACTGTTGCCTTATCATCAACTAAAGCCAAATATATAGCACTTACTAAAGCTACAAAAGAAGCAATTTGAGTCGCACATTTTATGTCAGAATTAGAAAATGACAACCAAGGTTCCTCCCATCAGCTAACAACTATCTATACCAATAACCAGGGTGCTATGGCACTAGCACGCAATCCTGAGTTCCATTCCAGAACCAAACATATCACTATCTGTGAATACTACACCTGAGAAAATGTCACGAGCAGCGCAATACATCTAGAATACCTCCATACCAGAGATATGATCACCAACTGTCTAACAAAGAACCTAAGCTGAGAGAAGGTGGAGAGATTCAGGGCAGAGATGGGTTCACATTGAGTGGGAGGAAATTGAGATTGGATTGGCGAAGAAAAGTTTTTTTATTTATTTTATTCTTTGTATTTCTTGATTTGCATTTTTTAAGTTAGGCATAACTCACAGAGTGGGAGTGTTGAAATGCAGGAGATACTGCTCAGCATGCGTTAGTATAAGTTTCATACCCTGTTAGTTGTTTTATGTGCTAGTACTTGTTTCCAGTTTTGTTTCGACTTGTTTCGTACTAGGGAAGTGAGGGTTACTTGTGTGACATTTTACTATACAGTTAGTATCGTCGCAGGTAGCTAGTTTGGAACGTTATTGACACACTGGTGGCCACTGGATGGAAGTGGTATTTTCCGGAGGATTTCTAGGATGACTCTTTTCACCTCTATAAAGTCATATATGTTTTTGCGGAGTTTAGAAAATAGTTAACGAACTGAACAACCGTTGAATCACACTCTTTATCCATCGTTCATTATTCCTATACCGCATACCTTCTATTTTTCTATTCTATTATAACTCTGCCTATCTCATTAGTGCAGTACGCACATTTCCCAAAGTCCCTTCCCCAGGAATTCGTATACCCAGCGGTGCAAGCTGTCCTCCTAAAAGTCTAAAAATTATTTTGTTTGTCCTCCTTGGGTTGGGGGAGTAGTGGACTGAACATTGAGATAGTGGTCTAATTCACTCAGGTACTTTACATACATGTTGTCCTGCGTTTGGATTTTTTTTTCCTTTTTTCTCACGGATCGGTTCGCTTTCGTCTGATTCTGGGTCAGACTTGGGTTTAGAGGAGTTTAGAGGTGGAATGGGGTATAGTGGTGGACACTAGGAATCTATAATTCCCTTGACAATCATAAAATAAACACTTTTACCGAAGCTTTTGAGCTTATGGGTTGTGGTTGTTGACTTAGAGGAGTTTTGAAGTTGGTCTTATTTGGGGTTAGTTGGGTGTTGATTCTTATTGTCCGGTACTGTAACAGGAGGCGTTTACTCTGAGGAATAGGCTACGCGGAATAAATATTCATTGGGCATGTCTGGTCAACTGATGTATGCCTTCGTTGGCTGAGACGCTTAGAAATTCACTCTCGTGCATTATTGTCAGGGACTGATCCGGTTGTAGCTAGCAAATCAAGTGACTTCAAACTACATCGCCCCATTGCTTAGTTTTAACTTGAGCCTGCACCTTACGCCCGCACACTCAATACCAGCAATTCTATCAGCTAAATGATCCTATAAACCTCCATCTATATGCAACCTGAATTACTAAGCTTAAGCAAAGCAAGTAAAAAGTACTGCTTATGCTGATATGATTTCCAGAAAGGTCAAAAGGCAGGCCATTCTCCACCGAAGCTTATACAGTTCGAGTGTCTATCCTGCTCACCACCAAGTGCTTTAGGTGGAGGGGATAGACAGTCCGTAGTCAGAAGGAAACAATGCATTATCTCATACAGTGCTCAAATTGCGGAATTTCCGTCCATCCCACTAATCTTTGGCAACTTTTGTCGGTGTTGACCAGATACTAGAAAGAGGCATATGATACGGTATCCTATTGTCAGGTTTGTAATTATACCTTCAAATATGATGGTGCACTGAGAAGTACGCAGGATATCAAAAGGGTAATCGACTCCACAGAGCTAAATGAGCTGACAACAGTGGCAGAATCTTTCTGGCGTATTTTTGATCTCCCATGCGTAACTGCTATTACCCCATACCGGATACTATGATGCATTGCTACCGCTTCTGGGTTCTGCCTGAGAAAGGTACTGCTAGAAGAATCTTAGCGTGATGTAGGGAAATTCGTCAGTAACAATGCTGCAGGGGATAGTTCAGTGCCAAAAACACCAATTCAACAATCTGTCTGCCAAAAAACGACCACCTGAGACGGATAAAAAGAAGAAAAAAGCCTGACCGTACTAGGAGAGGCAACTCCAATGTCCTGGAATATTATCCGTGTATTCGAGTTTTTACCGAAAGGTGCTGGTATGTGACTTATCATATCCTGGTTAAGATTTGATGTGGGGGTTGGATTAATGTTGGTCATGTGGTATCGTGGTGTAGTTAGTTATCACACCAGTCTAACACACAGGTGGTCCCCGGTTCGAGCCCTGGAAAAAAATCACCCTTGTTTTGCATTCTTGCAGCTCACCTGGGGCCCCAATTCCTTATTCTTTGCTGTTGATTTTTGAGAGTTTGTGCTGGCTAATGCTCGTTTTCATGGACTACCAAATAGTTCCTCCGGCTACCCGGTAAACAATGCTGAATATCAACCCCACGGATGAGTGAACTAATGCTCTGGCCAGGATAGAGGTCGCTTCTTTGACTCCGCTTCCCCGTCCATTGTTTCCACCTTTTTTTTGTTTTTACAACGAGAGTCTGAGTGCAGTACCTTCCAGGCCAGAGAGAGAATACCCCAAGGAAAAGTCAGTTTAAAATATTTTATCATGAAGACTTTTTGCTATTCTCTGAACCGCAATCTGCTTACCATACAAGTATTACATTCCGGCAGCCGTTGTTCGTCTTATGCACATCCCATCATACTCCCATCATCGCATTGTTCCGCCGGTTATGGTAGAGTTTATAAATGATTGTAGAAATAATCCAGGGAGTATATTATTGGAATGGTGATGGCTACTTTGGAGGCTGTTTGTTTTTTCTTGCTTATATTTGAAGTTGATATCTTAATCGGGATTTAAACAGATTTCCAGCAAAATATTAGCTGGTGGGTGTATCATTGTGTGAAGAAGCCTTGTAATAACATTTGTGATTGGGTTGGGAGGCTGTTAGTCAATAATGATATTGCCGGGTTGGGATAAAGGGAGTAGAGCGCAAGATAGGGAGACAGATGATGGTGTTAACTTGGAGATATCATGGCCTACGGTCTTTTGTGAGGATGCAATTGCCATCCATTTTGCAATGAAAAGGAGGCCAGAAAACGGAATTGTCAAAAGTTTTCTCTGTTTTGAGACTACCAAGATGGTTGGTACGCTACGTTGATGTTGCGTACAGCATGATAAAAACTATTGATTCTTCATCCCCACTGTGGGAAACCTCTCATGTAAGGTGTTGAGGGGGCAGTCTTCCTTGATTATTGTCAAGGAATATAGGATAATATAAATACAAGACTGGGACCTAGTCTCCACTCCACCAAAGAAGCCCACCCAATTTGTCATAATATACCCATAGGCAATCCACAAGTCCGACAACACTGCACTAAACTAAACTTAGGGGGTGTTTGGCACACCACTTTTTCTGATTTGTGTTAGTACCTCACAACACAATCACAGCTGGAATATATGTATCAATATAATTGAATGAAATAATTGAAAGACATATTATTATCTCTATAATAGAATTGCATTAAATCATTTATTTTCTGAGTAATTTTTTTGAAATCCTATATATTACTATAAGGGAACAATTTCTATCTATACTTCCACCACTCCCCTATTGTGGATATAAACTCTAATGATTCCTATTCATGGTAATAACAAGTAATTGACTCCACAATTATCTTGCCTTCCTACAAGCTTCACAACCACCCACTCTTCAAGTTTAAGATCTACCAAAAATATACAACATTAGGTTAGTAATTTTCCATAACCAGAAACTCTGAAGTAATTGGTAACTGAAATAAAAAGGGAAGACTTGCATTATTACTTTGACTGTTATCTTGTATTGAAGATTGAAAAGCTGACAAAGGTGAACTTTAAATATAGTAGCTGTGATGGCCAGTCAGGAAGAGAAAAATAAGTTATTAAAAATAATGACATTAATAACTGGTACTATAGCAATAGCAGCAGGAACAGTTGTCAACCAATTGGTGGATCAAGAAAATCAGAAAATGCCCTGTCGAACATCATCAAGAAGTGGGTATGAATATACTCGTGAGTTGTTGATCTCAGTCCATCCAGGAAGAATAAAAGAATGTTTGTGGATGGAACTTCTTGTGTTCCCAAAGCTTTGTAAAAAGCTCAGAAAATATGGAGGCCTACAAGATACAAAGAACTCAACCATTGAACATCAAGTTTACATATTCTTCCATACAGTATCAACGGACTCCTCAAACTGCCACTCCTAAGAGCTATTTCAGCACTCACCAGAGACTATTTTATGTCATTTCCACAATGTCCTTGAAGGTGTTTTGAGGTTGGAGGAGCAATACATTCAGCAGCCAGCAGAGTACAGCAACAGTGGTTATATACCTGTTCCCTAAGAGATCAGCAGTTCAACCAAGTTTTACTCATATTTTAAGGACTGTCTTAGTGCAGTTGATGGTTCTCTGATTCCAGTAACTGTTCCATCAAAGATTTCGTCAGTATACTGACGCCATAAAGGGTTTACAGCATAAAATGTACTGGTTGTTAGCTCCTTTGATTTTACCTTTTAGTATATTCTGGCTGAGTGAGAGGGCTCCACCCATGATTCCTATGTGCTGAATGATGCAAGAAAAAAAGGATTTAAAATTCCAGATAGTAAGTACTATCTTGGTGATGCAGAGTATGGTAGTTCAACCTCTCTCGTAGTTCTATATCATGGTGTCCACTATCATTTGAAAGAACAGACACAAGCAAATTTAGTATAAGTTTCTATCTTTTGTGATATTTAAGTACAGGCAGACTTCCCTTAATTTGAAGAAGAATGGATTTAAAACAATAACTAATGCATTACCATTCATGCTTGCAGCCCACAAAATGTGAAGGAACTGTTCAATTTAAGGTATTCATCTTTAAAAAATGTAGTAGAAAGAATTTTTGGAGCCCTCAAAGTACAATTTCATATATTATTAAAGCCAATGTGGTATGACTTGGAAACAAGGGCTAAAATAATTTGTGCACTGTACTGTCTTCACATATTCATCAGAATAGCAGGAGGAGTTATGGAAGGGTATGATGATGGTAGTGGTGGTAATAATGGTGAGTTGAGAATACTATTTGGCTCAGAAAAAGTGCCAGTAGTAAGAGTAATAAAACTAATAAAGAATTCAAATTTAAAAAATATGCAGAGACAAACAATCAAACAACCCAGAAGGAAACAATAGGGTCTGAACAATTGCTGCCTGAGGATGAAAATATCCAGCCACAAAAAAATAGCGGTACCCAAAAGGCATAAGACAATCACAGAATCAACCTTCTTGAACAGCAAATCGAGCAGCCTTCCCTGACTGTCCTTAGTCATCATTAAAAAAAAAAGAGCAGACAAGATATGATCAAGAATCATACAGGATATATGGAAAGACTACTGTCACTTTAATGCTCATCCAGATGCTAATTGTTAATAATAAATAGTATTAGCTTTAGCAATTAGCTTAAATGAAAAAATTGAAAAACAAACAAACTGATATTAGTATAGTATATCTTAAAGCTAGTGCAAGTGAATGTGTTGCTCAATCCAGTCCATTTGCATAATTGGAACAACAAAAACAAATATTGAAACCTCAACTGGACTAGCTTTTAAAATAACCAATACCTCACGATACTCTTTGACTGTAATTGTTGCCTCCTCCAATATTCTATTCAATACAAGAATAGCAGGGTCCATTAGAGTTAAAGGAACTAAGGAAATTGTCAATGGTTGAGAAGGTTGCAATAAAATTGATGTCATTGAGGTGATACTGGAATCAGTAGGTTGTGAAGTCGGAGACTGCTTTCATGGAATGATAAGGTTATAGATTCCATGCTGCCAGCAATTGCTTGAATACCAACCTCAGTGGGGCTTGGTCTTATCCACTTTCGTTTCTTCTGAGGCAGTCTCTCAACCTGGGTTGAATGTTCTAGTACTACCATGATACCTTGATGCCACAAGGTTATCTCTTCACCAGACTCAGGTACATTATTAATGACCTGAGCAGATGGTGAAGAAGCGTGTCCTAGAAGAACATTCAAATCTTCCAGGTTGGAGAGATCTACATCAGGGTCTGCATCACTACTACTGGTATTTACCATATATACTTGCCATACTTGCTTCAATTATACCTTCCCAATCTCACTTGCAAGCACACTGCTAGCAACAGTATTCTCAAAGACTTGCTTCATCTCTTGATAAAACTTTAAAGTTGTCTTTAAACTGCCATGCTGCAGGATGTGCCTAAATCCATCAGGTACTAGTAGTTGATGGTTAGTAAAGCACAGAAATTCTCTTTTAATATACTGATAATTCTAAGAATGTAGTTCACCTTAATATACTCGGTTCAAACCTCCTCAGATGTAGTAACATATCGGTTGACCTCGTTCCATCCAAACCCTGAATTACTCTTCAATTTTTTGAAGGTCTCATATAATTACTTTAACTATGGTCCAATTGTTAGCATATTTATTCATAAACAGTCTGCAGACTATTCATAATAGTTGTTTGTAACATCAACCCCAAAGAAGTTTTGTACTACATACCCTTCATACTCTTGACTTCACCTATTCAAGATCAACTGGTGGTGAGAAGGCTTTGTTAAAAGTTGTGGTGACATCATTCCAGGCCTGGATTTTGAACCTGTTTCCAGCTCTGCGACCCAGCTCACACTGTTTCAACAACTCATCAACAAGGACTTTGTCCTTATTGTCATCCCAGGTTGCTTTTGGATGCCTTCTTCCTTTATTTGTATTCTCCATTTTGACAAAGCTTTAGTAGTTGCTTAGTTAGTAGCCTTTTAGTAGTAATAATTCCTCGCATTTTGCGGGATTGGTGGAGTTGGTCAGTATGTCTGGTACCAAGTTTGCAGCAACAACCCTCCAAAACTGACTGGTGGGAAGGTAAAAAAACAAAAAACAATTTGCTTACCCTACCAGTGGGTGGAGAACTGAGTGCTTTACCCTAATTTCTTCACAAAACAATGTCACATTATTCAACCCCAAATCAGATGAGTATTTCCTAAATCAGAACTTGATCTGGAGTCAGGTTGTAAAGTGGGTGTAACAAACACTACATGATTTCAAGTCGTGAGTTGAGTGCAAATCATGACTTCAAATCAGAATCATGGCGTGCCAAACACCCCCTTAGCCAAATCTCCATGCAGTACACGCAGAGCCTCAGGGGAGGCCCCCACATATTCTCCCTATAGCCCAAGAATGTTGACATGGTGAGCGGGGAAGCACATGATCGATACCCTAGTCTAATATGACCTCTGCCACCCTGTGAATTATGAACTTTCGGTGGAGCTTATTTATTGCAAAGTTACGGACAATAGCTCAGGTTTATATACCAATGTTCCTAACTACTATTTTGCATGCCCGTTGATATTCCCATCAACCCTAACCTTATATCCTTAAATCCCTTAATACCAGGATGCCGGTAAGTCCCTTATCTCCCGAGCATCCTCACCTTTTACTATCTCCGTTGTCTTATCTCCGGTAGATATTATATCCCGGTATATTATCCGTCATATCCTTAACTCCTTTTCCCGTCACTTCCGACATGAAGTACTATCATATCGACAAATCACCCATGTCACTGTTATTGGATACCAATCGACATCTCGTCGTCCTCCACCCAATCCGTTTCCTCGCCAGCTAGCCCATAGCCATTGTGACCGATAATACGATCTGCCGCATGAACGCCACGATATTCCACAGTTTTCTCTCTTTTTTTACTTGTTTATTTGAATTAAGATATTCTTTGCGACGCCCTAATGCTACTGCTACCCGGCCGCCAAGCTACCTACACCTACACTTATTTTTACACCTTGCTCTATTTTCTGCTAACTGCCGCCTAGGTCTTCATGCGCAAACCCTCTATTTAAGTGGACTTACCCCTTTACACTTCATCCCGCTACCGATATTTATTTATTCTTTTCCCCAGGGCCAATGAGACAAAACGTTGGTTTATCGTGAGCGGAACCATAAATCAGCCATTTACTAACTGATCGTGTTTTGTAGGTGGAGTTTACCCCCTCGTTCATTTTCGAGCCCACACACACCCCAAGTTGTTAACTCAGTAGTGACGTCAATACCAGTGGCGAGTGTAGGTCGTCGACATTCTCTGTTAATTTATTGGCCCGGTCACGGTGGACTTGATCTTTCTTTACCTATTCTCGTTAGACTAAGATTGTATCTACACTCTATTTGAGGTGTTCCTGGGCCTGAAAAACGCAGATGAACGAAGGGATAGGCATGAAACTCTTGTCGCCAGTTTCGGTGCTACGACCGGGGCCATTACCAATGCAGTATATGGACGCAATGATATCAAGGGCGATTTGGTTGAATTGAGAAATATCCAGTGATCCCAAGCGGCCAGTCCGGCCGTAGTTTTGAAAAGCCTGGGTGAGTCCGGTCAAAATTATCAGCAGCCGCCAAAGCCCGGCGGTGCCCAGGCAACCGCCAGGTCGAATCTTGAAGCAACCCAGGTCAAAGCCGCCAGATGCCCAGGTAATCTGAAGATATCTATGAATGGGCTACAGGTTTTTTCCTTTTAATTACTCCGAGAACAGGAATAAAAACAACCTCCTCCCAGTACTATAGATTTCTCTTAAGACAATTCAAGGTCATCTACCGATCAGCCACCACGATACCCACATCTACTCAACCCATATACGGTCCAACCGCAAGACCCTCTGTACAATTCTTCGCACAACTCTGTAACCACCTTGGGTGAATACATATTTACAGATATCTTTTGTCCGACTACTTTTTCACTGTGTATCAGCAATTCCTCCCACCAACACTTCTCGGATTCTAATTACTGATCGGTGTAACCGTCTTAGTGACAATGCTATTGAGTCTGTAGAATGTTTGAGGTCATGGGGGAAAGCAGCCTTGCTAGATACAAAGGAACTAAATCATGTAGAGACAATGCTTGAAGGGTTATAGAAATAGTGTGCTATGAACAATAGTCCAGTTGAATAATAAACTTTTTCTTCACAATGAAACACAAGTTATCACTTGAAACCTCGGCCTGCAGGTGACCCAGGCTGGGCCCGGCTTTGGTTTTCAAAAGCCACTTTCCCACAGTCCGGCCCGGCCGTCCCTGAAAAAGCCTGGGTCAGTCCGGCCGTACCCAAAGCCGGACGGACTGGCCGCTTGGATTTACTGGAAATATCCAGGGTGAATTGGCTGAATTGACAAATATCAAGCATGAATTGAGTGAATTGAAAAAAAGAGATGGTCGTCCTTCAGAACAAGGTCAAAGTGGCTCAAGTGGTCATTGCGGAAGGGGCAGAGTCTATGATGAAGGCTCTGAAGGGAGATACGGAACCCATGAAACCGTTTTTGCAGAAAGCAGAACCATATTGGGGTTGTCTCACAAGACCAGAGAAGTGGTAGCACGCTTGCGAGCCTTACGAAATGCGAGAAGTAATCTCTTGGTAAGCCATCTGGTTAGTCCCTTGGTTCAGATTTTCAGAGTCTATATGTACACGAGACTATTCGTACACATGCTCACTGGGCTGGTGGTATAGCAGACAAGCACATGCAGAATGGGTTTGTTTTACTTTAGATGGAAATTAGAGGTGATCGTATAGAGGCTGGTTGCATAGCTATAATGTGTTTTATTTTTATTGCTAGAGGAGAGAATGAGAGTTGTTTAATAAACAGGTTTTACTTTTAAGGGCTAGCTGATACGGGTTTACATGAGTTTATAAGTGTGACGAAGGAGTAGTCAGTCTGAGCTGGGATTTCTAACAAATCTGGGAAGGTGCGGTAGTTGGTAGTTCACCACATTGATGTTGGGAAAAATATCGACTTCTCCCCCACAAAACCCAACTTAGCGAATCATGGTCCGGGCAGATGGTTCTTAAGGTATCAGGAACTTTGGTACAGTTAAGGGGAATCCCTTCGTTCGTCTGCTTTCTTTCAGGCCCAGGCACACTGCAAATAGTGTGGAGATAATATCTTGGTCTAACGAGAATAGGTAAAGAATGGTCAGGTCCACCGTGACCAGGCCAATAAATTACCAGAGAATATTGATTACCCACGCTCACCACTCACTCCTGAGTTAATAACTTAGGGTGTGTGTGGGCTCCAAAACAAATGATAGGATACCGGTACCCCATGCAGCCGACAGCGTGCCGCTCCTGCCACGGTAAGATATGACATGTATCTAAGGACTACTAGGTACAGTCTTCACCGTATAATACCCACTGTGAGGAACAGGGATCGGTAACAAGTAATCTTTTGTTACCCTACTTGGATGATTTCCCTTTTTCCACACCAGATACCCTTGTTTGGTTGACTTCCCCACCAAAGAGATCTCTTTTTCTGTTTTAGTTCGGGATATTTCCGCGCATCCAGTATACCCACGTTCGCAAAGTCTTCGCGGAAAGAGAGGTACTGTGGGAGGGTCTTGGCGGTAATGAAAGTAGCAATACAAGAGATCGCCAGGTACGGAATGACTGGATTTTATATTTAACGATAACACCCCCATTGCTAGTAACTTGGTGGAGGTCTACTCTACAAGAAACCCACAAATTAGTATATTCTGAAGCTACCCCTTAATATGACCTCGCAGAAGGTCATCCTGATCATGGTGCATCATGTACGTGGTCTCGAGTTCGGTATCTCTTGACAACACTTCGAATTGTTGATGGTGGAAGACTGCGCTCTCTAGCTACCAGCTCATAGCTCATTCCTAGATCTGACATCAAAGCAATATAGCGGTTTCTTCCATATCGCGAACAGTAAGCTTGAGTATGTAGAGGCACCATTGTCAAACTTGATGGGTAAGTTCGTTACCCTGCATAATTTGGATCTGTATCCGGCAACGCCTTGTAGTGGTACTTTTGTTACCGCCAAGACCATGCCACAGCACCTCTCTTTCCGCGAAGACTTTGCCAATGTGGGTGTACTGGATGCGCAGAAATATCCAGAACAAAAACAAAAAAAGAGATCTCTTTGGCAGTGAATTGCACCCAGGTCATCTGCGTGCAGGGTTAACGGACAGGCAGATATACTAACCACTATGCTGCCAAATATTGATAAAAGCTATTCCGCCAAATGTATCTATAAATATCTTGACCAAAAACTCACGATTCCTAACCCACAAAGGGTTATTACAATTCACGTTATATCACTCGTTTTTGAATTTCTCTTGAAATTTCACAACACTAATGATTTCCTACAAAACCAAGCTACTGTATTAACAATATAAGGTATAAAGAAGGAAGGAAGGTGAATTGTATTTTAGCTCGAACGATTTTAAGTTCAATTGGGGATTCGAAAAATTCTAGTGGTGGGTTATGTTTTCAATCTTGGGTTTGAATGCGGGTGAATTATTTGAACTTTTGACAAAAAGATGACTTTGGATCTGTGTCGCTTACCTCACTTTTTTTGGGCTATTCTTGCTCAGGCCCTTGGGGCTTCGGAAGGGAGATTCGTAATTGCAGGTCATAGAATAAGGCTTTCAATGGTTTCTGGTACTATGGTAATCCATCTTGAGGCAAATACCGGTGTGGACTAGGGCGATATCATAGGGTAGTTTGGTGGTCACATGGGACGTTTTCTCCCACTGTGACTTGCCCACTAGTAGATAGCTTGGCGTGCAGAGTTTTCTGCTTATAATGCACTTTCGTGTTTCCTTAGTTAGACAAGTGCAACCACACCTTCCTTCAACGGTAAATTCAATCATCACTTCACTTCTATTGGGCTTAGCTTTCTCGTGTGTTCCCTTTATCGCCTATCGGCAGTGTTACGCCGTATCTATCCGGGGTCAAGTCTACCCTTCCAATCCCCCGGTATAGTGAGCGGGTCACGACTACACTTATCCCACACAAGTGCGCCTGGTCAGACCACCATCCAACTCCGGGAAAGTCATCGAGCACTCCCACTGGTGCAGGGGGGATCACCCAATCAACGCCCTTTGAGCGATTTCACGATGGCTTCAAAGTCTTTACTCTTACCCTCGGTTACAAGAATTTTTTCTTAGGTGATTTGCTTGATATTCGTCACCCCTTGGGCCCGGTTTTTCTTTGGTACCCGCCTATTGATACGGCACCCATGATACGAGCTCTCTTTAGAGCACCGATACTTTTTTGCCTTTCACAGGCACCCCCATCTGGAACCACATTCCTTTTTGCTTTGGCAGACGGCTGGGACTACAGTTCGCGGTTGGAGGAGCCTCTTGAGGCCCGAGTCCATACCTTCTTTATCGACACCGCCTAGCACAGACACGAACACGATTCCGATAGCCTTTCATTCCTTTTTGCGATTGTTCCAGACGCCCTTTTTAGGGACCCACTACCGCCATTCGGCACGTAAGACCTAGGAGTTGAGTTTTTTATTTCTCCTAGGCAAATGCTATCATAAGTCCTGGGCAACCCCCAGGCAACCCAAATCCGCGGGGTGTCTTCACCTTCCCACTTTGCGGGGAATGGCTTTGACCCCCAAAAAGCTATCACCCACACCTCGGAACTTCTGTCGGCGTATCCCGGCAGCCTTGGTGTGGTCGCACAACCTCGGAAGTCCTGGCCTACCAGGCATCGCTAACCTTGCCTCTCCGCTTTGTCGACTCGGTACGTCTCCTCGCGAAGCAGCCCGTGCGACTGGATAGGCTAACAACCTGATACCCCTTCTCCTCTCTTCGGTGGACCCTTTTTTGGATAAAAATCCGCGCGGCCCACGATCCCGGGGGACGGCCCTTGGCCTTCCCACCCCCTCGGCGGTTTGTGGGGTTTCGACCATCTTAAGCCAGTGCGATCCTGTTTAGGTTTCCCAGCGGTCACGGCGGAAAACCACCAGGGTTGGGGGGAGTTTCTACGACTATGCAGTAATTGGGGCTTTTTCGGTTACATTTTGGGGGGGGCGGCGGCTTCGGTCGGCTGCCAGGGAGGGTTTTTTTTGTGCCGGAGGGGTAGCGAGGCAGCGAGCGGGCTGTTAATGATGTATTTGTGGCAGGTGGCCCGGAGGTGGATTTCTTTCAGGGGGCCCTTGGCTGGGGGGAGTATCTCATGCCGGCTTAGCTAGATTATGATTAAGTTCGTAGAAACGGGGCGTTATACCCTCGGGCTAGATAGAATGGAAATACAGGTTACAGCACTCCCACACCGGTAGTGTTGCTACTATTAACAACGAAATGTCGTACTGTGCAACGTCATTCCACCCACAAAGATCCCTGTTGTAAAAAGCTTGGCAGAGCCTCATGGCAAAGATACCATCTCAACCGATATACTAGCCTGACAGCCTTGTTCACTGCAACCCCTACGGTAGCTGTCATAATATGATACCGATAAACCGTTCCGAAATGAACTGCCTGCTGCCTAAACTTGAAGCCTGCAGAAATATTGTTAACAAATATGCACTACACCACAGCTTCTCCTGTGCCGTAAACACTTTATTCGTACTGTACCACCGACGCATTCACCGAAAACAGGACTTTCAAATAAATAAATGACAGCTCTCGAATGGCAAATTGTTCATATTGTCCCTTAGGCGGTCTGAGACAGTCAAATTCGTATCAAGGCACGCCAAGGCCAGATTGGATTGCAGTTAGCTTTACTTGATCAGAAAATAGGATTTTTCTGACTTTTTAGTGCTCAAATGACTCAGCACTTGCGAGGGTCAGCTTACCGTAGATGTTCTTAGCGAATCTCAAAACTCAAATCGTTCCAACACAGGCTTAGCATGCCTTGATACGAATTTGACTGTTTCAGGCCGCCCAAGGGATTTCACAAAAACAATGTTTTAGTAGCCTTTTCGGTGTTTCTCGCTCTCCCAGGAAAATACCGATACAGTTATGTATGCACGCACACATATTGCGGGGGGAGTTTTTTTTCCACAAATCGGTAAGGAAAAGATTGGAATGGCTGGCAGAGTCACGCTGAGAGGTTTAGAATTTCTCCCTTTGGATTAAGTCGAGGTAAAAGAAGCAGGAAAAAAGTGTTTTTCAGCCGCATCGCTTGGACGATGAAAAACGAAAATTATGAGAGCTTACCGAGAGAGGCAATTCCAACGTCCTAGCCCGATTCTTTCACGGGAAGCTCGATTCATAGTCTACGGGCCAGGCCGGAATTATGTTTATCATTTCCGCATCGCAGCCAATATTGTTTGGTTCTGTTCACAACCTGTTACGGCGGGTTACACCACAATAACTTGCTCAAAACCTCGATCCTCATTATTGGGGAGTTGTTTCCTTTTCAATCAATTTTTTTTCTTCTTTTTTTTTTCAAATTGTGGGGTACTAAACGAGGCTCTAATGGTTGGTATAATAATTGTGAAAAGTGTAGATTTTTTTTCTGCATTTGTTATTTCGAATGATACTTGTATCATATTTTAGGCTGGATGTTTTGTATTACACCTAAGAAATCATATTGCTGTGCGGTACTCGGGCGGGTCGAGTGGCGATGAAAGCAGAGGGGAGGATCGAGCGGGGTTAAAAAAGGCGCAAATACTAACTTATGCATGAATCAAATCTGCTCGGCTTGGGCCGGAAAGAACATATCTTAGGAATTTGAATCAAATTGGGAGAATGCTGTTGTCTCGCCTTGGGTGTATCATGGCGGGTAGATTGTGTTTCCATGGATAAGGTTCGGTTGAGCTGCTATACGAGTAGAAATTTGTCATGGTGAGATCGAGATCTGGCTTGAGCTACTGGCGTTAGTGTTCTTATCGGGTACGGTACTGTGCTCGACAATATACGGGGTTTTCCCGAGGCATAGCCCGCGACGACGATCATTCTCGTCGGGCAGGCTTAGCAATACCGTCGGAGAATTATTCAGATAGCCAGCACTCATGCATCAAATATGTCTAGAAACGGGTCTCGGAAAGTACTGGAGGTTGATGCTGAGTGCAATTAATTCAGGCAAGGTGTGGAGCCACTGTTCATTCAAGGATAAAGGTTGGCACAGACTGTGTTTTGGCGGGTATTGATGTTGTGCTGTGGAACATCAATTTTTATGGCATTTGCTTGCATAGCCTTGTCAACGAGGCTGAGACACAAATTTGATAAAGCCTTGCTATGATAATGATATCAGAATTAATTTATGCAAGGTTTGCCTGAGCAAGCTCAATCCTATCAAAGAGAAGGATCACATTTGGACCGCTGAGTATCATATGAGGAAATGCGGTTGCCACACGAGTAAGTCTACAGATAACTCCGCACTCCTTGCTGTTATTACTACCATCTCTTGAATTAGAGCATCGCCCCACTAAACAAACAACAAACCCGACTCATTTACGCATCGTACAGTTGCTAGCCTGCGATCAAAGAAACAGAAAAGATTCAAGCAAATTTTGAGCAACAGGAACCGTTTATCTGAGAAAAGTGAAAGGAGCTTGCCGAATACTCCCGAAACGAGTAAGATCACGTTCAAAGACCTTTCCTCAGCTGGCTATCCACTAACTTCGGGCAAGTATTATATAAGAAAAATTTCACAGCCTGAAATTCAGAAACCCGGAGGTGGGGCTCAGAATTAGGGAAACAGCGAAACGGGAGAACGAGGGTAGGATACTACAACCAGTATTCTGAAAATAAATTCTTGGGGAGGAACCCACCGTCTACTTCCAAAACGGGTAAGATCACTGTCAGAGAACTTTCCTCAGCTTGCCATCCACTAACTTCCGGCGATGATTATATAGGAATTTTACACCCTCAAATTCAAGAACATAACCTCAAAGTCTACAATTAAGGAAACGGGAAACGGGACAATAAAGATAGCGTACCACACTCAGCCGGTTAGGCTTTTGTTAGACGAAGGTCAGGTACTCTGACGAATTGAGCGGGATATTGGGAGGGCAAAACACTAGATACCGTAGGTAATCATGAAATATTTTTCTTTTTCTCCCCTTTTTTCCTTTTGGTGGTTTCCGCCGGAGGTTGTGCTGATCCTAGTCTAATATAGTACACCACGAGAAATATGGCAGTCCCTTTACCAGGCGGGGATTTGTTACAACGATATATGCAGCTAGGTAACCTGAATGACCTCAACGGGGCCATCTCTCAGATGGAAAACGCAATGAGAGAATACGGTTCAGGCAATTCTAATCGGATGGGGTCACTACACATTGGGGTTGTCATGCTGATGTTACGGTTTGGGCGGCTGGGGGGACTCAACGATCTCGCATTGGCTATTAGTATGAGCGAGGAAGTAGCGGGGGCTACGGCTGTTGGCGATCCTAGTCACACCGGTGCCCTTGCAAATCTGAGCATCATGTTTTTTAGAAGGTTCGGCAGGTTGGGAGACTTTGATGACCTACATCAAGCAATCAAGCATGGTGAAGCAGCAGTAGCAGATACACCTCAAGTTCACCCTGATCGAGCAAACCGACAAAATAACTTGGGCGATATGTTCTCAATGAGGTTTGACCGGATAGGGAACCTAGAAGACCTCCAAAAAGCAATAAGGCACAACAAAGCCACAATTACAGCCACCCCTCTGAATCACCCCGGGCGGGCGCTTGGGTACTATAACCTTGGGAATAGGTTCGCCCGGAGGTTTGAGCGGATAGGGGACCTTGAGGACCTCCAAGAAGCGATAAAGCATAACCAAGCTGCCGTAGCAGCTACCCCGAAAAATCACCCCGACCGAGCAAGCAGATGCAATAACCTGGGCAACAGGCTTTTTAGAAGGTTTGAGAAGAGAGGGGACTTTGGGGACCTCGAAGGAGCCATAAAGCACAGCCGGGAAGCGGTAGCAGATACCCCTCTAAACCACCCCGCGCGAGCAACCAGATACAATAACTTGGGGAACATGTACTGTACGAGGTTTGAACAGAGAGGAAACCTTGATGATCTACAGCAAGCCCTAAAGCTAAGCCACGTGGCGGTGACAGCTATCCCATCGGGCCACCCAGATCGAGCGGACAGATTCAATAATCTTGGTGACATGTTCTACAAAAGGTTTGAGCACACAGGAGACATTGATGACCTCCGAAAAGCTATAAAGCACTGTGAAACGGGCGCATCAGCTACCCCAACAGATCACCCCGACCGAGTAAGAAGATCTGATAACTTGGGCATCAAGTTCTTCATTAGTTTTGAGAAGAGAGGGGACCTTCGGGACCTCGAAGAAGCTATAAAGTACAGAAAGGCTGCAGCAACAGCTACGCCCCCAGATCATCCTGATTGGGTATCTATATGCGATGGCCTAAGAGACATGTTCTGGACGAAGTTTGAGCGGACAGAGGATATTGGTGACCTCCGGGAAGCCATTAAACACGGCGAGGCTGCAGTGGCAGCTACACCTCTAGATCAGCCTGGTCGTGGGAACACGTATAATAGCTTGAGCATTATGTTATTTAAAGGTTTTGAGCGTGAAGGAGACATCGATGACCTCCATAAAGCTATAAAGCACAGCGAGCTCGCAGTAGCAGCCCCTCATGGATATCACGCCGATCGAGCGGGAAAATATTATAACCTGGGCACCATGTTGTTTAAGAGGTTTGAGCGGATGGGAAATATTGAGGACCTTCACAAAGCCATAAAGTATGGTAACGTTGCAGTTACAGCTACTCCATCAGATCACCACGACCGGATGACAAGATGTAATAAACTAAGTGGCATGTTCTATGCGAGATCTGAGCGGACAGGCGAGATTGATGATCTCCGGGAAGCCATAAATCAAGGCGAGGCTGCGGTGGCAGCGGCTCCTCAAGACCATCCTGATCGAGCAGGCACGTATAATGACCTGGGAGCGATGTTCTTTAGATGTTTCCAGGAGAGACGCGAAATAGGAGACCTGCAGAATGCTATAAAGTACAGCGAACTTGCCCTTGAAGCCCCCCCTCGAGTTTACACCGATCGAGTAGGGACATACAATAACCTGAGCGACATGTTTTTTGTCAGGTTTGAGCGGATGGGAAATATTGAGGACGTCCAACAAGCCATCGAGTACGGCGAGGTTGCAGTAGCAGCTATCCCATCGGATCACCTCGATCGAGCAGTCAAACACCATAACCTGTGCTTCATGTTAATTATGAGGTTTGAGCGGATAGGAGACCTTGAGGACCTACACCAAGCCATTAAGCAGGGCGAGGCTGCGGTGTCAACAACCCCACAAGGCCACCCCGATCGAGCGGGAAGATGCAATAACTTGGGTAATAAGTTCTTGACCAGGTTTGAGAGGATCGGGGACCTTGAAGACCTCGAAAAAGCCATTAACTTCGGGGAGGCAGCCGTAGCGGCCACCCCTCCGGATCACGCCGATCGAGCTGGCAGATACAATGATCTGGGTAATAAGTTCAGTAGAAGATTTGAGCGGCTAGGGAACGAGGGGGACCTCCATAACGCGATAAAGTACAGCGAAGCAGCACTCGCGGCAACCCCTCGAGACTCTGACGATCGAGCAGGCAGATGTCATACCTTGGCAAATGTATTCATGCAGAGGTTTGAGCGGATAGGTGATCCTGAAGACCTACAGAAAGCTATTAAGCTGAGCGAAGCAGCGGTAGAAGCTACCGCATCAGATCATCCCGATCGTGCATCCATAAACAACGCACTTGGTGACATGCTGTTACTAAGGTTTGAATGGAGAGGGGACATCGGGGATCTCCAAAAGGCGATAGCGCACAGCAAAGTAGCACTATCGGCTACCCTTCCAGATCAACCCGGTCGAGCAGGCATATGTACCGCGCTTGGAAACATGCTTTGTAGGAAATTTCAACGGTTAGGGGACATTGATGACCTGCAGCAGGCAATAGACCACGGCAATACTGCAGTAAGAGCGATCCCTCCAGGTCACCGTGGTCGAGCAGCGGTGTACAGCAACTTGGGCAGCATGCTCTGCAGGAGATTTATTCATACAGAGAGCCTCGACGACCTCCAAGAGGCTGTAAAGCATGGAGAGGCTGCAATAGCAGCTATCCCTCTTGATGACCCTCATCGAGCAAGCATAAATAATAACCTGGGAAATATGCTGTGTGTGAGGTTTACACGGATGGGCGACTTTAACGACTTAGAGACGGCTATAAAGTATGGCGAATGTGCAGTGGAAGCTACCCCCCCAGATCACCCTGAGCGAGCACAGAGATATAATGCCTTAGGCCGTGTGCTCTCCATGGTGTTCGAGCGGAATGGCAGCATTGAGGATCTTCAGGGAGCCGTCAAATATGGTGAAGCAGCGCTAGCAGCTACTCCTTTGGGCCACCCGGATCGGGCCCTTAGACACCACAGTTTGGACAATATGTTGTGCATGAGGTTTATGCGAAAAGGGGATCCTCAAGACCTCAGGAACGCTATGAAACACAGTCAAGCTGCGCTAGCAGATACTCCCCCAGATCACCCGGATCGAGCCGAGAGATATAGTGATCTGGGGATCATGTTCTCCATAAGGTTTAACCAGATAGGAGGTTTGGAGGACCTCGAGCAGGCTATAAAGAACGTCGAAATTGCGGTAGCAGCGACACCCCCAGATCATCCAAATCGAGCAAGCAGATACAGTGACCTAGGCAAAGTGCTCTACATGAGATTTATGAGGCTAGGGAACGTTGAAGACCTCCAGCAAGCGATAACGCACAGCAGAGTTGCAGTAACAACTACCCCTTCACATCACCCCTCTGGAGCACTCAGATACCAGAATTTGAGCACAATGTTCTGTATGAGGTTTAATCGATTAGGGGACTTTGATGATATTACGCAAGCTATAAAACACGGCGAGGCTGCGCTAGTAGCTACCCCTCAAAACCACCCCGGTAGAGCAGCCATATACCACAACCTAGGTGAAATTCTCTGCGCGCGGTTTAGCCGAAGAGGGGACTTTGGTGATATCCAACAAGCTATAAAGTACAGTGAGGCTGCACTAGTGGCTACCCCTCCAGATCACCCCGATCGAGGAGCAAGATATCATAACCTGGGTAGCATTTTCTTTGTAAGATTTAACCAGATAGGGGACTTTGGTGACCTCGAGCAAGCCATTAAACTCAGCGAAGCTGCAGTCGCCGCTACACCCACAGATCACCTCGGTCGAGCATGGAGATACAACTCCTTGGGTGTCATGCTCCGTACTAGGTTTCAGCGCAAACGAGACCTTGGCGACCTCCAGAAAGCTATAAGTCAGGGCGAAGCTGCAGTGGCTGCTATCCCTCGTAATCACCCCGATTACGTAGGTGTGTGCAATACTTTTGGTACAATGTTCTCCATGAGATCTGTGTGTAATGGGGACCTTGATGACCTTCAACAAGCTATAAAGTATAGCGAAGTTGCATTAACGAGTCCCCATCAAGATCAGGTCAATCAAGCAGCCATATACTGCAACCTGGCCAAGATTTTCTTTTTGAAGGCTGCGATAAGCTGGGAGCGTGAGGACCTCCAACAAGCCATAACACACGGGGAAGCTGCAGTAACTGCTACACCTCCAGATCACCCCAATAGGGCTGTCATTTGCACCTTACTCGGTGATATATTCCAATTCGGATCCTCCAGTGTAGGCCCCGCCGTAGACGCAAGCGAACCCCTCCGCCTCTACCTCGAAGCCTGGCATGGTGATACGTCGCCACCGACACATCGAATTACAGGGGCCCGAAGAGCGGCTCACTTGCTTTATTCCGCGGGGAACTTGGAGGAATCATGTTCAATTCTCGAAGCTGCAGTTAACCTGATGCCAAGACTGAACATACGGCCACTGCAACGTGATGATCAACAGCACATACTTTCAGAACTTTCTGGACTTGCAGCACTTGCCTCCTTTGTCGCTCTAGAGGCCAAAAGAAATGCATACGACAGTCTTAAGCTGATGGAACTTGGCCGCGGAGTCATCATGGGCTTTGCTATCGATTCAAGGTCTGATGCAACAAATCTCCAACTAGATCATCCACATGTGTTCGACAAATTTGACCAGCTTAGGGTTGAGATTGACTCTCATATGGACATGGCAATAGCAGGGGGTGATGAAACGCTAGATCTGAGAAGAAACCTGTCTATATCCAGGCGTAGGGAGGCTGTTGATGAGATGGAAAAGGCATTGACTCACATCCGGACGTTACCCGGCTATGATGGATTTCTGCTTCCGCCTAGTTCCGATTCCTTGATGAAAATGGCAGAAAATGGCCCGATTGTTGTCTTTAACAGTACACCATATAGGAGTGATGCCATAATCGTCACAGCCCTCGCTATAACCTCACTACAACTCCCAACTTTGAATTCCGAAGATGTCATGCAGCACATGGCGCAATTAGCAGGGCTGGGAGACGGACCCCAGCGGTTATTCCAGCGCAATGCAAACAATGTGAAAATGAAAGGCATCCTCCGCTGGTTATGGGATACTGCAGTAGGGCCTGTTTTTGACGAACTTGAGCGTAGCGGGGTTATTGTCATTGAAGGTAGTGACGATGCCACTTCGAATCGAATTTGGTGGATCGGGGTTGGGCCGCTAAGCACGGCACCCTTCCATGCCGCTGGTGATCATTCGTCAGGTTCGACTCGTAATACTTTAGCTCGAGCCATTTCATCATATATCCCGACTATCAAAGCCTTGTCATACGCCCGCCAAAAGGAATTCAAACTTTTCAAAGGGCCCCACACTCCTTCAACCGAAGGCAACAAAACAAAGAAAATCTCGCCAATGGAAAACACCCAATTACTTCTGGTACCGATGCCAACCACCCCCGGTGGTGCAAGTCTTGGGGGTGTAGATGGAGAGGTTCAAGAGATACTTAACTCAACCACCAAAAATGCGATTAAGGCGACGATTTTACAAAACCCAACCCCCGCGCAAGTTCTCGGCCAAATTCAATCCTACAACATCATCCACCTTGCCTGCCACGGTGTGCCAGACATCAACCCTTCGGACAGCCACTTGGTCCTCCTCACCCCCGATGGCAAGAGTGCCGACAAGTTGCTGGTCCGTGACATATCCAATGCGAGCACCGAAAATTCACAGCTTGCATATCTTTCAGCGTGCTCCTCCGCCAAAAGTCTTTCGGCTGACTTAGCCGACGAAGTGATACATCTGGCGAGCGGATTTCAGCTAGCAGGATTCAGCCATGTCCTCGCGAATATGTGGCAATCTGAAGACGCCGCTTGCCGTGAGGTCGCGAAAGACTTCTATAGATTGCTTTTCGAGTGGGATGGAAACGATGACGGGCATTCGAAAGTCGCTACGGCTTTTCATAAAGCGGTAAAGAGACTTCGAAAGACAAGACCGCACGCTTTTCTTACTTGGGCTACATTCATTCACGCAGGGGCTTGAGGTGTCACGGTGAGCACCACAATTTCCCGGCATTGGTTCACTTGTTTTACCTTTATTCGAGCTAATATTAAACAACAGTAAATAATAATTATTTTCAACAGTTACAGCCGTGGGCTTAGTGGTTCCTTCTTCTTCAACGGTCTTTCGCTCTTCCTTACTCTGGTGCTTTTAAAGCAAATGCAATAATCTCCTTTCCAGTTGTTTCATAATTACGGATATCGTTTCATTACGTTTACTTCTCTCATGTTCATTTTTATTTTTATCTTACATCCCATTCTCATTAAAAGGTGGTTGGTTAGACTAAAATTCCACATTTTTACTGGCCAAGGGTGGATTTGATTGAACTACTACTATTACTGCTGCTATTATTTTTTCTTTTGGTTGGTCAGGTAGCCTTGGTTGAGATTCGTTTTATCTTAGAGGGAATCTCTTGCAATTTTTCCCATTTAGTTCATATTTTGTGTTTTCTTTTTTCATTATATCTGGCCAAGCGGCGCAAGTCTGTATTCAGAGATGATATTGCCATTATTATTTACTATCTATTCACTTTAGGACAGGAATTTATTCGGAAAGTGTAGGCAGTGCTTGTTTTCTCCTTGTTTTGTATAGTAGGATAGATATCCTACGTTACCCAACAAGTGATTGAATGAGATTCTGGGAGTGCTCTTTTTTTTCTTTTTGGATATTCGTCCCTGGCCTTAGCGGAGCGGGAAGAACGACAAAACTAGGATATTATATTTGGGAAAACCTTATATCATACGGGCTATTATTGTAGCATACACCTTGTTGTAAACTCTAAGACATTTATTGGGCGGTATTCTTGGACGACCGGTAGATAATAACCGTAGCGATACACTTGTCTAAAAAAGACACCTCGTAGTAACCCCAAATCTCATTGATATTCCGAGTATCAACTACATCTTTCACATCCTTTAAAATTCGTACAACCATGCTTGACCTGTCAGTTCCAGAATCCCCTCTGCGCCCGCACCTCCGCCCTCCGCCCTCCGCTAATCCCATCAACATTCATAACCCACTTCACTCCTATTCACACTCACATGTGCTAAATATAACCTCTTGGCGATATCCAAGCCTCGCGATGGGTCATTGTGTCTGTGGGTCCTCCCAGATAAAATCTGCGTTGGGTTGAGTGGGTTTGTCAAGCCTTTACTCGGACAACCGCTTGTCAAGGAGAGCTAGCAACCAGAATCGTCTTGGGTGGTAACTTGTTAAGTTGCTTTGGCAGGCATGTGGGGAACACAAACTTTTACACGGCAACGATCGAATAGCGACAACGATCCAAAACGAAAAATGCCAAGATTCACACTATAAGCGATCACAAGAAAAGGGGGGAAAAACTCTGCTTCAACTCAACGACAACTAACTCCTCTAACTAACGGTAATGACAGGATAGATATAGGAAAACAACAATGTCCTCCAGTTCTTCCTGAACACTTTCTCTCTCAGGTGTGTCCCCCTTCCTTTCGCAAACACAAAAGCTAACACAAAAGGAAACACAAAGGAAAGACAAACTCCGGCTCTCTATTGCCTCCGTACGTCCACCTTTCCCGCTCGCCCTTACGGCCATTCCGCTCGCACAAACTCGCACACATTCCTGGTGCATTCCCGATGCATTCCCGGTGCATTCCCGGTGCCTTAATGCTTTCCCGGAAAGCTAAACTGCCGCTTGCGCCCGAAGCCAAAGTGTGCTCCCGGCGAACAAACGAACGATCACGAACCCCTAGAGCAAACCATCATGCTCGAGCATGCCGAGCAGCATATTCCAACACAAACACCAGCAAGAGACCTCAAAATACTCAGTTCTCAACTGTGCTGACCTTAGCAGTATCTCACTGTCCGACATACCACCCAACACGATTCCAGTTTATAGCCGACTACGGACTTCCACCCCTGCCGTTTTGATCGGATGGGTGTTAGCCAGATGCCTAATCCTATTGCAACAGGTTATCATATCACGGCATTCGTATATTACAATACTCGAGTATGGAATACCGGATTGAAATAATTGAGCTAAATACTAGACTCGTGTCGGGGGCTACTATATGTCGGTTCGGGGAGGGTATGTCGGGAGGGCGGGTACGCAGATGGTGTATTCTAAGTACCAAACCAGACGTCATACTGGGTTTAGCACACGGAACCTCCCAAATTTATTTCTTAGTACTCAATCATACGCCATCTGCGTACTCAGAATCCCGACATACCCCCCGACACGAGTCTACGGGTTTTTGGTTGAATGGTTGAGGTGGAAGCCCTTTCGTACTGTTGCTTCTCGGCCGGGTTTGAGGCTCCCGGCTGAAGGGATGTGATTTCACTGGAGGATTATATTTTGTTGAATTGGTTGGATTGGATTCTGCTTACCCCCTTTGGCTATTAATTTCTACGCATTGGTGCAATCACTACTACTCCCGTTTGAGCTGTTACGATGTGTTGGAGGTTGGCGTCATTTGATGGCTGCATTTGGAGAGAGTTTATGTTGAATTTACGGAATCGAGCTTATTGTTGTTCCATCTTGTCTTGTAAAAGGTTTCGATGTTTGGTAATTGGGTTAAGTTAGATTAAATTGGAGCGTAAAAAAAAGATGTATCTTTCCCAATTTTTCGGTTTTTTTTCTCCTTCCTTGTTCTTTACACCTCCCCTTGAAATTCGTAAAAGATTAGGTTGGTATGGTGGGTCACTCAGGTATTTGTTTGATTTGGGTTCAGTTGGCCAATTTGCTACCCCGGTAGACCTATTGCGAGGCTTTCTGAGGCAGGATGAGTCAGGAGGAGATAGAGGGGCCGAAATACATATAATTGTCCATCCTTACGAGCTCACAATTCTTTCTTTTGTCTATGATAAGACAGAGTATTAAGTTACATGAATCTTTCTTATCACGGCACTCACGGGATTGCCAGATAGTAACAATTTGCGCTCAACCATCCCCACTGTTGATCACTAATATCATGAAAGTATGCCAGGAATGGTGTCTTGCAGACAGACCAAGGATCGAAATAACAGCGATGCGAATAATTGCATATGTCTCAACCCGCGCACACCAGGCAGGAATCAAGACAAAAATCAAAAATCACCCTTTGCATCAGCTGGAGACAGCAATACCAGTGACACAATGGGGATCAAACATAGCAAGCTAGAGGCAAGATCCTCAGGATGAACAAAAATACGAATGATAGACAAAGCTCAAGCTCCCGAGAACCATTTCGGATATAACGCTGGAAAGAGCATATAGTATACTTTATCTAAGCCTGTTTAGATAGCACAGTTTGGTAAAGATGAGGGAAAATGTTGTAATGGACCCACCAAAAGGCAAAGAGATCGGTGGAAAAAAGAAAAGAAGGGGGGGGGGAGTATTTATATAGGGGACATGGGAGAATGCCAAGAACTTCAATTTTGGCTGCTCCCCGGGAGGTCAGTTGGGGTTGAGGGAAAGGTCAAAATTCAACAATCCTGACCATCCCAAGGATTGGACTGTCAATACTCTCCCATACTGTTTCACTAGCATTATTGCCCTCGCGACCTCGAGTCCCAGCGTTTGCTCATTGGGGTGTTCAGCTCTGCCTTTTTTTTCCTTTCTTTCTTACGCTCTTCTCTCCTGCCCGGCTTGCCACAGATGCCAATGCATTGCTGGATATACGGAGTAAGAGCAGAAGGAAGCAAGAAAGAAAGCGATTGGATTATATGGCTCTCGGATCAGATGGTTTATCAGAGGATCAGAGCGAGCATTCTTTACTGTAGGGGACAGTACAATATAGGATTTCTCCAAAGGATTTGGGTTTGAACTCTTACGCATATCCGACCATACTATTAATGATATCCTTGGCATGACAAACAGAGTCCTCGGAATACGTGCAATGTTGATTGTGATAATTCCCTTACCACTAGCATGATAGAGCGTGAAAGGTGGTCACCAGAATATAACCAGGTATGCTGTCTGTTCTATCATCATCATTAATGCTAAATGATTGGTTGAAGCCTGGTTTCGTCGGAAGGACTTATCTTGTAGCCATCAGATCAGGATCAGCTACTATTTTCCGATACTCTGTTAAAGTTTATCAGGGAAGTTTAGTCATCGAAGAATATCTGTGCATGTGCCCGTTTACTCACCAATATCCCTGACTGGGCCGAGCGATCAGCTGATAAGAAAACTTTCTAGATGGAGTGTGCATTCAAAAATTCCTGAATAGACCTGGTTATCACTTAGCACTCGGAAAAAGCTCCCATAGCCAAGCGATGAAGGTTTGCATTTATGACCTATTACTACCAACCAATAACTATTATCCATTCATAATATCTTTTCTTAGAAGCTGCGACGTAGAGGTGCTACTGAGGCCTTGTAGCAAAGAGCAGCTTGCTTCAGGAAAAAAATTTTTTGAGTTCAACAGAGGTAGATGCAGTGCCACCAAGTGAGCATTAATGAATAATTCAGTTTATGCAGGCATTGTTAGGCATATGTACTTGTAAATACTACCCGGATACGAGGTAAGGTAAAAACCATGGTCCGTTTTAAGTTTACACTATTTATTCCGGCTTTAATCAAGTTTCTGTGTTCTTATGTGCTTCCTTCTGTATCTTTGTCTTTGGGTGCTTTCAGATTGGTATTTTCTTGTACCAGGGTGTTTGTTTCATCGTGTCATGGTTGATAACTCGTCAGTGACGTTTCTTCGGAAGTGAAGTTATTTCTTTCGTTGAATATATTACTTTATTTGGGCGTCTTCAAGTATAAACAGGATTTTCCAATGACGAGTGCTATTCATTTCATGGGTATATAAAGGATTGGATTGAATCTAAATAGAATTAAATTCTGTTCTGCAATCTACCTCTCTTTGTAATATATATTCCTATATTCCCACATTCAATCTTAACTATATTCCGAATGATCACGAATGACTGGCTGGATTCTGGATAGGGAGAAGCACCAAAACCACCTCAGACCCTCCAGCCAAAGGCAATAAAAACACTAGAAAAACACTTGTATCGTGGTTGAATCCATCTCCTCTGATGAGGAAGAGGATCTTTGGGAGGAAATGGAGGTATTGGAGCTTGATTGTGATGCTCCCGGTGAATATGTGGGGGGCGGTGGGGGATGCAATCGTGGTGGGGAGAACGTTAATTTGCGGTGGATTTGACAGAATTGAGTGAATTGGAGCATGAATTACGTTTTTTGGGTAGAAGGAAATGACTTTGGGTTCCGGGAAGGCATAGGATGTTCAGATTTGATAGTATTATGATCGGGGGAGGTGCTAGGACCCCCTCATAAAATGACCTCGATTGCGCCATCAGGGCGGAGCGGGATTTGGGTCCAGAGCGGTTTCAGCATAGATGATGTTACATTCTACCTTGCAGGAATACCTCCGCGCTAGCAGTTCTCCCGCTGTCTTTGAAATCCCCGTGCTTCACTTGGGTAGGTCTGCTTGAATTATTTGAGTATGCAGTCTGTCAGAGAGCTTTCGCCAACTCTCACCAGAGCTCCTAGGGATTAGCATTCATGAATACGCCTCGTGTTATTGGGGAGACCATATGAAGAAACAATTTAGCAGCTCCCTCTAACCGCTCGCACTCGTGCTGCTCACTCAATATCCTAACCATATCTCTGCCAACCTGTTCCTATTCTACCAGCACTGTTGTCACTGCTGGCGTCACCAATCGTCGTGCGGAGCATAATCCGGTAGATTCAGCGGGCTGCATTTCGCGGCATGTCTCGGCATCACCAAACTGATGGTCGCTTTGTTAGGGAGAGGAGCCCACGATGTAAATCAAGAAGATTCTAAGGGGAGAACACCATTGATACGCCTTTTACCGACTTAATCCAAAGGGAGAAATTCTAAACCTCTCAGCGTGACTCTGCCAGCCATTCCAGTCTTTTCCTTACCGATCTGTGAAAAAGAAAACCCCCCCCGCAATATGTGTGCGTGCATACATAACTGTATCGGTATTTTCCTGGGAGAGCGAGAAACACCGAAAAGGCCACTAAAACATTGTTTTTGTGAAATCCCTTGGGCGGCCTGAAACAGTCAAATTCGTATCAAGGCATGCTAAGCCTGTGTTGGAACGATTTGAGTTTTGAGATTCGCTAAGAACATCTACTAGTACGGTAAGCTGACCCTCGCAAGTGCTGAGTCATTTGAGCACTAAAAAGTCAGAAAAATCCTATTTTCTGACCAAGTAAAGCTAACTGCTACCCAATCTGGCCTTGGCGTGCCTTGATACGAATTTGACTGTCTCAGACCACCTAAGGGACAATATGAACAATTTGCCATTCGAGAGCTGTCATTTATTTATTTGAAAGTCCTGTTTTCGGTGAATGCGTCGGTGGTACAGTACGAGTAAAGTGTTTACGGTACAGGAGAAGCTGTGGTGTGGTGCATATTTGCTAACAATATTTCTGCAGGCTTCAAGTTTAGGCAGCCGGCAGTTCATTTCGGAACGGTTTATCGGTATCATATTATGACAGCTACCGTAGGGGGGTTGCAATGAACAAGGCTGTCAGGCTACCGTAAGAACTCGAATAATTGGACCCGGCACTAAGAAGTTCAATTAAAGTATTTGGTCCGAAATTGCGTGAAGGATGGAAAAACTAACCATTTAGAAGTGTCTTAGATGATCAATCATATGCTTTGACATATGATCATAAACCTCACTCCATGAGATAAATGTAAACAAGCCATGTAAATACGAGAAAAAAACCACAATTCCTATTCCTTGTGATGCTACCATCTTACCAGATTGCTTACCTTTTCCCCAATACAATGACCCCAAGACAAGCAGGTTGTATCCAAGTCCATCCAATTCTCCCTGCCCTATCAGCTGAAAGATTCTACACTGGAGACAAGAAAAAGCCAGGCTCAAAACTCAAGCAACTAGCTGAAAGCCTAAGAACCGCTCCTCAATGCATTGAATATCCCAATAGATTATACAAAGTTAGCTATAAGGTAAGGGAATTGTCATATTGGGTGGTGCCAAGTATTCCTATAGGATGGATTCAGTTATGGAAGCCAACAAGAGTAGAAACAGCAGCATGTTTTGGGGTTTCAGAGGTAAACCTTTCACATTGGAGAAAGGAGGAAAAGGAAGGAAAGTTCCAGGGACTCAGTCTTGAGCAGTATGAGGAACTGGGAGGAGGAAGAAAATGAAAGTGGGAGATGATGGAAAGGGAATTATACGACAAGTTTCAGTATCGGTGGGCATCAGGAGGGATCATTCAGTGTGGCTAGTTCAGATGAGTTGGTAAGGAGCTTTATATCCAACATCACCCAGAGGAATGTCAAACCTCATTTTACTTTTCAAATGGGTGGTTTTGACAGTTCTTAAGCTTCCATCAAGTTAGTTTATACTTTATGACCAATACTGCAAGTAAACTGCCTAGTGACTTCAGTGAAGTCATATTAAATTGAATGCAATTCAATAGGAGAAACTCACAGCTATGGCCTGGTGATGGCTATTAACCCAGTGATGTCTCTACAGATATAGGTTAATATAAGCTAGCAAATACAGTTAATATGGATCAGACACCTTTGCCATTTCAATACTTGGAGGGAAGAACTTATGATCAGTGTGGGGAGAAGACAATATGGGCCCAGAGTTCCCAGTCCAGTTGGGACAAATAGCAAGCAACAATTCAACTTACCACTTTTGCTGATGGTATATCATGTATGAAGTCATTAGTTTTCTTTCACAGAATCAGAGTAGGGGCCACAATACTTACAGAAAGAGAGAATTATGACACACATGTGGTTGTTAAATTCAACCCCAAAGCCTATGTGAACTTGTCCACTATTGTAAAATGGTTGGATGAGCAGCTTGTTCCAGTGCTTGAGAGCTGCCCAACCCTTCTTGTGCTCAACCTCTTCAGTCCTCATAAGACCAAAGAGGATCTCAATACCTTTTCTGTAAATGATCTTATTGTTAGCATGATCTCAGGAGGCTGCACTGCATTAGTACAGCCTCTTGATGTCTCTATAAATTGACCATTTAAAGACATATTGAAGATGATGTTAGGCATATGGAAAAAAGGGCCAAAGTTACCTGGCCTTTACATAGGATTATTTCTACCATGCCCCTGCAGCCCCCATATAGGGACCGGGCGTCATTACGGTATTTCGGTCGAGTTGCGTCCCGACACTTTAGCCACAATAAATGGCACCTTCAGCATAACACCATATACGTCGTCGCCGTCCGTCCGACCGGATGCTGTCCGTAGGATATATGAGAGGGCACCTTTGGCGACTCATGGGAAGTGACTCGGAGGAATTTGGTTAGGTTTTGAGCAAGCTATTATCTTGTACATTAGCAGTTAAATATTATGGCTGATAAGTGATGGGACGATCTGGGAAAAAACCTTAGTGACCGAATATCGTGAGCCTATGGCACTGACGGGTAGCCATAGAGCCGAGCCTTTTGCTTTGAAAGAAGTAGTGCCCCAAGAGGGCCTACTCGAGAATCGGTATGAGAGGTTTTCGCTGGATAAGCTATTGGCTCGATCCAGAGCAAAAAACCCTATATATCCGATGGGCCTTGTGATGCATCAATATGCGACACAATGGCCGCGCTCATTCATTAAAGCTGATCACTTTATGTTTTGAGGCAGAACAATTGGTATAGTTGCCATTAGGGCGGCATACTCAAATTAAGTTCATATAGTGGAGAGATCGAAGGCTACCTACTGGAGGGGTGTTCACACCCCCCAGAAACAATAGGAGTTCGAAGAGATCAAAGCTAAGCAAGGCAAATATTCTCAGGGTCAAGGGTGTTCGCACTTAAGAAAGTTAAGAGGTTTTTGATGGAGGTACTTAGATAGTATGGGAGTTGGTTGTAGCCCGCGATAACCCAGACGCGGAATATAAATATCAAGGTACTCCCAGCTATCAGAAACATCAAGCAACGGAGAAGAGATCTTATTAATATATTTATTACCTTACTCTTAAAGAAAAAAAACTATTATTACACATATCCTTTATAAATACTTCGGGAAATACGAGCCTACCTTAACGATCTTCGTTTTATCCTACTTTACATTATTTCAAGAAGCCTACGGCCTAGACCTACCGGCCCTATCTACAGTTGGACTACCCCAAAACAGATGAGTCCACCTACCTTTAAAATCTGAAGAAGAAAAAAAAACTAAAAATCAAGTAGGAAGTACTTGAGGAAAGGTTAGATGTCATGGAGGGAGAGGAGGAGGAAATTCTATTAGTAGGAGGAAGGCTAACAGGAAGTATGATTGGACATAGGAGGGTACTTACTATATGGGCAGTAGGGGAAGCCTGGGAGCACTTCTCCCATGATCATAAGGAAGTACTAGCCGGTTTTTTAAGTATCCGAACACCTGGGTGCTAAGGTTGGGCTTTTCAGCGAATATTTCAGGCCATGGCACCAAGGTGTCCGGATACTTAAAAAACAGGCTAGTAGTTGTTAAGGTTTTCTGGGTTCTAGGTATTTCACTACCAATTAGTGGTGCTTTTGACCAGGAAATCTCTATAAAGTGGATTGATTCAACTTTCCTAATTAATGGGCTTCAAAATTGGCAAGAAGCAGGGGGATTAGAGGAGCATGAGGTAGAATTGGACAAAGGAGAGGATGAAAATGATGTATTCTATGGGGGGAATGGGCATTTCTAAAATCTGAAACTGATATTGCGTAATACTTCTTGGCATGCTATACTTTAATTGAACCTCTTAGTGCCAGGTCCAATTATTCGAGTTCTTACGGTAATATATCGGTTGAGATGGTATCTTTGCCATGAGGCTCTGCCAAGCTTTTTACAACAGGGATTTTTGTGGGTCGAATGACATTGTACGACTTTTGTTAATAATAGCGACACTACCGGTATTTTCCTCAAGAGGGATTACCATAGTACCAGAAACCATCGAAAGCCTTATTCTATGACCTGCAATTACGAATCTCCCTTCCGAGGCCCAAAGGGCCTGAGCAGAAACAGCCCAAAGAAAGGTGCGGTAAGCGACACGGATCCAAAGTCATCTTTTTGTCAAAAGTTCGAATAATTCACCCGGATTCAAGCCCAAGATTGAAAACAAACCCACCACTAGAATTTTTCGAATCCCCAATTGAACTTAAAATCATTCGAGCTAAAATACAATTTACCTTCCTTCCTTCCTTATACCTTATATTGTTAATACAGTAGCTTAGTTTTTGTAGGGAATCATTAGTGTTGTAAAATTTCAAGAGAAATTCAAAAACGAGTGATATAACGTGAATTGTAATAACCCTTTGTGGGTTAGGAATCGTGAGTTTTTGGTCAAGATATTTATAGATACATTTGGCGGAATAGCTTTTATCAATATTTGGCAGCATAGTGGTTAGTATATCTGCCTGTCCGTTAACCCTGCACGCAGATGACCTGGGTGCAATTCCCTGCCAAAGAGATCTCTTTTTTTGTTTTTGTTCTGGATATTTCTGCGCATCCAGTACACCCACATTGGCAAAGTCTTCGCGGAAAGAGAGGTGCTGTGGCATGGTCTTGGCGGTAACAAAAGTACCACTACAAGGCGTTGCCGGATACAGATCCAAATTATGCAGGGTAACGAACTTACCCATTAAGTTTGACAATGGTGCTTCTACATACTCAAGCTTACTGTTCGCGATATGGAAGTAACTGCTATATTGCTTTGATGTCAGATCTAGGAATGAGCTATGAGCTGGTAGCTAGAGAGCGCAGTCTTCCACCATCAACAATTCGAAGTGTTGTCAAGAGATACCGAACTCGAGACCACGTACATGATGCACCATGATCAGGATGACCTTCTGCGAGGTCATATTAAGGGGTAGCTTCAGAATATACTAATTTGTGGGTTTCTTGTAGAGTAGACCTCCACCAAGTTACTAGCAATGGGGGTGTTATCGTTAAATATAAAATTTAGTCATTCTGTACCTGGCGATCTCTTGTATTGCTACTTTCATTGCCGTCAAGACCCTGCTACAGTACCTCTCTTTCCGCGAAGACTTTGCGAACGTGGGTATACTGGATGCGCGGAAATATCCCGAACTAAAACAGAAAAAGAGATCTCTTTGGTGGGGAATTGAACCAAACAAGGGTATCTGGTGTGGAAAAAGGGAAATCGTCCAAGTAGTGTAACAAAATATTACTTGTTACTGATCCCTGTTCGTCACAGTGGGTATTATACGGTGAAGACTGTACCTAGTAGTCCTTAGGTACATGTCATATCTTACCGTGGCGGGAGCGGCATGCTGTCGGCTGCATGGGGTACCGGTATCCTATCATTTGTTTTGGAGCCCACACACACCCTAAGTTATTAACTCAGGAGTGAGTGGTGAGCGTGGGTAATCAATATTCTCTGGTAATTTATTGGCCTGGTCACGGTGGACCTGACCATTCTTTACCTATTCTCGTTAGACCAAGATATTATCTCCACACTATTTGCAGTGTGGCTGGGCCTGAAAAAAAGCAGACGAAGGGATTCCCCTTAACTGTACCAAAGTTCCTGATACCTTAAGAACCATCTGCCCCCACCATGATTCGCTAAGTTGGGTTTTGTGGGGGAGAAGTCGATATTTTTCCCAACATCAATGTGGTGAACTACCAACTACCGCACCTTCCCAGATTTATTAGAAATCCCAGCTCAGACTGACTACTCCTTCGTCACACTTATAAACTCATGTAAACTCGTATTAGTTAGTCTTTAAAAGTAAAACTTGTTTATTAAACAACTCTCATTCTCTCCTCTAGCAATAAAAATAAAACACATTATAGCTATGCAACCAGCCTCTATACGATCACCTCTAATTTCCATCTAAAGTAAAACAAACCCATTCTGCATGTGCTTGTCTGCTATACCACCAGCCCAGTGAGCATGTGTACGAATAGTCTCGTGTACATATAGCCTCTTAAAATCTGAACCAAAGGGCTAACCAGATGGCTTACCAAGAGATCACTTCTCGCATTTCGTAAGGCTCGCAAGCATGCTACCACACTTCTCTGGTCTCGTGAGACAACCCCAATATGGTTCTGCTTTGTGCAAAAACGGTTTCATGGGTTCCGTATCTCCCTTCAAAGCCTTCATCATAGACTCTGCCCCTTCCACAATGACCACTTGAGCCACTTTGACCTCATTCTGAACGACGACCATCTCTTCCTTTCAATTCACTCAATTCATGCTTGATATTTGTCAATTCAGCCAATTCACCCTGGATATTTCCAGTGAATGCAAGCGGCCAGTCCGTCCGGCTTTGGGTACGGCCGGACTGGCCCAGGCTTTTTTAGGGACGGCCGGGCCGGACTGTGGGAAAGTGGCTTTTCAAAACCAAAGCCGGGCCCAGCCTGGGTCACCTGCAGGCCGAGGTTTCAAGTGATAGCTTGTGTTTCATTGTGAAGAAAAAGTTTATTATTCAACTGGACTAATTTTTCATAACACTATTTCTATAACCCTTCAAGCATTGTCTCTACATGATCTAGTTCCTCTGTATCTAGCAAGGCTGCTTTCCCTCATGACCTCAAACATTCTACAGACTCGATAGCATTGTCACTAAGACGGTTACACCGATCAGTAATTAGAATCCGAGAACTGTTGGCGGGAGGAATTGCTGATACACAGTGAAAAAGTAGTCGGACAAAAGATATCTGTAAATATGTATTCACCCAAGATGGTTACAGAGTTGTGCGAAGAATTGTTTAGAGGGTCTTGCGGTTGGACAGTATATGGGTTGAGTAGATGTGGGTATCGTGGTGGCTGATCGGTAGATGACCTTGAATTGTCTTAAGAGAAATCTATAGTACTGGGAGGAGGTTGTTTTTATTCTTGTTCTCGGAGTAATTAAAAGGAAAAAACCTGTAGCCCATTCACAGATATCTTCAGATTACCTGGGCATCTGGCGGCTTTGACCTGGGTTGCTTCAAGATTCGACCTGGCGGTTGCCTGGGCACCGCCGGGCTTTGGCGGCTGCTGATAATTTTGACCGGACTGACCTAGGCTTTTTAAAACTACGGCCGGACTGGCCGCTTGGGATCACTGGATATTTCTCACTTCAACCAAATCGCCCTTGATATCATTGCGTCCATATACTGCATTGGTAATGGCCCCGGTTGTAGCACCGAAACTGGCGACAAGAGTTTCATGCCTATCCCTTCGTTCATCTGCGTTTTTCAGGCCCAGGAACACCTCAAATAGAGTGTAGATACAATCTTAGTCTAACGAGAATAGGTAAAGAAAGATCAAGTCCACCGTGACCGGGCCAATAAATTAACAGAGAATGTCGACGACCTACACTCGCCACTGGTATTGACGTCACTACTGAGTTAACAACTTGGGGTGTGTGTGGGCTCGAAAATGAACGAGGGGGTAAACTCCACCTACAAAACACGATCAGTTAGTAAATGGCTGATTTATGGTTCCGCTCACGATAAACCAACGTTTTGTCTCATTGGCCCTGGGGAAAAGAATAAATAAATATCGGTAGCGGGATGAAGTGTAAAGGGGTAAGTCCACTTAAATAGAGGGTTTGCGCATGAAGACCTAGGTGGCAGTTAGCAGAAAATAGAGCAAGGTGTAAGAATAAATGTGTAGGTGTAGGTAGCTTGGCGGCCGGGTAGCAGTAGCATTAGGGCGTCGCAAAGAATATCTTAATTCAAATAAACAAGTAAAAAAAGAGACAAAACTGTGGAATATCGTGGCGTTCATGCGGCAGATCGTATTATCGGTCAAAATGGCTATGGGCTAGCTGGCGAGGAAACGGATTGGCTGGAGGACGACGAGATGTCGATTGGTATCCTATAACAGTGACATGGGTGATTTGTCGATATGATAGTACTTCATGTCGGAAGTGACGGGAAAAGGAGTTAAGGATATGACGGATATTATACCGGGATATAATATCTACCGGAGATAAGACAACGGAGATAGTAAAAGGTGAGGATGCTCGGGAGATAAGGGACTTACCGGCATCCTGGTATTAAGGGATTTAAGGATATAAGGTTAGGGTTGATATTGAGAATATCAATGGGCATGCAAAGAAGTAGTTAGGAACATTGGTATATAAACCTGAGCTATTGTCCGTAACTTTGCAATAAATAAGCTCCACCGAAAGTTCATAATTCACAGGGTGGCAGAGGTCATATTAGACTAGGGTATCGATCATGTGCTTCCCCGCTCACCATGTCAACATTCTTGGGCTATAGGGAGAATATGTGGGGGCCTCCCCTGAGGCTCTGCGTGTACTGCATGGAGATTTGGCTAAGTTTAGTTTAGTGCAGTGTTGTCGGACTCGTGGATCGCCTATAGGTACATTACGACAAATTGGGTGGGCTTCTTTGGTGGAGTGGAGACTGGGTCCCAGTCTTGTATTTATAGTGTCCTATATTCCTTGACAATAATCAAGGAAGACTGCCCCCTCAACACCTTACATGAGAGGTTTCCTATAGTGGGGATGAAGAATCAATAGTTTTTATGATGCTGTACGCAACATCAACGTAGCGTACCAACCATCTTGGTAGTCTCAAAACAGAAAACTTTTGACAATTCCGTTTTCTGGCCTCCTTTTCATTGCAAAATGGATGGCAATTGCATCCTCACAAAAGACCGTAGGCAATGATATCTCCAAGTCAACACCATCATCTGTCTCCCTATCTTGCGCTCTGCTCCCTTTATCCCAACCCGGCAATATCATTATTGACTAACAGCCTCCCAACCAAATCACAAATGTTATTACAAGGCTTCTTCACACAATGATACACCCACCAGCTAATATTTTGCTGGAAATGTGTTTAAATCCCGATTAAGATATCAACTTCAAATATAAGCAAGAAAAAACAAACAGCCTCCAAAGTAGCCATCACCATTCCAATAATATACTCCCTGGCTTATTTCTACAATCATTTATAAACTCTACCATAACCGGCGGAACAATGCGATGATGGGAGTATGATGGGATGTGCATAAGACGAACAACGGCTGCCGGAATGTAATACTTGTATGGTAAGCAGATTGCAGTTCAGAGAATAGCAAAAAGTCTTCATGAAAAAAATATTTTAAACTGACTTTTCCTTGGGGTATTCTCTCTCTGGCCTGGAAGGTACTGCACTCAGACTCTCGTTGTAAAAACAAAAAAAAGGTGGAAACAATGGACGGGGAAGCGGAGTCAAAGAAGCGACCTCTATCCTGGCCAGAGCATTAGTTCACTCATCCGTGAGGTTGATATTCAGCATTGTTTACCGGGTAGCCGGAGGAACTATTTGGTAGTCCATGAAAACGAGCATTAGCCAGCACAAACTCTCAAAAATCAACAGCAAAGAATAAGGAATTGGGGGGTGAGCTGCAAGAATGCAAAACAAGGGTGATTTTTTTCCAGGGCTCGAACCGGGGACCACCTGTGTGTTAGACTGGTGTGATAACTAACTACACCACGATACCACATGACCAACATTAATCCAACCCCCACATCAAATCTTAACCAGGATATGATAAGTCACATACCAGCACCTTTCGGTAAAAACTCGAATACATGGATAATATTCCAGGACATTGGAGTTGCCTCTCCTAGTACGGTCAGGCTTTTTTCTTCTTTTTATCCGTCTCAGGTGGTCGTTTTTTGGCAGACAGATTGTTGAATTGGTGTTTTTGGCACTGAACTATCCCCTGCAGCATTGTTACTGACGAATTTCCCTACATCACGCTAAGATTCTTCTAGCAGTACCTTTCTCAGGCAGAACCCAGAAGCGGTAGCAATGCATCGTAGTATCCGGTATGGGGTAATAGCAGTTACGCATGGGAGATCAAAAATACGCCAGAAAGATTCTGCCACTGTTGTCAGCTCATTTAGCTCTGTGGAGTCGATTACCCTTTTGATATCCTGCGTACTTCTCAGTGCACCATCATATTTGAAGGTATAATTACAAACCTGACAGTAGGATACCGTATCATATGCCTCTTTCTAGTATCTGGTCAACACCGACAAAAGTTGCCAAAGATTAGTGGGATGGACGGAAATTCCGCAATTTGAGCACTGTATGAGATAATGCATTGTTTCCTTCTGACTACGGACTGTCTATCCCCTCCACCTAAAGCACTTGGTGGTGAGCAGGATAGATAGTCGAACTGTATAAGCTTCGGTGGAGAATGGCCTGCCTTTTGACCTTTCTGGAAATCATATCAGCATAAGCGGTACTTTTTACTTGCTTTGCTTGAGCTTAGTAATTCAGGTTGCATATAGATGGAGGTTTATAGGATCATTTAGCTGATAGAATTGCTGGTATTGAGTGTGCGGGCGTAAGGTGCAGGCTCAAGTTAAAACTAAGCAATGGGGCGATGTAGTTTGAAGTCACTTGATTTGCTAGCTAACGTCATTTATCCATTAGCGGCTCGGTACCGTTATCCGGCTGGGCGCCAAGCATGCGTTTCGAGCCTACCCTGCTTCGCATGAAATGTGGTATGGAGATCGCTTAGGGGTGTCAAACAACACCAAACTTTGCATCATGCCACAGATGAAGGTAGGAAAGAAGGACGAAGTAGAAGGAAGGATTCAGAAGGGGATTCAGCACTACCAACATAGTGATAAGCCTTCACTCCGGGCGTCAGCAGAGAAATTCGGTATTGCCTACTCAACCTTGAGAAGTAGGCTTGCAGGAAGGCAATCATGAGCCACAGGACATCACAAGTGACAGGTGTTATCAGAATATAAGGAGAGATCCATTGTGAGATGGTGTGAGAGGCTGGAGGAGTGGGGTCATCCCACCCATTTGAATGTGGTTAAGGGAATAGCAGAGGCCATGATCACTTGTCAGGTAAAAGATCACATGTTGGGAAAGTATTAGGTAAAGTGATTTCTCCAGTACCATCCCATATTGGCTACTATGCTAGGAACCAGGCTAGATTGCCAGTGGGCTCTCGCCAGTAATCCAGCTGTGTTGAAGAATTATTTCAATAAGGTATGAGCGGAGCCCATTACCAGTAATAATAGTAGCTGATTGTGAATCTAGTTACAGAATCTTATTAAATCTTATAACATATCACCGGAGAATATATACAACTTGGATGAGAAAGGTTTTATGATGGGGGTAGCCTTGTATTGCAAGATTATCTGTAACTGAAGAAAGAGTACTGTATGGCAAAATTGACAGAAGATGGCTCCTGGGAATAGGTTACTGTTATTGAAACAGTATCTGGTGTTGGCAATGTCCTCCATCCTATGATTATAAACAAAGGTAAAGCCCACTATATTGGCTGGTATGCTAAGTTAAAAAAAAAAGATTTGGCTACTTTTGGGGTTTCAGAAAAGGGCTGAAGTAATAAATCTCTGGAGTTGTGGTGGCTCAAAGAGGTTTTTGATCAAGAAACAAGGGAAAGGTATCCACCACAGTACAGAATACAGCTTAAAGATTTGCTAACTGAGTTCCACTATATAGCATAGGCCAAGATTACCGCCTCCTCATTCTGGAGGGGCACACCTCTTATCTTAATTGAGAATTCTTCGATCATTGCCTCCAGGCAAAACTCCTTCTGCCATGCCTTCCTATCCACTCAATACACCTCCAACCAATGGATGTTGGCTTGTTTAGCCCACTCCAGCATCATTACAGCAATGGCCTTGATTGCTTTATTCACAAAGGTCATACTAGTATGAATAAAGGAGAGTTTTTGTCATTTGTTACTGCTTTCTGTCTCCACACAACCACCATTACCCCGCACTTTTTTTTTTAATAAAATTAACTTGAACCTCTAGAAAAACAGTGTTCTCATGCCTTCTTGGTGACTAGCATTTACAGCTCAGAATATCCTAAGCGCTTGGGAAGCAGTAGGCATAATTTCTTTTAATCCCCACCGGGTAATTGGAATGGTCAAGAGAAAGGAAAACAAGTTTGTGCAAGAAAAAGGCTTGGCTGGTGAGGAGAGGCATCAAGTTCTCCAAACTCCTTGCGCTGTTAGTTGCATCACCAGAATAGCTACTTCCCTTGTCACAAGAGCTACTCCTACCTCATTAAAGCTTAAAGAGCTCTTATTGAACCTCTCTGAAGGCTTCCAACAAACAATAGCTGACAAGGTTCTGGAGGAGGAGACCCATCGAGAATACTGTAAGTTAATGGGAAAAGAAAAAGAAAAAAATACTAGTGATCAGTGCAAGCTTACAGAAGCTACAGTAGTGACTTCAGAAACAGTTCTGGGCTCATGTCAGGAGTGGGAGAGGGTGGATGCAGCTCAGGCTACTCAAATTACTAACTCCTAGGGATGCTCAGTTAAACCCCCTCTTTCATGAAGGGAGCCTCTCAGGAGGAGATATCCAGTTAGGAAAATGGGGAGGTAAGAGGATTGACGATGGCCAAAGGGGTGCTGGTAGATGAGGCAGCTGATCTTTGGAAGGAAATGGAGGCATTGGAGGTTGGTGGGGAGAGCAGTGTTGAGAATAGTAGAGGGGTTGTCGGGAATGTGATTGTGGTCAGGAGGTGACATTAATTGTCACTTAGGTAAAAGAATTGGGATAATTCAGGGATTATTAAAGCTTTCATTAGTATCAGGATATCATCTGGGATTGCAGAAAGGTAGATAATCTGTGATTTTAGTTGTTTTTTTGGATTGGAAAAGGTGGTTGGACCCCCTCCTCTGGTGGTGCCAATTGCACTATCAACACTGAGCTGGATATGAGTTAAGAGCTGTTACACCGTAAATGATGTTATGGAGTACAGTTGACATGAGCACCTACTTGGCTGTAAATATATTTAAGGATAGAAGTAGGTTGACTGTGCCTGAGATGAGGGCGATGATAAACTGGCCTCCAATGAATCTTACAAGGAAAAAAGGCAAGCATTGAATGCAAACCTTGAGAAATCTGAGAGAATGACATCCTGATAAAGCGGCCTGCAGTATGAGAAATAGAAGGAAATAGAGGAGGTTAAAGAACCGGAGCAGTAGTTTTACCTATTGTCTTCGTATAGCATTGGTGGTGGGGGTGGGGGGGTGGTTAGGCAAGGAAGGAAGGTTCCGGGTGCTTTTTATTTCACAAGCGAGTGGCATGTCAGATGAAATTGTGACAGGACAGTGTAAATGAACATAACCATAATCCTGACATTTGTGAACGCAAATGCTATTGCATATGGGCTAAAATTGAACTGGAGCCTCAAGATCTTGGTGGTATGCAATAGGAGTTTCACAAACCTCAGGCCATTACAAGTATCGGTTATGCATTGATCTTCAGTGGGTATGTGGTTTCGTGGTGTAGTTGGTTTATACACCAGGAAACTGTACAACCATTCATCGCCTCCCCCCTAAACCCGAATCGGGAAGTGATGAATCAGCCATTGGTTGAACCAGCATTGGCGATTGAAAAATAATCAATGTCTCCCTACTCCCGTAACCCCAACTGAGAAGCATTTCGCAGAGCCTGGGCTGCATAAGTAGTAGCCCTTCCCACCTCTCAAATTAACATGCTTTGTTGGTGGTTATCACATCAGTCTAATACACTGGTGGTCCCAGGTTCAAGGTAATCGATAATGGTGCGTGAGGCTGACTGGAAGAACAGCAAGAGTGGTAAAACTCGATGGAGAAACAACTTTGAGATGATTACCAGGGCGTAGAAAAGAGAGTGGTTAAGATAGGTAAAGAGCGTAGTGAAGAGTAATCCTTGTTATTCTTATTGAACTATGTGCGGTATCCCGGTGTTTAAATACACAGAAACGAGAAACAGTTACGACTGAAAGATGTGGAAACATAAACGTAACTGTGATACACTCTAACAATCAACGACACTCATGTCCATCACTTGTTATAAATAAAACTCATAAAAGGAAAGTATATGCAAAAGCTAAGTTATCTGAAAATAGAAATGATGTGACTATAATAGTCGGAAGAGTGTCGCAATTACAACCAAATAACTATCCCAAGTTCTAACTAACTATTGCGCTATTTTAGCAGAGGGAAAGTACCTCATCACCCTCAATCTTCAACACAAGGCCCAGGCGAAATCGGCTTTTCTCCTCTCTTGAGGCTGGTTATTACTTTTACTCTGAACTAGATTTAGTTCCTTTCACAGTATTTTTCCAATTATGGCCCCTCGTTTTAGTTAGGGTGCAATTTATTATAAGCCTAAACCCTTGATGGTTGTTTCTCGGGAAGGGCTGAGAGTGGGTCGTACGAGACAAAAAGTATGGAAAACTGATGGAAATATAAAAGGAAAAAGTGGAAAGTGAAAAGGATGGAGGGGAGTAAGTACATACCCTCCTGGGAGGTGGATTTGGAGGTATCAGTATCATACTGGTAGATATCATGCACCATTGGGGGGAGGGGGTGCCAGTAAGCTAGGGTGCTGGGTACGTGATTGGAAAAGAAAAACAAATAGGGTTCGGGTTGTGCAAGGTGCAATAAAGGGGTATAGGTTATAGTAGAGTATGAAAGGACGCTAGGGGCTATTCACTCATATGATAAGCGTAGAACAGAGCAGTATTGTTATGCAGACTTGATTTGGCTTCTAACTCAGGCTATGTGAGTACATAATGGACCCTCGTATGATGTTGAAAATGTGGGAAATGATTGGGCCGGAGACTATGCAGAATCAAGAGAGAAAGAGATTAGAGGACAGAAGAATCTCCATATTAGAGAGGAGAAAGTTTGTTGATTGTTCAGTACAGTGGGAGAGATAAAAGGTGTTGAGTACAGTATAAGAAGAGGAAAGGAAAGTAGATGGAATTTTTTTTGGCGGTAGAGAATTCGGCTGACACGTACCAATATTTACAAACTTTTGCAGATAGTTCCAACATATCATAGGCTACTTCACCCAAGTGATCATTCATGATGGCAGATACAACAGTCTTATGCGATTATAGTAGCCCCTGTGAACAGATAAAGTCTAATACGAAAAGGCAAGGCATATCATATATATTACTCAAAAGGAATAACTGACTAGCTAGCATACCGCAACAAAAAAAAGCAAGCAAAGCTAAAATTTTAAATCCAAACATCCCCCACTCACCCCTTGCACTGACATTTTAGGATCATCATCCACCTCCGCGCTACCGACTTTTTTTATCTCAGCCTCTGGGTCCTAGGTGGCAGTATTGAGGTTAGTCCTATTCTTGGAAGGGCTAGTTGGTTGTTTTAAATAACGACGAAAAACGACGACAAAACCGCGAACAGCGAAACAGCGAAATAGCGAAACGTCAAACTAATCAAAGCGAGACGACGATTAGGCATTCTGCAGAACCAGCACTTATATCACCAACACAAGACTTTGGAAAAGAGGAGGAGTTCGCTCTCATTCAACACACTTGCTTGCTGCTCGCTCGCTCACTCAACACAACTAACTAAACTGACTAAGCGGGAAAGACAGGAGTATTGATCAATCATGACAAAGGCATCGCCCTAGCTTCCACCTATCACCACATATATGCACATAAGTTCCCCTTCCCTCCGCCCACTCCCATACTAATAAAAGAAATACAGGCTTCATAAGGAAAGACAGGCTTCGTCGAGGACCCCCGCTTGTTCGTAGCCTCCATGCAGTCCTCGTGACTCTCCTGCAGCTGTACCACCCGACGGGTGCGCCGTTTCCTCCCACAGATACGCTGATCCAAAGTGCTTCTCCAGAACCTTTACGCTCACGAACGAATCAACGAATGAACGCAAACATGCGAATATGCGAACTGACAATGAATGAGTGACTAATGGTGGACACTCCAACACTTCGAGCATGCCGAACAACATTCATGGTTTCCAGCAGGTTAGTCAGCCGAGGAGCCCCTGAGGTTGTTCTGGCCGACATGGCGGACTTCGCTGTTCTCGCAGCAAAGGTCGGCCTCGACCATTCTGGTGATTGGTGTCTCTTGGATAGAGAAGTCTTTCATCACGCTTTTCTTCCCACCGTCAACAACGGATAGGCCACACTGAAATACCTCCGTTAAGTGGCCGGCATTCGCGTCTACGCTTTTTGCCGCTTCGGCATCGTCGCTCCTCGTAGCCTCCGCCTCAGCCATCTCGTCGCTCCATCCTCCAACTGACGCCCAAACTTCCTCCCACTCCTCAGCCGACCCCAGCCCCTTCACCAGCTTTTTGACCCCCTCATCGCACCCGCCTAACAAAAGCTCATCGTCCGCCCGCCCACCACTCCCCCCTACCTTCCCATTATGGATGAAAGCCTTAACAGCCACTCCTTCGCCCGTCCGGGACACCTCAGAAGCGGATAAATGCTCAACGAACTCCACATAACAACTACCAAGTCCGCCTCCTTGACCATTCTAAGTCCCATGAGAAACTCCCTCAGCAAGCTCTCTCCAAAGAATACAATATCTAGCTACACCAAGCCAGCACTAGCCTCGCACTGGGGAACACTTCCGGCGAGAATGCCCTCCTTCATCTCATCAGCTGGGTATGCGGCGTGACAATCGATGCACGGCTGCCACGTGAACCAGCCATGGGCTTCGATGGGCCTCGACGGCCCTCTCCAGCGGAGCTCCTGCGGAGTGTTCAAGCGTGTCTATGTTCTGGCAGTAAGTTCTTCTTTGTAGTTAGTGATATGAAGACGTGCGCGACTGTTAGGGTAAATTAGTGGTGGTGCAGGAATTTCCTAAGGGTATAGAAAGGTCTCGACGGGAGAGTGTTTCTGGAGGGGTGTCAGCATTGACCCTGGTGGATAGTTTGGCATCCATTTCTTTCTTTTTGAATGTTCTCTGTCTTTCCTTAGTTTAGGTACCGGTATTGAGAGAGTAAGATTGAAAGAAGGCGGGGTGGTCCGATGGTCCAGAACTGGTGGCAGCTTTGGCGCGGATTGGCATCTTATGCTCCTCCTAGCGCACACACTCATCATGAATGGTAGGCCGTGGAGTGGGAATTCAAGGAATCACAACAGGACCGGAAGATCGAAGATGGCTTCGTTGAATAGAGCTGTCGCTGTACAATAGCATCCCACCCCAGAATTATCACAAAGGGTGGAATCTGTAGTCGGTGGGGCTGCAGGAAAAGGAGGGGGAGTACAAAAGCAATTGAAAAAAAGGTGTGATTTCGACAACTTTGACCTAAACCCAACCACGAGTTCTAGCCATGCGGATTCCTTAATACGGCACCAGAGCAAATGATGCCGTGGGGGTGCGACATTCACCGCTATCGCACTTTCATTGTTCACCTGGAAAACTTGTATTCTCTCGAATGATGTTGGTATGAATTGTTACAGGTGGTCCATGCCGCCTTGGGGGAGGGGGTGAAGTGTCTAGTGCACTTCTATAACACCCTTCCAACCACTGCTCACCAGCCACCCAATCCGCGAAAGGTTAAGTTCGATATCAGAGATTATCAACCGAACCCATCCAAGATATAAGGACCTCTGGTCGCAATCATAAGGAATCACTCATGTCACCCTCTCGAGACCAACATTCACCACACCAGCAGTCCCAAGACCCCACCGGAAATCTGCCACAAACTCGAACGAGATGGCGACGAGGGGAAGAAAATAACCTGCGAGTTCCACCGTTTCTCGTGAGTTTGTGCGTGAGAGTTTACTCCCCAGCCGAAATAGAGTTGCCAGACACAACCCCTAACCTTACCCGAGTATGCATACAAAAAAGCACATTTCCATCGCTGATTTTCCATCTTGGATACCACTTCCAATCACGGGCTGGGAGGGTATTCAAGAGTTAGCCATTGCCAGCGATGCCCAATCCGTTGCCGAAGATAGCCTACTAGGAAACCACCCGCAGTCACTACCCTGTCCCCTACCACGTACATAGATGATACACCCGGGCAGGGTCGGACCCGAAACATGAGCTGTAAGCCATCATTCTACCTTCTCCGGAGGATAGAACACATATTGATAAAAATTGGGTGTGTTGCTACGTTGCTTCGCGCTAAATATTTCCTGAATTCTGTGTATGGTGTCCGGATTACTAATCACACCCCAAATAAGTAGGGCAGTATCCAGCGCACTTGGTTGAGAAGTAGCAAACCTTGTTCAACCCACCATCCGAGAAGAAGAAATCTAACAGACCATCACAAGTGCACACTACCAACAAGGTAAGCCTGTTTAATGTCATTATATATTGAAGTCTGACTTACTAAATTCACTAGAGGTGAACACTAGCCAACAATGTTCAGACTTGCCACCAAGCAAGCACTCAAGTCCGTAGGCATTTACTGCTACCGCCCTCAAGTCCGCTATGCATCTGGGACAATGGGAACTATTCTGGTAAGCTTGAAGTTTCAATAGCCCGAAAACTACTCTAATCAAGCAACAACATTCAGCACAAGAACCGATCCACTAATCGTAAGCATAAGACTCCCTATTCAAAGGTCACGATGGAAGAGGCCGAGAAGAGACTAGGCTTCATGGTCAAGAAATTCGAGCGTCGTGGCATTTCCGTCAGCCGCATGTTGGCAGAAGCCAAGCCTGAGATAGAAGGTCTTGGGAAAGATCAGGTCCAGCAAACCAAAGAAAAGGTTTACGACAATATTATCGAATTTGTTGAATGTGAAGGATATCCCACCGAGTCAGACGCAGATTTTAAAGAAGCCAATATCAACGACTTGGTTTTCACTATACTCGCTCCTATTGTTACTGCTTTCAGGCGTAAGACAGGACGAGACATTTATCTACAAAGGGAGAAACAGATTACTGCTGTAGACTTGAAGACTGGTGGCTATCAGGAATTCGTTCTGGTGGACTTGATCGGGGTGGGGAACCAGAAGTTTGTCTTTGTGGTAGAGGCAAAGAAGTCCTCTCTTGGAGAGGCGAAGAGACAGTGTTTATTGGCAATGAAAGATATGGGAGACCGCAATGACGGAGGCGTGGTATACGGTTTCGTTACCACAGGGGAACAGTGGCAAATGCTCCGATATGACGGCACGGTTTTTACCCAGACCGACAACTTCCTGGTACTGTTTCGTGAGGTGGGACAAGAGAAGGGGAGATGGATGAAGGAGGCCTCTATTCTTGTGGATTGTATTCACGCAGCCCTGAGAAGCGGAGGATTTGTGGTCGCATAATTGGAGGTGAGCATCCGCTGGAGTTTTCCCCACGAGGATTTGTTCACGGTAGCTGATTATTATTCAGGGACTATTACTATTTCCAACAGGAGACTAATTGAGCGGAGCAGAGGGATTGTGGTCTTGAGATGTAATTAATTGCCAATTGATCCCTCTTTTACTGTTGACTACATGGGGACCCCCGACCGAAGTGAAGGAGGCGGCGTAGCAGCCAATAAGCAGTATGGTACTCATAATTGCATGATGTTTGTAAAATCAACTACTATTTTTATGGGCAAAAAATGGGCCTGAGCCCCAAGATTTTGATGGCAGGCAATAACAGTTGTGCTAACTCAGGCTCAAATTAAGTACTCGAGCAGTGGAAAAGGAATACAACTTCCACCCCCCCCACTAAACCCAGCCCCCTTAAATGTTCTCTGAAGCCGAGCCTCATCTCTTAACATGTCTTCAGGTACTGGTTTTATTCCACCTCCTAGATCTCGGGCCCTCCAGGTAACTCTCAGACTCATTCAGGAATGGCACTATTAGCACGAGACAGCGGTGACCTATAGTAACCTCTCAGAATTTTCTCTTTACGAAAGACAGACGCTTGGATAGACTGATCGGAAGAAATTTGTCCAAAGCACAGCTCATCCCTGTCCAAGACAGGTAATGGGTAATACACCTCACATGGTACTATATACACGTAACCAGGTAGCCACTTCAAGTTCTCCTTTGAACCACAGATCTCATGATAAAGCCTCACGAACTGGCTAGGCCAGTGGGGTGGAAAACAAACCAAAAAAATGTGTCTCCACGAGAAATGAAAAAAATCAAAAAATGTCAGCGCTCACTAGGAGACGCAACTCCAATATCCTAACACATGGTCCCTTTTATTCAAGGTCTTGCGGTAAGGTGCTAATGTCTGACCTCTCATGTTCCGGTTAAGGCTTAAGGTCGGAGTACTCATAATTCTCTGACGTTTGTGAACACAGCTGCTATTGCATATGGGTAAAGGGTTGCCCGGAGCCTCAAGATCTTGGTGGTATGAATGTATTTGTCATGTGGTTTCATGGTATTTGGTTCTATACCACAAAACACTCGAACAATTGATCATGCTCACCCGCTAAACCCCGAAAGTGATGATTCAGTCCTTGGTCCTACACTACACTTCCAGTTGAAAAACAATCGACTTCTCACAACTAAGCCCAACCTGGGAACTGTTCGGGGGCCTGAGTTGCACAAGTAAGAACCCTTCTAACCTGTTAACTTATGATGCTTTGCATGGTTCCGGTTGCCCATTTTTGCTTCCGGTATGGTATCGGAACTGTGTCACCTCCAAATCATGAATTACCACAATCTGGGTACGGTACGCTAAGTGTATGATAGCCCCCATTTGGCAAAATTCTATTGCTTTATTTGGGCCTGGTTTATGCAGTTTGTCATCCAAGTTGAGTTTCATGAGTTCCCTAACTCCTGCTCAAGTGCCTTTGCCAAGAATGCCTCCGCAAGCCAATTCTTGAGTCAGGACTCTAGTAAAATATTGGCTGGTGGAGGCATTCTTGGCAAAGACGCACGAGTACTGTAGAAGGAATCCCCAAGAAACTCTGAATTGCACACAAAATCAGAAAAAAAGAATCAAAAATGCCATGATTGTGCTTAATAATCAAGCTGAGCGAGGGCGGGATATATGATACAGGTTCTTCACAACCAGGGATTGGCCATGGATACTCCACCACAATGGGATGGGGAACAGTCGCTCACTAGGGGGTTAATATCTAAGCTCTAACCCTCAATTCACTGTGTGTTAAACTGACGTATGTCTTAGGCTGACACCTACCAACACCTTCCCTACCTTCGTCTCGACCCAGTGACTCCAGCCACTTGTCCTACCATTGCTGGTCCCTTCCTTCGATCTTCTTCCTCTCCTTCAGGATCTCCTCATCAACATCTCATCTACTTTTGAATTTCAGAAATGCTTCTCACTCATTCCACAAGTGGTTCATCACAAATGTTGATCTCATTGGTGCAGGCTGGTTAATATATACTTGATCACTCAGTCATCTAGGAAGCTAAAGCTCCTCACAAGTTAACATAGTGGTCTCGAAGCGGTGGTAATGTCAGTGATCCCAAGCGGCCAGTCTATCCGGCTTTGAGTATGGCCGGACTGCGGGAAAGCGGCTTTTCAAACCAAAGCCTGGCCCGGCCTAGTCACCCTCAGGCTTATGTTTCAAGTAATCGCCTGTGTTTCATTACTAAAAAATATTTTATTACCCAACAGGACTAATTGTTTATAAAATGACTCGGTTAATTAGGGCGAAGCCCTAATAATGCCATCTGGATCAGGAATCCACGTGTATAGGTTAGGGTTGGGAATAAGGTTTAGCTTCAAAAAGGGGTGAAAAATCAAGCAAATTCTACCGTGGCTAGTGAAATTCTACCGTGGCTAGGGGAATTCTACCATCGCTTGTGAATTTCAACCATGAAACTTGAATCATGCTAGCCATCATAGAATTTTGTCTACGAACAATTGAGCAATTTATGTTTCAATAGAAATTATATTTTGGAACAGACAATGGAAATTAAATTTCAATGGAAACAATGGGAATTATTTGTATTCATTTCCTTCGCCCTAACGCCAGGGATAGCGTTCCTTGTATATATTCACCCGGGGTGGTTGGGGGGTTGTGTGAAGAATGATATAGAGTGTCTTGAGGTAGGAGAGTATAAGGGTTGAGTGGATGGTATCAGTTGTGGTTAATCTGTGGATGAGATAGATTTGTCTTAAGCGAGATTTATAGCACCAGGAGCATGTTGCTCTTATTCTCTTATTCTGAGTGATTATAGTGATTATTCCGAGTGATTAAAAGTGCAAAGCCTGCAGGCTGTGCATAGTTATCTCCGGATTACCTGAATATCTGGCGGCTTTGACCTGGGCTGCGCCAAGACTCGACCCGGCGGTCGCCTGAGCACCGCCTGGTTTTGGCGGCCGCTGGGAATTGCGACCGGACTGCCCCATCCTTTTCAAAACCAAGGGCGGACTGGCCGCTTGGGATCACTGGGTAATGTGCACTTGAAATGCAAGATAAATCGACAATTGTTAGATTCAGTAGGTGAGGATGGAAGCCAGTGAGAAATTCGAGGCATCAATAGTTTTTTTGGGTTAAGCTTAGTATCTGGTTCCGTGAAATCCAGGGTGGCTGCAAGTAGTGCACTTTATTACTCGAGTACTGTATTTACCATCATCACATGAGTTGGACAAAAGACGTCATATAAAATATCATTGTTTGTTCTATTCGTTCTATCCCTTGCTTAATAAAAAAATAAACCGCGTTTTTTTTCTTTTTTTCCCGCTTGATAGGGAGTCCCTGCAACTGAAATTAGCGTCACAATTACCTCATGTGGTGGGTGCGTCGGGCCTCAGCCCAGTGGCAGTGAGTTTCTTCTGGTGCGGTCCGGATGAGCGGTGCGCATGGCATTCGTAGCCATATATTCCACGTTCACAATCTGCGCCATTAGATCAAAGCGGGTATGGCGGAGCTTCCACACAAGATCCTCCTCCGTACAATCAAGTCTCCTGTCACTTCGGTCCATCTTTCTGTCCAGCAACTCGACCGTTCTACGTACTTGGTGGACCTCACGGCTGATGAAGTAGATGCGTGCAAAAATGGAACCGGTTGAAACCATCGTGCATATCATACTACGGTGGTTGTCCCCCCCTGCCCTAAATATTTCTTTGCAAATCCTTGACGAAAGCCATCTGTCAATAGGCGATCAAGTGAGGATTACCTGAGGGGGTATACCTACGATGAAAAGATATCTTTTATCAACGAGAGGTTCCCTTGGAGCTGGTGGAAGATAAACAGGGGGAGTGGAAAATACAGGTGTAGGAGGAAATCCTTCGGAAGCGAAACTCACTGCATTTAAATACTGAACACTGTACTTGCAACGGTGACGCGTATCATAAGGGATACTCGTAACTTTCTGACCTTTATAAAAGCGACTAGGTCCACAGATGCTACCAAGGCAACTAACCCAGGATCTAGGAAAACATGAATTACTAGTATCTTTGTGTGAAAGAAAGGACTCGGGAAACCCCCCCATGGTTCTGACGGAGTTGTTCGGCTAGATTTGTCCTCCAAACCTTAAGCATACTATCTTTGAATTTTGGGATGGTTCCCTCACTCACAACACTCAACTCAACTCCCCCTGGCACTATTCTATCTTACTCTAAGCTTAACTTAATTCCCGCGACCCTCCATCTATTCACCTAATTCAAGGTGCGGGACTTGTATTGGACGAGAAAGAAGTTGCGGTACGAGTTGTTATGGACCATGCTTTGCATGATTCAGATGAAATTTATTGCTGTGAAGAAGTTACGCCAGGAGAGGTCGGTTATGGCTTCTGTGCGGCGGATGGTGGGGCGCCGGAAGGAATTTGAGGATTGGCGGAGGGCAGGCTTCATCCCGTGGGGATTCCAGGTAGGAGTTATTCAGGTTGGTTGGCGGTTTGCATTTTGACTGTAAGCGGGAGCAATGGAGATTGCAGAAGCTAAAGGACATCTTCTTCCGTTCCGTCCTAGTGGTTACGGTTTGAACGATGTCCTGGCGGTTAAGTGTCCTGAGGACGAGGGGAAGGTAGTTAGAATCCAAGAGGAGCTGCGTTAGGAACTCGAACTAGAGGACCTCTATTAAGGGGTTCTATACAAGCGGGGGTAGCTAAAACTTATGATAAACCCGAAACCATTTCAACATTCCCACCAAGATGGCACTGACGGCTTTGCTAGTGATCTCCTTAATCCTCCGGGCGTCTGTCTTGTCTAAACTTCGCTTCTGATTGGCTTTGCACTCCGCACGTTCCTTTTCACGCGTCTTTTCTCGCTCCTTTTCACCTTCTCTCTCCCTCTCCCTCTCCTTCTCTCAATTATTTGATGACTGTTCTGATCCATCCTCGTTAATAGTGTTTAGTCCCTCCCTCCGGTCCCCATTAGCATGACTCACTCCTGGAACCGCCCTTCTAAAAAGATATTCCAAGAACTCCGGATCGAGGAGCTGACACTGTCAGCTCTCCCAGTAGCTGGGTCAATAGTTACTGCCCCCCCCCCCCCCTTGCGATTGCCTTCGCTATTTACTCCAGTATACGTTCCTTAGTTTCATGCAATAACCTGACCTATTTGCCGGCACCTTGCTTACCTTCTTCATCTGCAAACGAAACGTGTTGGCTATTTGGTGGGGGCGGTGATAGTAGGGGTTTGCGCTGGGGGTGCATTCAAATTGGCCAATAAAACCTTCAGCAGTACGAGTACAATAACGAGCGATTGTAGCTGAGGCGATGCAGCTCTTGGTGGCAAAATATTAGCGATAGATACCAGGAAATATAATACAGACAAGGGTTTAGAGGTTGGACGAGCATAAAACTCTTCTGCTGGATCCAGCCGCATCTCCTCCCACCGCCGGCCCCTTCCTTGGATCCCCTTCCTTCCCTTCAAGACCCCTTTGCCCACACCCCATGCCCTTTGGAATTTCAAAAATACTTCCCGCTCATCCCACAAATGCTTCATCGCCTAGGTAGATCTTTGCCCCTGAGAAAACAAAGATCCTGCCTCCTTGATGCTTGTCGGGACCCCACCACCACCTTCTCCTGTAGAAAGAGTGCCACCATCCTGCTTCGACTAACCCCTTCCAGTAAACATCTTATCTACATCCGGAGAGGAGGAAGGGGGATATAAGAATGGAAAATTATTGTTTGTTTGATAATTCTGTTTCTTTCCTCCTTTCCCCCAAACACCCGAGGGAGACGGTAGAGGTGACGGGGCAGCAGTAGCAATGTGAACCGCCTTATTCAAGATAGATCCTAAATTTTCACCACCACTGTTCCCGCAGAACAGCACATCTCCGTTTCCGCCCACTCAGCCCGTCGCATTATTAATGGCAAAAGACATTGGAAACGAGTTTACAGCTACTTCAAAAGGAAAGAGAAGGTTTGGAGGATCGTATGCTGGATATTTAGTCTTAATGTCTTGCCTGAACACATGATAATCCAAGGGGGAGGGTGTGATTAGTCCGTCGCCCACCTCTGGGTACAAATCAACCAGCCCACATGCACATGTCTTACCTTTCGCGAGATGTCTATCGGGCTTGCCAAAAACAACTAGCATAGTGTCCCATGTGAGAAGGAGCATGTTCATAAATGGTAAATCGACACTGTCCTCCATCCCAAAAGACTCAAAGGATTTACCGGGAATTCCAAAAAAACACTGTCCCGGCAAATCAGCAATCCCGTCACCGAGAAACTCAATTTGTTGGTCCATTCCCGGCATCTCCCCTTCAGCATCCTCACCATAGTGGCGAGCGACGTCCACCAGAAAGTATAATATCGTTAAAACGTACCGGAGTTCCTTTGTATTCCATCTCCGGTCCCCTTCGTCCCATCCGCCGAATTACTTCCCGCAGCAGCCTACTCCAATTCTCTTCCTACCCAACCTCGGACACAACCGAATAACGCCTCTACAATCCCTGCCTGCCCGTTCCTGAAGCGCTGGACGAGCAAGAGAGGGTGCGTAGAGACAGGGAGGTTGTAATTGTGGGGAGGACTGATGGCGATGATGTTTTGGTTGGGTATGCGATACAAGGGATCGTTGAGGTTGGCGATAGGCCGCTTGCAAGCAAGGACCCACTTAACGTCGGACCTACTTTTTTTGACGCCAAGCTTGCGTCCACGTTGCGTTAGACTTGTTATATGGCCGGAAACATATATACAGGATTATGTCACGCAGAGCATAGATGAACAAATATGTTATGTATTGACCTAGGACTTCTGCAAGTACTGTGAGAGAGGTTCTTGGTTTGGTGCCGAGAGGGGCGTTGTTGCTCATAGGATACAGGAGAAACCAGTGGGCTTAAATACATGATGAAGACCCGCTCCACGCCTCTCATATTGAGACCGCGTCCTCTATTGAACATTTCAGTTAGGCAGAGACCTTTAGAACAATTAAGCCACTGTTATTCAAATGAAAAAGGAACCAAACATCAGCCTTCCCAAACTCCCTCTAGTCTCTCCATTCCCCCCACGAGCCAGCAAGGCTCCCCACCCATCTCACGTGGGAATATTGAAGATTTCAGTTGAGCAGAGATTATTGAGACAATTGAGACTGGTATAAAAACGAAAAGAGAACCAGACATCAGCCTTCTCAAACTCCCGTCATCCCTCCATTTCCCCCTAAGAGCCAACCCACAAGCATCCCACACATCCACCATATCACCCATCCACAAGTCGTGTCCTCCACCTTCTACTCCATAAGCAGCTCACAGAATCAGCTGTGACTGCAATTTCAAGCAACAGATGGGCAAGGTTGACTTACAGTATTTGCATCGAGAGCCCACCTTATTGCACAGGGTTTCAGATATCATCGTAATAGTCTCTGAGATCCTGTGCAGTGAAGGTAAATTCCCCTTCACCTTGGGCTGCCACTGGCACGCGAAGGAACACCCTCTGGAATTTGAGTCTTAAGGTACCTCCAGTAACAGGATTTCTATCGATCTTGTTTGTGTCTCTGATTGTCAGTCTGGTTATAACATGATGAGGGTGGGCTTGTGTAACCTATGGATTCGGCATGGTGTCCATTTCCTGATGCTTGATACGGCTGGTTCTGGCCATCTTGGATACAACAAAGAGAATAGCGTTTTCATATCTCCCAGAGAGTTATCTTGCTACCAGTGAGCATCCAGCTTCAAGTGCCAAGGGGATTCTTAAACACCACACTCAAAGACCATGGTTGGCCAATCGGTTACAAGAGTGCGAGCCAGCCACAGTTTGAATGACGCATTTGCTTCTTTTCAGCTTGCAGTGCCTGGATAGGTAGTACAACCCGTACCGGAAAGAGCGTGTCTCAATCCCATCCCTCCTACCTTCTCTGTCAAGGTGGATGTGAACACTGCAGTAGCTAATTCGTGGGGTCTGCTTGGTATAATTTTAACAATCAATACGTTGGGATCGTTGAAGTACATGAATCAGAGTCTTTTGTACCGGGTGTCACGAACATGCTCGATGTTCACAAGCTGGGCTTACGTCACAGGGGAAAAAAACCACATACGGGCTGGGGTATTCATCAGCATTACCAGAACGTAATTCATTAGCGTGTGAATAGATGGCCCTTGTGAATGAGCATGTATCACAATATCCATGGTGTCAGTGATCCCAAGCGGCCAGTCCGACCCATGGTCCGGCCTGCAGGTCGGCAGTCCGGCCAGTCCGGCCACGATTCTGAAGAGCCTGGGCCAGTCCGGCTTAAATTATTTCCGGCCGCCAAAACATGGCGGCGCCCCGGCGACCGCCAGGCCGAAGCTACCAGATGCCCAGGTTAAACCGCCAGATGCCCAGGCTAAGCCTTTCGCATACCACTTATTTTTAATTCGACTGCATAACCCACAGATATCCAGGCCATCCATGGATATCCAGCGGATATGGAATCACAATGTATCAGCCACATACAAAGCCTGCAGGCGACCCAGGCCGGGCCCTGCTTTAGTTTTGAAAAGCCGCTTTCCCACGGTCCGGCCGTACCCAAAGCCGGACGGACTGGCCGCTTGGGATCACTGCATGGTGTTCTACACCCTCTAACCCTTCAGTAAGATAATAATGCATGTCCAGTGGTCCACTAGGCTCTGGGGGTTGGAGAGACCGACTTACTCATCGGGCATGGCAGCCATTCTTTGGGCAGTTGGTGGTAGATATAGAAGAAAGTGATACTGCTTAGGTCGTACGAGTATCAAAGGCTGTGGTTAGTGGGTTTTTAAGGTTCTGAGAAACAGGTGGGGTGGTCGCAGCATGGAATCAAGGCGTTGCCCAAGGGCATTTCAATTGAGTGCAGTATTCTTTTGGTTACCTGACTTCGCTTGGAATTGTCACACTAGCATAGACCACCGGCCACATGTCACACGAGTTTTAAAATTGGGAAAATCTATGAATGCCCCCCTCCGACAGTGACAAGGTTTTAATAGGTCCTATCAGACTACTCGTAATTTTCTGGCGTTTATGAACACAGCTGGTATTGCATATTGGCAAAAAATGGGCCGGAGCCTCAAGATTTTGGTGGTATGCAATAGCGGTCGTGTTCACAAACGTTAGAAAACGAGTAGAAGAGCATCTGCGGGGTGTTCATGCAGGTACAATAGCAAAGTTTAGGTGGCAAGTGATTTTTTTTAGGGATACTCGGGGGTCATCGAAAATCAGAAATGATGACCCTTGTCTCTGCCGAGATCTGGTAGTAAATATCACTATTCCCTTCTTGCCCTGCGGTACGAGCTTCGATATCTGGCTGTCGTTGCTAAGAAATCAAGCTGAACAATGGCCGCGTGTACAGGTTTATCAAGCCCAATATCGTACATTCGCGTCCTCTTAGTTGTCATTGAAAGTCCGTTTAAGTCAGGGACAGTCAGCCAAAACTTGGTAGACAGCAGCGTAACCGTTGCTCCCTAACAGGGCTGCATTTAAGCATTTCTTTCGGTCAGTTAGCACTTAAACCTTTACTTCTCTCAATGTAACCGAACGGATGCAACAGAACGCAACACGGTGTCCATCGACAGGCAATCACACTTTCTATGGTATATCAACACATCAAAATGCCGTTTGTGAGACATTTGTTTGCTCCTTTGCGTTACATGTCTGCCATGGGGGGGCGAATGATGGCAAATCATACCTTCATTATCACTCCAGTAAGTTATCCAAAGCATCAGCCGTCGTTGTCAAGTTACTAACATAAAGGTTGTTGAGATGGTTCACGAGCAGTGATCCCAAGCAGCCAGTCCGTCCGGCTTTGGGTAACTTAAGTACTTATCATGTGGCTAAATAGAAGTATTCAACAGACGATGGTACCCCCAAACTGGATGATATAACTATCCGAGTCACGAAGTTGGAGAAGGTAATGTTTGCAATGATACCTCTAAGTACTTTAAGTTAGTAATATGCTAACAGTCATCAAGACTTGCAGTACCATAATAGAGGACTCGTTTACGAAGTTGAAAGCTGGCTTGAACAGCGAGTTGAAGCCAGTGATCCCAAACGGCCAGTCCGACCCATGGTCCGGCCTGCAGGTCGGTAGTCCGGCCAGTCCGGCCATGATTCTGAAGAGCCTGGGTCAGCCCGGCTTCAATTATTTCCGGCCGCCAAAGCCTGGCGGCGCCCAGGCAACCGCCAGGCCGAGGTTCGGCAACCCAGGCCGAAGCTGCCAGATGCCCAGGTTAAGCCGCCAGATGCCCAGGTAAAACCCGCAGATGCCCAGGCTAAGCCTTTCGCATACCACTTATTTTTAATTCGACTGCATAACCCACAGATACTCAGGCCATCCATGGATATCCAGTGGTATTGAATCACAATGTATCAGCCACATAAAAAGCCTGCAGGCGACCCAGGCCGGGCCCGGTTTTAGCTTTGAAAAGCCGCTTTCCCACAGTCCAACCCGGCCATCCCGGAAAAAGCCTGGGTCAGTCCGGCCGTACCCAAAGCCAGACGGACTGGCCGTTTGGGATCACTGGTTGAAGCAGGAGTTATGGAGTTTGGAAAGAAGTATGGGCAGGAGTTTCACAACATGCAACGATGGAATCAAAGATTTGCGTTCTTGAATGAAGTGGATTATCAGTAGCCTTTGTACTGGGGTGCGTTGTTGTTGCCATCGGATTCTCCTACTCGTAATGTCCTGACGTTTGTGAACACAACTGCTATTGCATACCAGCAAAATCCTGTGACTCTAGCTTATTTTTTGCCCGTATGCAATAGTAGTTATGTTCACAAACGTCAGGACATTACAAGTAGATAACTCTGGGCTAACCGCTAGACTAGGTTGTGTTAGAAGTTTTCCATGACTGTTACACAGAGGAAAGGTTGATGGCAAAGATGGTTGATTAGGAAAAGAAGGTCACCGGGATGATCCAGGATTCGCAGACTAGGATAACAACTATGGTTCAGAATGCTTTAATTCAACTGAAGCTTGAGTTAAAGGTTGACCAGCAAGAAATGCTCTTGTCGGACCAGACCAAGAAGAAGCACTAGAGCTCCGGGGAAGTTTCATTAATCCTCACAGTTTATTTCTCTTAGGCTAAGGCGATACATTGATTGTTATCTGTTCTAATTAGTTATCATATGCTAATTTAAGCAGCATGAACTTGAGGGTCGGTGGGCATAGGGATTTTTTTAATGTTATTAGATGAATCACAATATGAGATTCCCATGTTACATCTTTTTTTCTGACTCATGTGACAATCGTAAACAGACAGTGAAAGAAGGGTACCATATGAATCCTTTAAATCCACCATTGCCTATCGGTCTTAGATCCCTCTGATCAGAAACAAAATACCTGGATAAGGAATAGTGTTATCCAGAAAAAATAGCTTGGAGAGGCTGAGCTTGTTGGATCGCATGAACTGGTACAGTCATACCCCGGTATCCCGGATCTTGATAACTCGGATACCTCGCTGTCCCGTATGAACCCCCGAAAGTTCTAAATTTCTTTATACTAAAGCCTGACCTGTTGTCATAGATCACACGCTGTACCGAATAGATTCTTCAGAATTTAATTCCTGAGAACGAGTAGTGGATCCCTGATTAAAAGAGTTCCTGTGGGTAACAGCCACCCAATTCACTCATACTCACATCCGCACCTACATTGGATTGCTTTATATAGGACTCTCGCTTGCTTACTTTACCCACCATCGACAACAACAAAACCCTTTCAACAAGGCAGGAACAACCTGTTGGAATGCAGGAGATACTGCTCGGCATGCTCTAGTATAAGTTTCATACCCTGTCAGTTGTTTTATCCTCTAGTGCTTGTTTTCGATTCGTCTCATATTGTTTCGTATTATGTTTCACACTAGGGATGCGAGGGTTACTGGTGAGACGTTTTACCATTGTCTTAGTATCGTCTCAGCAAGCCAGTTGGAATGCTACTCATACAGTAGCGGTCACAGGATGGGAGTGTTTGTCTTCCAAAGGATTTTCGAGCATGGGCTTTTTCTCTTGTTATTTCTCGTCTATAAAGTCATGTATTTTCCTTTGCTACTTACAAAATAGTTAACGAACTGAACAACCGTTGAATTACACTCTTTATCCATCGTTCATTATTCCTATACCACATACCTTCTCCTCTATTATACTTTCCCTCTCTCATCTGATGTATCACGCACATTCCCAAAGTCACCTCGTTGGAATAGGTTATATTCGTATATTGCACTCCGTCTATCTAAAAGTCTAAAACAACCCAACAAGTGCTTCAAAATCTCAAATATCAGCCCTATCGGAATTCTATGGGTGACCAGGTTGAATTTGTGTAAATGGGTAGAGATGACTGTGAATGTCAGGATGGATGTTTAGAAGTCTGAGAGGAGGAAAGAGGAGCTCAGAGGAATGTAGAAGTGCTTCTGGAGAGCCAAGTGGAGGATAGTTAGCGTTCGACAGGCTTCAGATGTCGAGACCACTAGAGTTGAGTATATATATCTGAGATGTTGTCAGCATCCTCAATCGCTGGTTCTCGCTCACGGGCAGGATCCAGAAACTGTGGGGAGGAGTCATCTGGATTCTAAAGTAGCAATAGTCTGTCTGAAGTCTAGTGATTCTCCAGTTATCTGGGCCCCAGCTTCAAATGTTATTCTAGGGAGTAGGAATAGTCCACTGCAATTTTTATCAACATGCTTGAGGGCCTCTAATACCAAGGTTCGGATCTCATCTGTACTTTCCATTGGGCTCTAACTTAGGGGATTACCTTTGAGCTCTGGGAGAATGTACTGAGCTTCCGGAGGTGAGCTAAAGCAGAGCAGAAGTCCTGGGAGGGGAGGTATGCGGCTCGGCCCCCACGAATATTGGGTAAGTTGGGTTTAGGGGGAGAGAAGTCCATTTTTTCTCCAAGCCTACGTGGTGTGCTACCGGCTACACCACAAAACCTTGTTACAAGAATAAGTCAAACTCCACCACTAAACCTAAATCGGAACCTGATGAGTCACATACAAGTGCCCTAACATCCTTGTCGGTCCTGGAGCAGAATACTGGTACCATATAATCTGGTTACACATATCTAGATTATCCCCAAACAGGCCACAAATTTTCTTAATTCCTGTCCCATAAGATATCGTATTGCTTGAGACTTTAGTGTAAACTTTGGATTGTGATTGACTGGCACTTGTTAGTATAAATTGGCCCATGGGAAATGCTCCTTGAGGTGGAACTCTACCCTCTAACTGGACTGGAATTAACAAATGCTAGAACGGACTTAGCGAATTTCAGCAGTTTCTACAGTATTTGAGTTTTCACGGTATTAAATAGCTGTGGGTTATGGTTATGGGCTGTCCGGATAGCAAATGAATCAGCGAGTATGGACAGAGCTTGATTTTTTTGTCGGACCAAATGCCACATAATTCTAAAGTATTTGGTGAATTTTTTTTTTTTTCAATGTGATCAATAAGAGATTTGTGAATGTAAAGTTGCTCATTTTTGGTGTAAGATGCCAAACTACTCATGACTTATTGCGCAAAGCTCGGTCATGGTTTTCCTCCCCCCACCCATTTCCTTCCTTTCAAAGCCATGATGATGTTTCCAGGAAACTCACTAACTAACTAGCTAACTCACCATTTGGCTAATGGTAGTGCAGCAATTTTTGTGCAGTTTTCTGTCTCCCGAATGCATCCTAAGATTCGCTTAAACCATAGCTCGCCTTCCCCATTGGCGTAGCTGCTGGTGGTAGTTACTTTCGCAAATTCAGGTTTGATATTCTGATTGCTGATTTGTGAAGAAGACCTTCAAATGAGATGCTGAAATAGCAGTGACGATTTGAGCATTGGCTTTAACACACATATTACAATCTTCAGTAATCAAAACTGCCGCTTCACAATCGCCATGATCCCAAGGCAATGCCTGTCTCCATGCCTCCCCCGCAGTTTCGTTGTTTCAATGATGATGTCATCAATTTTGCGTTGCCTGCCGTGACCATGTTTATCAAGTTGCTCCTTGTAGCAGCCGATGTTGGTCACATTGCGTTCCTTCGCAGTGAAAACCTTCACATCTCTCTTATCAGTCAAGGCCTCATGTATTGAAATCATAGCAGCCTTTGCAGAATCCCCAATGGGGTCTGTGCTGTTCGTCATGTCAAGGAATTCTGTGATGACTACTCAAATGGTTAGTAGGCCTCGAGGCCAATGTATGCAGATCGTCTTACCAGTATTAGGTATCACAATAGGCCAATTGAATGTCGACACCATTAGTTTGAAGATCTCAAGATGGTGGAATAGGATATTGGTATCTACGGCCAAAAGCTAGACAAGCTATGAGCGTTGTTAAATAACTATAGGGTGTGTAAAACATACCGAAAGGTTCTCTTTGAGAGATTCCTGCCCCTTTGCAACTGCTTGTTTAGAGTTTAGGCTCCTGCTGAATCAGTAGCCTTACCACCAGCGTTTAAATCAGAGTCCCCGGAAGTTGGTGTCATTCTTGACCCGCCCAATTCCTGCTCGTGAGCAATCTTCGCTTCTAGCTTTTGGTGCTCTTCAATTCTGGCCAGTGTTCCCAACCGTCCCGGGCGTCCCGGGCAGGGTGGGTAAGGACGGCAGGGCATGGCGTCCGGCTTTCATAAAGACGGTCGTCCTAGCGGTTGACGCCCGGGCCCTGCAGTCTTAGTGCAAATGGCATCTTCCGGTCGGGCCCTGCCCTGCCCGGCCGTCATCCACAAGGCCCGGCCGTCACGCGCAGGCTTCAGGCGTCATCTGTAGGGCCCTAACGTCATTTACGGGGATGCGGCTCTTCACCTAGAAGCGGCTCGCAGTGGCAACCAAGGGAAAACCAAATGTATATTTGATTATCTACATAAATAATAGTGATACAACTTTCGAAATTTATTAGAAAGTACTTTGAAATATGGAGAATTAGAGTATGTAGCTTCTACTTTGTTGTAAGAAAAACCTCTCTTAGTATAATGCTATTAAGATTGGTTGTTTCAAACAAGATACCTCTAATCATATATTGTGTAAAAATGGAAATATATATAAGAGTACTTTCATAAGCCCGTAGATAGGTTTTATAGGTCTTGTATATTCTGTGTGAATTGTTTTTACTTTAATCTAAACAGATTTTTAAAAGTTGTAGTAACAAATTGACAGTAGGAAAACTATATACAAAATTGATCAATTTGACTACATGATATCTACTTATTGGCTTAACCTATAAATTCAATAATTTGTCAGTTATTTTACAAAGATTATCTGAGTAGGTACACTAAGTTTGAAGTTGAATGAAGAAGTCTTCCATCTTCCATACACAACTGACAGAACTTTATATAAAAATTGACTGCTATAGTATTTCAAGCTTGAAATCTCTAGAACCAATATTCCAAACTGCCTAAAACTTGTTCAATAGTCTGACCTATATTAGGAGACCAGGAGATAATACTTTTAGCTTTGTCTAAGGAGTATACTGTACAAGGTTGAAGCTTAAGACTAATACTTTTACACATATATCTTTATAGTGATCAAGGAATAAAATAAGGAAGGTTTACCCATTGAGCCCAAAATTTCATGAAGTTACTTATATCAATATTATAAAGGATACTGCAAAGTATTGGAATTGTAAGTTAATCCAGTGTGTAGATATCATATTATCAAATAAATCAACTATATATATTGTTTTACTTTGTCATATAGTACTATAACTTCTAAGAATAACTATAAACAAATACAAAAGTAGCTAATCCATAAAATGCAAGGTCTATAATAACTCTCTATTTACTTAAAAAAGTATTCTCTACATGTCTTTCAATTTCTTTACCATTAAGTATGACAGGACTGTTATTTTAAACTACCAATTGGAAAGATAATATACTGGGAGAAACATTTCCTATTATGAAATAATAACTACATTTACTAATTCTCCATGTTTCAAAGTACCTTCGAACAAGTTTCCAAAGTTGTATCACTATTATATATGTAGATAATCAAATATACGTTTGGTTTTCCCTTGGTTGCCACTCCGAGCCGCTTCTAGGTGAAGAGTCGCATCCCTATAAATGACGTTATAGGTATTTCATAAACTACAAAATAATGGATGTTCATCCCACAGTGTAATTGGTTATTTCCGAGTAGGGATGTATTTACTAAGTAATTTAATACAATATTTTCATACAGTCTAGAATAGGTGAATAAATCGGCTTAGATTTCAAGAAAACATGAAAGTGATCCCACGCACGATAAACATCCTATTCCAAACACTCAATTTTCTAGTATTAGAATATAAATGTTTGGTTTCTTTATGACTACAGACTTACTATATTCAAAATAGATCATGCAAGTGAGACACCTATAGGGCCCCGCCGTCCGTCCAGGGTAGAGGTTAGGACAGACTACAGGACAGGTGTCTGGCCAGGGAAGAGTCCTAGAAACTGGCGTCCGTCCCATCCTAAGCAAAAGATGGACAGACTGGATGCTTGGGAACACTGAAATTTCTGGCTACCAAAGCTGCATGAACTTGAAATTTCTTATGGGTGTAGACCAAACAACCACCATTCTCCAAAACTATCGGGTTTGTAAACTATGAAAACAGATAAAAAGGAATGAGAAGACATCTTACAGTAGCAACTTGAGCAAGCCTCGTAATTAGACCTGGACTGAGATTGGGTCCTGTTGGGGCAGGCCGAGTGGCCCTAGTGGCAAGCCCAGGTAGCCTGAAAAAGCCCGAAATAATTGTCCCTTATGTTTATCAAGTCACACAATATCACTCATATCTTCTGATTTAAACAAAAATGCTGTGAACCCCAGGATTTGCATTGTCCCCAGGCTAGTATTTTGTTAAGAAATTTTCAGCCTCACATTTTTAATTACCCTTTTTTATCATGCAGCCTGACTTTGATTCTTCTTGGGTCATCTCTGTCTGGGACCATCCTTCTCCAAGATTTCGGAATATTGTAAGTCTCCACCCACAACGGTCATTGCTTCTTCAATTATGCCAGACCTTGAAGATGAGATTAGTGAACTCTCCTCTCTTTCTTCCTATCCTAGTTCTCCTGGAACTTCTTCTCAAATTCTACTTGATGACTGAAGTGACATTTCTCATTTCAACCTGGAAGATGAGAATAATGATGTGGACTGTATTATCTCATCATAGAATGCTTCTCTAGTTCCTACTCTGATCACATGGCAAAAATCAAAACAGTTAACACTGCACTCATGAGTATGGGGCAAACCAGAAGAGCCTCTTGGCCTCTTGGTAGAAATTAGTGGTATTAAGTATGACATGAACTACCACTTCACCTACGATATCATTTCAGAAATGCTAATATTATCTAGATACTGGCAATATCAGCTGTGGACTCAGCATTATGCTCATTCTTGTGGTATGAGAAATCTGAGTCAGTACTTAACCTCCATTCATGGGATACAGGAGGACATAACATCACACAATAAGCCTCTCAAACAATCTCAGAAAACAATTGAATTTATGATAAAATCAGTGTCAGAAATTGCCTATCAGTAGCAAATCTACCAAGCCAACGATTAGTGATTTACAACATTCCCTTAGTTCAGATACTATTCAAGTGCTTCAATGTCTCCGAAGCTGGCAATCAGCAACTGGAGTTGGGGAGATCTGTGGAAGTATTTTGTCAACTTATCTCTGAGAACAATTCTTCCTATTTATGCTGTTTTCTGGATATTTCTTGTTTTCCTTTTTCCAGGTCTCTAGCTCTCATACAACTCTCATCACCTGTTTTTCCTAAAATCAGTGCAGCTTCAATGTCTCTAAAGTTAAAATAATTGACTTCTTTAAATAGAATTGGATTAATCCTTCCTCTTGAATAGTTTGGGCTTTCTGGGTGGCCCGGGCTTTGTTTGGGTTGGGTCGGGTTTGGGTCGGGCCAGTCATCATTTGGTCCGGGTTTGGGCCGGACTTAAGAATTTACGGCCCGGGCCGGCCCATTTCGAGGCTTGAACTTGAGTGGCAAACCACAGGATACCCTCAATACGGACATTCTCCATAGATGGCACCTCTGCTGAATGCTCTTCTTCATCCACCTGCACGTCTTCAAACCAATGGCTAGTTAGGAAAGTATTTCTGTGCGCGTTCAAGACCTCGTAAAGTGTATTCCGCTGGAAGTGGTCTCCCACGGCCTTTTTCCGGAACCGCAAAGTCCTTGCATCCAAACCTATCCTGGTCGGATTTCTCAACGAGACTGTTCAGCATAGAAACCAAATGCTCCCACTGAAACTCATTTTCCAATAACCTGATTGCTGGCTCTAATTCGACTGCATGAGCTAGAAATACGAGTCATATGTAGATAAGAGGTAACACGTTTGAATCGCTGATTCCCTGGAGGGCAACACTGAGAATATTGGATGCCAGTCACTGAAGCTCAAATTTTCCTTGCGTGGATAACAGCTGGCTTCTTCCAATTTGGGAACTGGTTGGAGAATAATTGTCACATGGCCAGAGCTGGCCCCAGTAGGGAGAGGTGGAAGAAGACGTTGATATTCTGCCCTGTTTTTGCCAGACGCTGCTGAAGGTTCATGCTCCATATCCTTCACTGGAATTTGTCGGTTTTTCCATTCACCAGGGACTAAATGCAAAAGACATTCTTTGGCGTCGTATTGGGTTAGACCAGTTATATTGCAAATTGTGATATAAGCGCCCGATAGCTTTTAGGTATGAAAAAAATATGTAAAGCGCTTTAAACTAAGGTATTAGATTGAAACTTACTTTCCAAGCAGACTCAGCTTTTCCAATATTTTAGTCCAACCTATCCAGGTAGTCGAACAAATCATCATCAAACTTTTCAAGGTCGATATGGGTGAAACTGCTCCCATGGGGTTGAATGAATCCAGCTTCGATATTATGATTCTTGGAAGCGTGTTCAGGTGAAAATATTGGGTCGAAAAAAGTTAAAATAGTTTCTCTAGCTGAGTAGAAGGACTTTGTTACGATCAAGCTTTTGCAATAGTAGAATAGTTGTAGAATGCTGGGTGCTGCAAGAATAACCAAATGATGCAATAGACGGCCAACATATGGAGTTTTATCCGTAGCCTTCGAGTAATTGAAGGGATCGTGGACAGCACCGTTACCTACTCAAATGATGCCTAGTTTCACGTTTTATTCTGCGAAGTCCTTTTCACCTAAGACGGCCATTTAGCGGCATTTCGCCGGAAATGTAAGACATTTCCATGCAGAGAAGACATCCTCCCTCCAAGAGCCATCGAAAAGAGATGCGGTAACCAAACCCCTTAGGGGCAGGTTAGGTGATTGCTGGTATGAAAACCGAGTATGAAAAAGAAAAGCTCTGATTTCGTCCGGGCTCTAACCAGGGACCACCAGTATTTTAGACTGGCGTGATAACCAACTGCTCCAACATTACTGGTGCCCCTACAGGCTCTCGATCTTCTTCGTCATCATCTCCTCCTTCTCCCTGCCTACCACCTTCTTGCACCTCATTCTCACTATCATCAGAGCTGTGATAATCTATCTCCTCTTCGGACTCGTCTAGGAGCATTAATGGTACTGTTAGACGAGGAGATGGCCTATGAGCACATTACGACAAATTGCATAGGCCTGATTTCATGATACGGATAGCAGGTCCGAAGCATGTATTTATAGCCCCCTATATCCCATAGCAATAATCAAGGAGAGCGCCCCTCTTGGCACCAAACCAAGAACCTGTCCAACAGTACGGTACTAGGAGGTGAGTCAAGCTCGTTCAGAACAGATCCTGAAAGAGAACTTGCAAATGACATTCTGCCTTATATAATTAGCATTTTCTTACACTTAGACTGCTAGGAAATATCCATACTTACTTGGGTGGTCTTGGTTTTATGTGACTTTCGTATGGCTTCAGATGGCTTGGTTCTCGATAGAGTATTGAAGGGAATGTCTACGTTCAGGAGGTTAAATTACTATATGTGGCGACTGTTAATGTCACCTTCTGATCAGGATACCACTATTCTACCTTCAGCGACAACACATGCTAGCAAGTATTTAGCCGGAGGTCCTGAATACAGATGAAGGGATAATCCACTATCTCCGCCAACCCTGTAATCTCCAAATTCTAAGTCAAAATCCCCTGAGAAGGATTAGTTTGATAGGTTAAGAGAATTGCGAATACCAGTTAATGAGATCCAACCCATTGCTTGGGGTGATCTTATACTATGTCAGGAAAACACTAATCTTTCTTAGGAGATTTGACTCTGAATCCGGAGATTACAGGGGTGACGGAGATGGTGGATTACTCGTAATCTTCTGACGTTTGCAAGCTCAGCTGCTATTCCATATGGGTAAAAAATCGGCCGGAGCATCAAGATTTTGGTGGCGTGCAATCGCAGCTGTGTTTGCAGACGTCAGAAAATTACGAGTATGGTGCCGGAAGCCTCTGAGGGTGAGTGTGTAAACCTCCGCACCCCCTCCTCAAAAAATAAATTTTTTGTTGTACCTTTCCTGATAGGGAACAGATTGCCACCAAATGCTTAACAAAAAGAGTATTGAGTAATTTTTAGTGATGTGATCACCCAACACCAAAGATGATTACTAAAAGCAAGAAAGGTGGCAACATCGTAATATATATTGTAAATCCCGTTCATGAGATATTGTTCATGAGATATTGATACTACTTTCCATTGAGCACCAAGATCGCTACATGTTAATCAAGTTCACGACATAACATTTCTCCACCATTATTTGAAAACATAGGATTCCAAATACATAGGTATAAACAATCTTAACTTTGAGTTTTATACTTTGAGTTTTATCGAGACTGGTCAAAGCAGCATAGTTGTGAATATTAAGAATCATATTAATATAGAGTACAGGGAATCAACGTACCCAATTCAAATCTGATACCTCATATTGCAAATTCAATGTCCGGAAACCAAATATCATGACAGGGACTTTGGAAAAGAAAGAAGGTCACTATGGAGTGGGAAATACTTATGACCAAAATGAGAATTGACCCTGGTGGGCAACTCTGTCAATGCCAATTGACAGGAAACCTTCCTCCACCTCCAAAAAGATTGAATGGCCGAACCGCATCCATTCTTAGCCTAAAACCACCTACCAGTATTGTGACAAATGAGATAAAAAGTCTACCCAAGTGTTATGATCCTCTTTCTCTCTTTTGGGTATACTTGCAGTAGGCAACTTCTCTCATCGCACTTAATTGTCTTACCTATCTTCTTCGATCATTTGCATACCTGGCCTTCGTAGTTCAAGTCCTTGACTTCTACGACTTCCTTATTGTCCTGATTGATGACCTTAGGATTCTGAACGGACTGATGGTTTAGTAGAAAATCGTTTTTGTATTGAAAAGTATTTAGATGGTTGCGTGAGGAACTAATTACTCTCACTTACAAGCCTCCTTATATAGTTATTCCTCCCTCAACCCTAACCCTTGATGACTCATCCCTATGAGTCATCCGTATGCATGACTCAAATGTGTCATCATGTGAAATCCATCAGCTGACTCCTACAAGTCTGCCTCGCTAACTATTAAAACCAATCAAAACTTATAAAACTAATCATGTGCGCAAATCACGTCACATGTGTGAAACCTGTGACTCATAATCTGAGTCACATGTGAAAACATAACATCATATGATCACTATTGCAAGTCATAGAAAATTAAACAACCAATAAAAACCTATGACTGACTCGCTAATACAAGTCATGTGAAATACTTGTCCCTTCTGACTCATAACTATGAGTCAGGTGAAATCTGCCTTATCATTCTTCCTCGCTTAGTCATACTTTGTAACATTAGCTCCCATCCTCCCTTAGCATCGGTCCCTCGATGCTAATTTCTTAACCTCCCATCCTCAACAATTTTGCCCCCATCTCCTGGGCCTCTTGTTTCCACTGCTGTCATCCTTCTTCCAATTTCTGGACTCGTCGGTACAGTGGTTCCATCATATTGCCAGTGTTTCGAAGCATTCATTTTTGGTCTTCGATAATTTTTTTGCTGGCTCTTGATTATTTCCTCCTTGTTTGATCACAGTCTCTGGAGGTCATTTATCTACCATTGTAGGGCTTCGACATCCAGGTCTGTTTTTTTCGCTCCCCTCTCTCCCCAACCATGTCCTCATGGTTTTCCTCTTTTTTCTCTGCTGCTCATCTGTCATCGACAATGGCTGCCTTTCTCCTGTTATCCTGGGGTAATACCTCGCATCTACCTTTTTCCATCAGTGTTCCCTACACCGATCATTGTAGCAGAGTTCCCATCCTACAACTTCCTTGTGGGCTCTTCTTTTCTTTGGTTCTCTCGGGAACCAGTTTCCTCCTTCCTTGTCTCGTAGGTGTACTGGACAGCTATCATTATAACAGCCTGTCCAGGACAGTACGTTGTGCTCTAATTTCTCCCTATATTCCCTCTGTTCATCTGTCATGTCTTTTCCTACTAGTCCCGAATACTCGGGACTAGTGGGGGTAGTGTCTCTGGGGACATACCCCGAGTCATCCCATGGCTCAGTATTTCGTGGGGATGCGGAGCGTGATCATTTTATCATGATGCATACCCACTCTTGGTTTATAGGGGTACTTTGAGTGGAAATGGGGGGTTGTGAGTTCAGCATTTTCTAAGTTTTCAGCTAGGTACTAGGTTTTATCGTACTCTGGTGAGTATCCCGTCCACTTGGCTCGATATTGCTGGTTGCCACGATGTTGCCTAGAGTTTATGACTTCCTCTAGTTCATATTCATTTTCGCTCTCTATTTCTATAGGCGGTGGGGGGTCTTGTTTTTGAGAGGGAAATTGATTGTCTTAGTAAGGTTTGAGGAGGGAGTTGTGGAATGTGTTGTGTATTTTCATTGATGGTGGGAGGGCCAGCTTATATGCGCTCTGGCTGACTTTTGCTGCTGTTTTGAATGGTCTGATTTTCTTGTAATCCAGTTTCTTGGAGGGTCTCGTGGTCTTGATGTTTCGTGGCAACAGCCATACCATGTCTCTGGATTTCAAGTTGGGATCTGGCTTCCTGTGTTGATCGTAAATTTCTTTTTGTCGCAATTGTGCTGTGATTATTTCCTGACATAGTGACTTGTAGAGGTGACTCATTCCTTCTTTCTGCATTATTCTTGCTTTCATCAGGTGTCCGATCATTTTGTATTCTGGATTGATCCCATAGTTCGCATAAAATAGTGACATTCCAATGGTCTCCTGATGCCCATTGTTGTAGGCAAATTCTGCTAGTGGTAGGAGTTCGCACCAATTACTTTGCTGATAATTGATGTATGCTCGCAGATACTGTTCTAGTATCCCATTGGTCCTTTCTGTTTGTCCATCTGTCTGTGGGTGGCATGCCGTACTGAGTCTTCTTTCGATTCCTAATTTGCTTTTGATTTCCTTCCATAGCTCTGAAGTGAACAGGGATCCCCTATCTGTGATGATATCTTTTGGTAATCTGTAGAGTCTGGCCACTTCTTTAAGGAAGAGGGTTGCGAACTGTCATGCATCTAGATCCTTCTTGCAGGGGATGAAATGACTCATTTTTGTGAGGTGATCGATGACCACTAATATCATGTCATAACCTTCCGACTTTGGTAGGTCCATGATAAAATCCATGGCGATCAATTTCCATGGTCGGTCCGGTGCTTCATTTGGTTGTAGTAGCCCATACGGTGCATGTCATACCACTTTTGTCCATTGGCACATGTCGCAGTTCTTTACATATCGCTTGATTGTTTCCCTCATTTTTAGCCAGTAGTATTTTCGTTGGATTAAGTCAGTTGTTTTGAACGTTCCCCTATGTCATGCTAGGGGGACGTCATCGTGTTTCTGAATAATCGTTGTTCTTATTTTTTCATCCTCCGGCACCCATATCTTTCCTTGGTACCATAGGTAGTCATCCTTCCACTGGCATAGGCCCAGGACTACCCCTTTTAGTTCTTTTTGTCTGGCAGTCAACGACCTCCTGATTTCTTGGATCCATTGGTCTTGTTGTACTGCTCATTGCATTTCTTCCTCGTCTTGATCGTGGAGCTCTGTCAATTCCATTTCTTCTAGGAAGCATTTTTCTTTTGGTAATAGGATTCTCTGCTTGTACATTATTCTTGGATCCCCTTCTCATGGTAAGTCTCCTTCTCTCCTCGTCAGGGGGTCTAGTTTGCCTCCTTCATTTCCTAGTCGATATTGTATTCTGAAGTCAAATTGACTCATGTATTCTTCCCACCGAATTAGTCACTCATTTAATTCCTTTGTGGTCATGAAGGGTACCAGGTTTTTATGGTCGGTTAGGACTTTTACTTGGTGTTGACATCCCTTCACATATTGCCTCTATTCCTTCAGTACTTGAACTATCGCCAGTAGTTCTTTGTCATGAATATCATAGTTGCATTGTGCCTTATTCATTGTTTTCAAGTGAGAGGCTACTGGGTTCCATTTCCCATCTGCTCCTTGCTGAGATAGGATTCCTGTGCAAACGTATTTCGAGGTGTCAGTTTCTATCATCATGGGTTTCGTCAGATCGTAGTGTGCTAGTACCGGGGAGGTAGTGAGTTTTTTCTTCAGTTCTTCAAAAGCTCTCTGTTGTATTTCTCCCCATTCCCACTTGTTTTTCTTTTCTGTTAGCCGGTAGAGGGGTTTTGCTAGGCGGCTAAACCCTTCGATGAATCTTCGGCAGAAGTTGCAGAATCCTAGGAAGCATTTTACTTCCTTGACTTTTTGTGGAGGTTTCCAGTCCCATACAGTGCTGGTCTTGATGGGATCTGTTTGTATTCCCTCTCTATTGATGATGAATCCTAAGTATTCTGTTTCCTTTTTATGGAATTCGCACTTCGATGGTTTAATTTTCATTCTGGAGTCTCGTATGTCTGCCAATATATTACTAACATCCCTTTTGTGTTGTTCTAGGCTATCTGAATATACCAGGACATCGTCCAGGTATACTATGCAGCACTCGTTGATGTATCTCCATAAAGTGTTGTTGATCCATCTTTGAAAAGTGGCCAGGGCATTGGTCAGCCCAAATGGCATTACCAAGTATTCATAAGTTCCTAGTTTGCTAGCAAAAGTTGTTTTGCTTTCATCTCCTTCCCTAATTCATATGTTGTGATAGGCATCTTTTATGTCTAATTTGGTGAAGTATTTTGCTGTACTTAGCCTGTCCAGGGCTTCCCCTATCAAGGGTAAGGGGTATTTGTTTTTCTTTGTAATTTCGTTGAGTCCCCTATAGTCTACACATAACCGGAGGGTTCCCTCTTTCTTCTTGACGAATAATATCGGTGATGCGTGGTCTGTCTATACCTGCGAGATCCAACCTCGTTCTTTGTTTTGTTGGATGTAATTTTTTAATTCATTTAGTTCGTCGGCTCCTAGTCGGTGTATTTTCTTCTTTGGGACCCTTTTTCCCTGTTTTAAGGTTATCCCCAGGTCTACCCCTTCCCGATGTGGAGGTAGGCCTTTCTTTTCTTCTTGTTCGAATACATCCAGTAGATGATGGTATTCCTTTGAGATTGTTTCCTCTATTCTTCTTTTGTCTTTCTTTTTCTGGTGCTGTATTGCCAATTCCGTGCTAATGTTAATGGCCTCCACTTGAATTGTTTCTTCTTCTTTCCTCCATCGCAATATCCCTGTAGATTCTCCTCATCGGTAGAAGCGTCTGAATGTCTTGGCTGATATTTCGTAAATCTCAATCCTCTTGGATTGCTCCCTTTTGCTTGGCTCATCATTTCGGCTAGTTGGTTGGATGCTGGAGGGGTCTGAACTACTAAATCCATTGTCTCCTCTCTGGGTGCTTTCCAGTTCCGTTACTTCTAGTAAGTCTTCTGTGTTGATTTTTTCTATAAGGAGTTGTGTGATTCGATCTCCTCTCTTTATCTGGTATTTCTTGTTGCCTAAATTGACAATCACGACCTTCAATTCTCCAATGTAGTCTTACATCGAATCATCACTCCTGCGTTCGTCATGATTCGATGTTTGACTGCTAGACCGCTTCGAGGTGCTATGCGTCAATAGGTTTGTGGAGGTAGTTCTATAGCTATTCCTGTTCTTACTACTTCTTGCCCATTGGCAGTTATCTTGACATCTTCGCTTGCGTACAGGTCATGGCCTGCAGCTCTTTCTGATCCCTTAGTGGGCTTCCTTGCATCTGGTGTCAGCCTTCTGACCTTGACCCTTTGGTCTGTCCTGATCTGGGTCTCTGAGAGCCTTGTAATCAGGTTATCTTCCCGAGCTTCAGCTTCTGGTACTGAGTAAACTACTAGCGAACTGTTGAGACACCATGTCATACATCGTTTGCTATTGAATGTGATCTTTCTTTCGTTCCAGTCTATTGTGGGATTGTGTTCTCTCAACCATGGCATTCCAAGGATGATTTCGTGATTCTGTAGGTCTGCTACCTGAAAGGTTCCCTTTTCATGGTGGCTCCCTATTCCCATTGATACTTCTGCTGTGTGGGTTACCGGTCCCATTTGGCTGAGTTTTCCATCCGCTAGGTAGATTTCCCTCACTTTCTTGGCTTCTTTTATTGTTATTCTGTGTTTCTTGCAAACCTCCGTATCGATGAAGTCTTCTGTTGCTCTGGAATCGATCCTTGCGTTGATCGTGACTGTGTTTTTTCCTTCATGCAATTGTACTTTTACCATAACGTCGTCATTTTCTTGTTCTAGTGATTCCGTGTTCTAGAGTGCTGTATAGTAATTGGATAAAATGATGGGTTTTCTTTCTGGTCTGTCCCTCAGTCCATCATTTACTGAGGACATTCCTCATTTCCCGCCAGCCCTTCTTCTCTTTCTACCTCTATTTCCTTAATCATAGGTCGGCTCCTTCTCATCTTGTTGTCTTGCGGTCTCCATTCTTTTTTTACTGCCATATAATCCCTGTTGTCCCTTGGGCTCCTGCATTCCCTTGCCAAGTGTCCTGGCTTAGCACATACTAAGCATAGGTTATTGTTCCTTCTTCACACGAACTCGTTTTTGGACAGGTTGAGATTGGGCCTTCTTTGCATCGTGTCTAGGTCCATGGCGTCCCCTCTTGGGGTCTCTTCCCTTCCTGTTTTAAATGTCCTGTTCCAGTTTCTGGACGTTTCCACTGTCTTTTGTCCCATTGCTTGACCTCCTTGCAAGTGTTTGATCATGCTGATCGGGTTTTCTTTCTCGATGGCCCACTTGGCTATATCTTCTATGCTATCAGCTGTGAAGTGGTCGGCGGCCCAAGCATCCTGCAGCATCCGATTGATTCCTTTCAGGAACTTTCTCCTCATTGTTCCTTTGCCTTCATTTGCCTCCGTTGCTGTGAGTTGGAACTCATTCCAATAATCCCTTACTGGTTCTCTTCCCTGTCTTAATTGCTCCAGTTTTGTGCGTGGTGCATTTTCGGCATCGATGTCTCCAAACTGGCCTTGGAGCACCTCAGTGAATTCTTCGTATGTTGTTTATGGTTCCAGTCTTCTTCCCTCTGTATAGGAAGTTATCCAGCTGGCCGCTCCTTCCCTCAATAAGGATTTGACATATGTGATCTTCCTCCTTGCTTCCATGGTTCCCGTAGTATCAAAATATACTCTGCATTGGGCCAAAAATGTTCGCAGCTTGCTGCGCGTTCCGCTGAATGTTGGTGGCTTCTCTACCTTCATTCTGTCTCTGTCTTCCCTTCTGCCATTTAGGTGATCGAGGATTTCAGCAAATTGTTCAGTAGTGAATCCTTGGATCTGTGTTACTAGAGGGGGGTTCGCTGCCCCTCCCGCCAGGGGTACTGCTGCTCCCGCTGGCAGTATTGCTGCTCCTTCTCCCCCCTCTGGGGGTACGACTTCCATTGCATTGCTCATTGTTGTTGGGTACTACTTGTTAGACACAACCAAATGTTACGATCCTCTTTCTCTCTTTTGGGTATACTTGCAGTAGGCAACTTCTCTCGTCGCACTTAATTGTCTTACCTTTCTTCTTCGGTCGTTTGCATACTTGGCCTTCATAGTTCAAGTCCTTGACTTCTACGACTTCCTTATTTTCCTGATTGATGACCTTAGGATTCTGAATGGACTGGTGGTTTGGTAGAAAATCCTTTTTGTATTGAAAAGTATTTAGATGGTTGCATGAGGAACTAACTACTCTTGCCTATGAGCCTCCTTATATGGTCGTTCCTCCCTCATGTTACGGGGTAGCCCAACTGTTGATGGTAGGTGTTGGTCTAGGCCGTATGTTTCTTGAGGTAAGGTAAGGAGAAGTAAAGTAAAGTAAAGTAAAGCAAAGATGAAGATCGTCAAAGTAGGCTCAGATAGTTGTGCTCGTAATAAGTTTTTTCAAGAGTAAATAATAAATATATTAATAAGATCTCTTCTCCGTTGCTTGCCGTTTCTAATAGCTGGGAGTACCTCGATATTTATATTCCACGTCTGTGTTATCGCGGGCTACAAACAGCTCCCATACTATCTAAGTACCTCCGTCGAAAACCTCTTATTTTTCCTGAGTGCGAACACTCCTGACCCTGAGAATATTTGCCTTGCTCAGCTTCGATCTCTCTGAACTCCTATTTATTTCTGAGGGTGCGAACACTCCACCAGTAGGTAGTCTTCGATCTCTTTGCCATATGAACTTTATTTGAGTATGCCACCCTAATAGCAACTATACCAATTGTTCTGCCTCAAAATATAAAGTGATCAGCTTTAATGAATGAGCGCGGCTATTGAATTGCATATTTATGCATCTCAAAGCCCATCGGATATGATGGTCGTTTGGCCCGCGATCGAGCCAATAGCTCATCGGGCAAAATTCTCTCATACCGATTCTCGAGCAGACCCTCTTGGGATACTACTTCTTTCAAAGCAAGAGGCTCGGCTCTTATGGCTACCCTTTGGTGCCACAGGCTCGCGATATTCGATCACTAACCGCTTCTTCCCAAATCGTCCGATTACTTATCAGCCATAACCTTTATCTGCTAATGTACAGGATAATAGCTCGCTCAAAACTTAACCAAATTCCTTCGAGTCACTTTCCGTGAGTCGCCAAAGGTGCCCTCTCATATATCCTACGGACAGCATCCGGTTGGACGGACGGCGATGACGTATATGGTGTTATGCCAAAGGCGTCGTTTATTGTTGTTAAAGTGTCGGGACGCAACTCGGCCGTAATACCGTGATGACGCCCAGTCCCTACATGGGGGCTGCAGGGGTATGGTAGGAATAATTCTGAGTCAAGGTTGGGTAACTTTGGTCCTTTTTTCCATATGCCTAACAGTAGCTCCCTCTCCCAAGACTTCGTCTCAAACGTCTTTCTTAAACATAAAAATAAAAAATAAAAATAATGATAAGGATAAAAATAAAATTAATCTTTCAGGAACTCAACATGATAGGGTAAAAAACTTTGCGCGTTTGCTTGGCCATGGAAAGAAAACCTTTCACATTATTCCAGTCCTGCCTGTCCGGGCATTTGGGGATTTAACCTATGAAATTCTTCCAATAATTCCGTTGCACGTTCCAGGTGCTCCGGCGGTTCCCAGGTGTTCTCATCTTCAGAACATCCTTTCCATTTCACAAAATATCGGAGCTCTCAGAGGACTTTATTTCGTCCTCTAACTCTTCTCGTATAGGAGATTATTTCACTCCTCATAATCCTTTCCACTTCCCATTCTAAGTCACCTTCGACTTCTTCTGGGTTGCGCGGTGGCTGTGCCCACCCGGGCCGAATAGAAACTTGGTAGGGTTCAAGCAGCGCTACATGAAAAACAGGATGAATTTTCCACCGGTCGGGTATTTGAAGTTTGTAGGCTCGTTCGCCTTTCTTTTCCAATACTTTAAAAGGCCCATAGAGCTTTGGGCTCAGCTTCTTTGAGGGCTGTTTCGATCGCATATTTTTGCCGTTGAGCATGACTTGGTCTCCAGCCTTTATGTCTGGTTGCTCCCTGGCTTTTCGATCGTAATACCTTGACATAGCTTCTCGTGTAGATTCCAGTGTCTCCTTGGCTTGTTCATGTATATTTTTCATCCAGTGCGCATAAAGGGTTGGACCTGGATTTTGAGCTTCACGTTCTCTCATCCATTCTGTCTGTGGATGGAAGCCGTAGTTTGCAAAGAAGGGAGTCAATTTGTGTGCATTGGTGGTAGAGTTGTTGTAGGCATATTCTGCCACCGGCAGGAGTTGATACCAATCATCCTGATCATAGTTGACGAAGCTTCGTAAGTAACCTTCCAGCACTTGGTTGGTTCTTTCGGTTTGCCCATCGGTCTGAGGGTGGTAGGCTGTTGACATTCTTCTTTTAATTCCTAGAGCCTGGCACAATGATTCCCAAAACTCGCCTTGAAACTTAGCATCCATGTCGGAAATAATTTCGGTGGGTAGCCCATGGAGTTTCCATACTTCTCGCAGGAAAACATTGGCGACATCCTTTGCGGTCGCATTTTCTTTTAGACTGACGAAATGTTCCATCTTGGTAAACCGATTTACTATGACCATGATCTGGGTGTGTCCTTGCAATTCTGGTAGTTGAACAATAAAGTCTGTCGAGATAGATGTCCAGGCTGCATATGGTACTTGTAAGGGTTGAAGCAACCCATATCTTGCATGTCGAGGAGACTTATTGTGTTGGCACTCATCGCAGGACCTAACATAGTCATTAACCCAGTCGGTTAACCCCTTCCAGTAGAAGTCTCACATGACTATTTCTAGGGTTTTTTCTTGGCCAAAGTGTCCAGCGATTTTTGAGTCATGGCATCCGTTCATTATGAGGGTTTAGATACCTTCATCTGCTGGGATGAAAAGCCGGTCCTTGTAGTATACCAGCCTGTCTTTCAAGTTCCAGAATTTGGGAAAGTCCATACTGTCATTTTTCAGTCTTTCTAACTCCTGCCTTCTCATGACCCACTCTTCATCTCGTTCAGCTGCTTCTTTGACTTTGGCCATAAAGTCTACATCAAACTTCTTTATTTCTGCTCTTGCGATGATAGCATTGGACAACATTACCACTTCTTGTGATAGTTTAGGATTGTGTTTCTCATCGTAATGGTCGAAATGCTCATTGTTTCTAGAGCTTGCTTGTAGGAAGCATACCGTTGGCTTTTTCCCAGGCAGATCACTGCTTCCAAAGCCTGCATCTGCTCGTTCTGTTATTGCCAAGTTTGTCACTTCTAGGAGCTCGGTGTGGTCGATTTTTTGGATAATAATTTGAGCTATCCGATCCTCTTTGGAGATTTTGTAATCCACATCCATTAGGTTAACCATTAAGACTTTTATTTCACCCGTATAGTCGGCATCTATCACCCCTGCACCTATGTGTATACCATGTTTAAGCGCCAATCCGCTTCAGGGTGCAATTCACCCATAGGTTCCTTTGGGAAGCCCTATAGCTATTCCTGTCGCGACAAGGGCCTGTCCCTTCCCAGGGATGGTTAGGCTATCTATACTGTACAAGTCATGTCCTGCCGCGAGCATTGATCCTCTAGTGGGGGTTCTAGCGTTCTCTGCCAGTCTATGGACACGGATTCTCGGAGGCTCCAAGCTTTCATCTAAGTCTTCTGTCTCCGACGTCTGGTCATCCTCTGGCTTGGGATCGAGTTCTATGTCCTTTGTGGGGGTTAATCTTTTGTCCCCAGGGGTTTTCCATACCACAGCGATTTGTAAGAAGTTCTCGGGTTTCAAAATTGACTGTTCGCTATGGGTAGCTCCCCCTTCAGGATGGTACTCCGGCCATCTACTTAGTGCATCTGGCTTCCCGCCTCGTGTTCCTGGTCTGTAGATAATGCGGAAGTTACAGTCCACTAGCTTTTGTGCCCATCGAATTTGTCTCGCACTCCATGCCTTGGTGGTGAGAAAGTACTGTAAATTCTGGTGGTCTGTATAAACAGTGATGGGGACCTCCATCCCTGCCAAGTAGTGGCACCATTCCTTAAAGGCTTCCACAATTGCTAACAATTTTTTGTCATGAACATCGTTGTTTCGTTCCGCCGGGCCGAATTTTTGTGAGTGGAAAGCTACTGGGTGTAGTTTTTTCTTTACCAGCTGTGATAGAACACAAGCAAGTGCATAGTCGCTTGCATCAGTTTCCACTATTGTTTCTTTCATGGGGTCAAAATGGCAAAGAATTGGTGCCGTCACAAATTGTTCCTTCAGGAATTCAAAGGCTTTATCTTGTTCTCTTCCCCAGGCGAAATGTTTGGAATTTCCCTTCAGGAGCTCTGTGATTGGTTTGCAAATTGCCGAGAAATCCTTGATAAACCTTTGGTAAAAATTTGTGAACCCCATGAAGATTTGTATGTCCTTTACCGATTTTGGCTGCCTGCAATTTCGAATCGACTCCACTTTCTTCTCGCTCATGGAGACTCCTTTTGTAGTTACTACATAACCAAGAAATTCCACTGTAGTAATGTGAAAATAGGACTTTGCGATGGAGACTGCTAGTTGGTATTCCCTTAGGCATGCTAAAACTTTTCGCACCAGCTCCACATGACTTGCCTCATCTGCTGAGTAGATGAGAATGTCATCCATATAGACCACAACGCCATGATCTAGGAATTCTCTTAATATTGTGTTCATCATTGCTTGGAAGGTAGCTGGGGCATTGACTAGCCCGAATGGCATAACTTTGTATTCAAAGTGCCCATAGCGAGTCCGGAAAGCTGTCTTCCATTCATCTCCTTCTTTAATCCTAATTAGGTGGAACCCATCCTTCAGGTCTAGTTTAGTAAAGATAGTTGAGCCAACAACTCCTTCTCATAACTCTGTCATTAGGGGGAGTGGGTATTTGTTGGATATCGTGACCTTATTGAGGCCTCTATAATCGATGCATAGGCGCCAACCACTGTTTAGCTTTGGTACGAACAGTATTGGAGCCCCACATGGCACCATGCTAGGTCTGATTTTCCCTTGTTCTAACATCTTGTTTAAGTATATGCGTAGAGCCTCTAATTGAGAGGTGGAAAGTTTGTAAATAGGTCCCCAAGGGGGACTTAGACCCTCCTTGAGGTCGATTGCATGATCAAAAGTCCTCCTTGGTGGCAATCTTTCGGCAGCCGATGGTAGAAAGAGGTCCATATAGTCCAGGTATTCTTCTGGCAACTGGCTGATTACCTGTTCCCTGGTCTCATCAAGAGAGCTTACCAGACCAACAACTGTTGCGTCTGGATCATGTGCCACATCATCATCCCATTCGAATTGTTCGTCCCAGTCACACCATGTGCCTGGACCACAGTGGTCATGACATTTCTGGTTTTGAAATTCCCACCTGTCCGAATAGATTATATTAGATATGGGGTGTTTTTTCAACCATCCATAAGGTATTATCATCCCCCATCTATTCGTGGGTGCCACTTCACAGGAGACTTCAGTTGTGTGGCGGTTCACTCCTATTTCCATTTTTATGGGGGTAGTGTATTGTTTGCCACTGGCCTTGGCAATGTCGCCTGTAAATCCTTTAATCGGGATGTGATTTCTGCAAGTTATGCAGGGTACATCTAATTCTCGTACCAGTTTTTCATTTAAGACAAAAACGTCCGCTCCTGAGTCTAGCAAGACTTGGATACGGTAGCGTTTTCCCTTAATATGAAGGTGTGCATGACCTTCCAAATGCTCGTAAAGGGTAGGTTGTGGGGCAACTAATTTGCGTCACTTACCCGATGGTTCCGTTTCGATATGTCTTCGCTTCGTCATTTTTTTATAACCAGAATCTGGTATGGACTTCAATAGGTCCTTTCGTGCTTAGTGTGGGTTTGAGAGTTTTTCTTGAGCAAAACTTTTGTCTGGATGAGTATGTTGACCTAGTGTATCTAGGTACTTGGGGTCTTTGGTGTGCCTGGAGCAGTATTCGGCACAAGGAGATAATAGTACTATGGTGTACTTTTGTGTATTCCTGGATTTTTGTACAGATTTTCCCTGTAGGGTGCACAAAGGATGACGGTTTTCTGGGGACAAAGCGTAGAAGTTCCTGATCCCACGTCAAAACATGTACCAAGTGAAGCTGTGTTGGTACTAAGGTGTAATCGGTGTCGGTGTTAACCATTTTATTCTTGCAGTTTTTTTTTTTTTTGTATAGTTGGATATGCGGGGTGTAAAATCTTTTTGGAGTTTACTATAACGCCTGCGTTATTTCGACCAATCAGGTCTCCTCAGGTAAACTGACAAGAAAAGAATATTTTACAGTTATTGGGCAGCCCACTACTAGCGGTCTTTACCCCCTGCCGAGGGGTTCCCGATATAGCCTGACCAGTACTTTTTCGTTATGATAAAGTGGGGGTACAATCCGTCAGTGCTGTGAGCATGGGCTAAGATTCAAGTCTGGTAGGGTGTGAGCCCCCATTGCGAATTTGTGCCAGACCACAAGTACCCATATGCCGTCGCCGTATGGTGCCAAACTGTTCCTTGTCTACTCAACCCCTTTGCCTCCTTAAGCTTATGCACAGACCCGAATCAGTGTCAGGTGTAACCCCTTCAATTAGACAGTGACCAGTCCAATGCTCTTCAGCAGAGAAGAAGGTGGTAGACCTCGAAAGAATTCCCCTCAGTTGGACCCCGGGTCGGATAGTTCCCAAAGTTGTGGGGGCGGCCTCGTCATTGCCACTTGACTAACCTGCGGCCGACTTTCGTGGGGGCCCCGGACTTCCAACTGAGTGTTCCGTCTCTTTGGTAGCTTGCATCGTGTCACAGAGCTAACCATGGCTGCTCTTCTACACATGCCCCATTTGTGGTTGGTTAGTCCACAACGGGTGCACAAGCCCTGAGTTTCTCACCTCTTATCTATAAGGGTCTGGGGAACTCCCTCATGAGCTTTCTTCCAATCCGTGTGTATTGGAGTGGAATTGCTTTCCCCCGAATTTGTCTTCTGCGCTTTCCAGCCTGTCCCAGTTGCTTTTTTCGACCATGGTTTTTTGTTGGTCTTGGTATTGGAACCTTTATTCTCATTACCACGTTTTCTTTTTGTGGCGTCCCCTCGCCCCTTTCCCATTGCGTGGGAGAGGTTTTGACGCTGTAAAAAAGATTCCTCTAATTTCCCAAAGCCTCTTAGTGCCTTGAGCCAGTCCTCATCAGAATCATATGTCTCTCCTGAGAGCCTTCTCAGGATTTGCTCGGGGAGCTTGTCTTCAACCAGGAGTCTCCAACCAATACCCGACATCTTGGCTTTGATATTAAGGTTTTTGAGCAGGAGGAGGTAGTCTTCAATATCATTGTTATAAGGGATCTTCTTCATGTCCCGAGCTGCTTCTCGTTCCTGTTCGATACCAGAGTATCTGCTGACAATTTCTTGGGTGAATCTAGTCCAAGAGACCAAGTCCGGTTGAAAGGGAGCGCCCATGGCACCTGTCATGCTTTTCCGGTACCATTCAGCAAAAGGGGCTACCTTTTTCCCTTTTGTCCTTTTCAATGCATAGACAATTTTATCATGGTCTTCTGTCCATTGGTTTGGATTTCTCGCAAAATAATCTTCACAGTCCAACACCCATGTGTTGATGTCTTCATAGACTTTAGCCTCGAATATAGCTAGTGGGTCGGCATGCCATTTTCCCCTGGCAATCGCAGTTCCCAATATTTCCAGCATGTCAACTGCATCTGGGGCTGTCTTTGGGGGGGGGGTGACTTGCGGCCCTGGGTGTAGGAGGTGGGGCTGGTCCTTCACCGTTACTGGAGCTGCTGCTGCTGCTGCTCAGGTTTGGGTCCCCACCTCTTGCTCCATGCATTATTGGGGGTCCTTTGCTCTCTCCTCCTCCTCCTCCTCCTCCTCCTATGGTCGTTGGTAGGCCTCGGTCCACTTCCTTGCCTTTCTTTGGTCTACCTGCCAGAGAGCCAGAGGAGGAAGGAGGTGCAGTTTCTGCAGTTGCCTGTCTGGCCGGAAGGGAAGGTGTGGCTGTCGAATGAGCCACTTCGACTAACTGTTGCTGCATGAGGCGCATCATTTCTTGCATCCTTTGTTCTGCCTCTGCGCGTTGGTTTCGGTCGATTTCTACTTGGGCTTGCACTTGCTGGATCAATTGTTCCAGCTGCTGGTCTCGCAAAAGTGATGCTTGCCCTGTCAAGTCAATATTCTGATGCAGTTGGGTACTCACCGCTTGATGCTGCTCATGTTGGGCATCATGTCTTTGTAGCTCAGCAGCTACTTGGTCTTGGAAGTGTTTTCGTGATGTTCCTACTTCTTCCACGAATGCACTTATTTTTAGGTGTATTCCTTCTAGCTCGTTTCCCACTATCTGTTCTCCCTGGTCAAGCCTTCTTCTGTAGGCTTCCAGGTCATCGGCATATTGTCGTCCTCTTGTGGACAGCTCATTATAAGCTATGTGTTGTTCATCGATGGACCTCGAAGCAGTTCGATCAACTTGATTAAGGTGTTCTAAAATGTGGTTTAGGATAGCCGGAACTTCCGGGTTTCGTGGGGGGCCATCTCGTCTTCCCCTTGGGGAATAAGTTCTTTTTTCGACTCCCTAGGATCTCCTTCCCCGCAAAGAGCCTGCGGGGGAACCTCCACTAGAGAGGAAGGGGGGGTTTTGTGTGGTAGTAGTAGCCAGTATGGATGTCACATCACTGGCCGGAGAAGGTGCCCCTTCTTCCATAGGTATATCGGCCCCAGCTCCTTGAATAGCTAGGGGCATAGGTGAATCTCGTCTGATGCGATTCATTATGAATGTAGGTAGAGATACAATGCGTATGTGAGCCTAGGTAACGTGGAGAGTATTAATATACTGTTACGGGGTAGCCCAACTGTTGATGGTAGGTGTTGGTCTAGGCTGTATGTTTCTTGAGGTAAGGTAAGGAGAAGTAAAGTAAAGTAAAGTAAAGCAAAGACGAAGATCGTCAAAGTAGGCTCAGATAGTTGTGCTCGTAATAAGTTTTTTCAAGAGTAAATAATAAATATATTAATAAGATCTCTTCTCCGTTGCTTGCCGTTTCTAATAGCTGGGAGTACCTCGATATTTATATTCCGCATCTGGGTTATCGCGGGCTACAAACAGCTCCCATACTATCTAAGTACCTCCGTCGAAAACCTCTTATTTTTCCTGAGTGCGAACACTCCTGACCCTGAGAATATTTGCCTTGCTCAGCTTCGATCTCTCCGAACTCCTATTTATTTCTGAGGGTGCGAACACTCCACCAGTAGGTAGTCTTCGATCTCTTTGCCATATGAACTTTATTTGAGTATGCCGCCCTAATAGCAACTATACCAATTGTTCTGCCTCAAAATATAAAGTGATCAGCTTTAATGAATGAGCACGGCTATTGAATTGCATATTTATGCATCTCAAAGCCCATCGGATATGATGGTCGTTTGGCCCGTGATCGAGCCAATAGCTCATCGGGCAAAATTCTCTCATACCGATTCTTGAGCAGACCCTCTTGGGATACTACTTCTTTCAAAGCAAGAGGCTCGGCTCTTATGGCTACCCTTTGGTGCCACAGGCTCGCGATATTCGATCACTAACCGCTTCTTCCCAAATCGTCCGATCACTTATCAGCCATAACCTTTATCTGCTAATGTACAGGATGATAGCTCGCTCAAAACTTAACCAAACTCCTTCGAGTTACTTTCCGTGAGTCGCCAAAGGTGCCCTCTCATATATCCTACGGACAGCATCCGGTTGGACAGACGGCGATGACGTATATGGTGTTATGCCGAAGGCGTCGTTTATTGTTGTTAAAGTGTCGGGACGCAACTCGGCCGTAATACCGTGATGACGCCCAGTCCCTACATGGGGGCTGCAGGGGTATGGTAGGAATAATTCTGAGTCAAGGTTGGGTAACTTTGGTCCTTTTTTCCATATGCCTAACACCTCAACCCTAACCCTTGATGACTCATCCCTATGAGTCATCCATATGCATGACTCAAATGTGTCATCGTGTGAAATCCATCAGCTGACTCCTACAAGTCTGCCTCGCTAACTATTGAAACCAATCAAAACTTATCAAACTAATCATGTGCACAAATCACGTCACATGTGTGAAACCTGTGACTCATAATCTGAGTCACGTGTGAAAACATAACATCATATGATCACTATTGCAAGTCATAGAAAATTAAACAACCAATAAAAACCTATGAATGACTCACTAATACAAGTCATGTGAAATACTCATCCCTTCTGACTCATAACTATGAGTCAGGTGAAATCTGCCTTGTCATTCTGCCTCGCTTAGTCACACTTTGTGACACCAAGATTAGTTCAGAATATAGGCCTGGGACTCGAAGTGAATCTATCCAAGAAGGAAGTGGGAGGCTGAGGAATCACAGTGAAGCTGGAATGGAATGGGAAGATGAATTTACCAAAGCAAGAGAAGGAATAGGGAGTATGATAGAAGGTAGTACGACAACATGGGAGTACAATAAGGATATATATTCTATATCCAAGTCACTTGTACAGGAGGCTATTGAAAAGTGGCCTGAAGCAACAGGTCTGTGCAGAAATAGTGAATTAAAAATCTTTATTATTAATGCTGGTAAGTTTATCAAATCTGATTTATTATATACTGAGCATTTTACTTGAAAAACAAGGTACTTATATTGTTGAAGGTATTATAGATATGAAAAAGTTACTTACCTCAAAGCATTTCCCCACCAATCAAAATCGACAATGATATCTTCAGGTTTATCAATTTATGAATCTCCAGCGAAGTGCTATTCATACACTACGTGAAGAACTGGCATTACAGATTGTACAATATTGGGGAAAAGGATGCAAGTTAGGAATCTTTATTCAATAGCGTGAAAGGTCTTGGATTAGAACACGTTGTATTATACCTGGAAAACAAGGGCTTGAGCCAAGAGTATAGAGTATATTAGAAGATGAAGGAACCTTGATTGCAGCTTGGGAGTTTATTGCAAAAGCTGGTCAGAGCTTAACTGCAGCTGACCTCACAGCAGCTGTTGGAAACTATTGGAGAAACTTAGTAGCTGATGAGAGAGACCAGGATGGGGTTGAAGAGGATGCTATAAACCAGACTGAGGATACTATTGGGGCATTGAGAGAGTTGGATGATGATGAAGAGAAATGGAGTATTACGAGTAGATCTGCAGTAACATGACTTCATCGATTGGGTTATGATTATAAGCAGGTGCGAAAAGGTCTATACAAGGATGGCCATGAGAGGGATGACGTTCTAAGGTACTGGATAGAGTACTTTTTACCAGTCTTGAAGTCACTAGAACATCAGTTTATCAATTGGAATAACAAGGGTGAGGTGGTGAGAGGTGCGGTACAGGTTTGGGCAGAGATAGGAGAACAGCCAATTGTCTTAGTCACTCATGATGAGTGTACGTTCCATTCAAATGATGGTCCAACTCATCAGTGGGTTAAGGAAGGAAGACAACCGCTGCGTAAAACTAATCTTGGGAAAGGAATCATGCTATCAGGATTTTTGACTCCAGTCACTCCCCTTTGTGTACCAGATTATATTCCCACTGAGCAGCTATCACGCTTAGGACTGTGTCGAGAAGCACTTGAGATCATAGAGATAGGTGGAGACTGTTGGTAGAATAATGAGAAGCTGGTTAATCAAGTTTTAAACTATGCGATACCAATCTTCGAACTACAATACCCTGGATGTCAGGCCCTCTTCCTTTTCGACAATGCTCCTTCTCATGCAGCACAGCTGATAGATGCATTACGTACACAAGCAATGAATCTAGGACCTGGAGGAGAGACTCTGATTATGCGTGATGTATGGTATATCGATTCATATGGTACGCACATCATCCAGTCGATGAACTTTGCCATTGATGATTTTACCATACCATCATCTCTGAGAGGGAAGCCCCATAGTTTAAAGCTCCTACTACAGGAACAGGGATTTTGGCATCATGGATTAAGGCTTAAATGTCCAAATTTAAGCTCTTGTAACCCGAATTTACCTACTGGATGCTGTGCCCAGATACTACTCTCATTGCAGCCTGATTTTCAAAACTAGAGAAGCAAACTAGAAGAAGTTATCAACAACCAAGGCCATCTTGCTCTATTATATCCTAAATTTCACTGTGAATTAAATTAGATTGAATACTACTGGTGAGCGGCCAAGTGGTTTACTCGAAAACATTGCAACTATTCACTTCCAGCATTATGAGAAAGAATTCTGGAGGCATTAGCCTACTCCAATCAATTCATATGGTGGTTTTGGAGATGTGTTACAGATATTGCAGTAGTTTACTGGGAAGGTGGTGGGTGGGGGACCGAAAAGACATATAAAAGTTACTGAAGATTGCATTCACAGGCACAAGATAGACTGTGATAACCTCGTAAAAAAATTATTGATAATTGAAATTATATTGAAAAGGATAGGTGATTAGAGAAAAGTTGTTTAATGGTATTCTAGCAGGTGAGGAAGTACAGAAAGAAAGCAGAAAGCAGCATTGGGAGGAAAAGTGGTGGGGGGAATGGCAGTGGGTACAAAACCGGGGGACCAGGGAAAGGGATGATATTTGTAGCAGGCAAGAAGTATTCGATAGTTACACTTGATCTTACCCCTGGCACCAACAGCGTTTCACTCACTGGTGACTATCAAATACTTCTTGCTGGCTACGAGCAGATAGGTGTTGCCTCTTGGTGGGAGCACAAGTAGTTTGGGTGGTTTGTTTTGCCATTGAGGGTTGTGGGGACTATTCTAAATGCTTTACTTCTTGGATACTTTGTTTCTCTGTGGGTTTGCGGAAAAGCAGATACTGTACTCATGTAGCCGTGAGCAAAATTTGTTTTATGTTTTTTATTTGGATCTGTCATTCTTGCATATGTTTTGAAAGAAGAAGTTCTACTGTATGCTCTGTTATTGGTAATCATTTGGTAGCAGTCCATTCCCTATCAGGAAACGTACCACAGGACTTTTATTTTTTTGAAAAGGTGGTAATCATCTTTGGTGTTGGGTGATCACATCACTAAAAATTACTCGATACTCTTTTTGTTAAGCATTTGGTGGCAATCTGTTCCCTATCAGGAAAGGTACAACAAAAAATTTATTTTTTGAGCAGGGGGTGCGGAGGTTTACACACTCACCCTCAGAGGCTTCCGGCACCATAAGGGTTTTTACGGTACTAGCTGCTTGTGGGTGCTATACGGTAGATCTTGTTTGGGAAACCGGAGATCACGTTTTTTGTTTTTCTGGTTGCGTGGGGGAGGGAAAATACTAGGCAGGGTTCAGGAATTGATTTGGTACAGGTACTGTACTCATGCGTGGAATTCCTTACAGTAGTTTTCGCTGTTTACAAGAATGACACGATAGGAGGAAATGATGATGATGTAGGAGGCACATTTTTGTACATTTTCATTAGGATACTGCATCCATTATTTATATACAAATCGTTGGTTAGGATGGCTACAGTAGACCGCTGGTATGAAAGCACCAGATCCGGTAAAGACTATTGTTACTTTTATTTTTTGTAATGTTCACTCTTTTCACTCGGTTGTAAGTAGGCTTACGTGCCCGAGTGGGAAGAGATGAGCGAATGAGTATAAAGAAAGGCAGAAAGTGAAGAGAAAGGAAAAAAGATTAAAAGCAATGAACAAGAGCTCCATCCCCATACATCCGACCCAGAAAATGAAAGGAAGAAGGGATGCAGCAGTTGTGAGGAAGATACTGAACCCGATGAAATGCAAACTATGAAAATCCTAAAAATACTAATAAAATATAAAACAGAGAATCGAAAGAGGTAAAGGGATTTTTTTAAGTGGCAAGTGAGTTTCTTTTCTTTTGTTTACCCACCACTCCACCACATGAGAATCCTTCTCTTTTCCTTTGTTGATATACCAAAGTATTATTATCATCTCCCTTGTGGAACGCTTTTCGTCATAATATTACCTTATGCACTATCCTTATATCTTGGACACTTGAGCAGCGACCAGTACGCGGCGCGAGTTGCATTCGTAGACTCCCCGATTAAATAGTTCACCTTGGGGTCCGACATTCTGAATGCCTTGATGAACTCTGCAAATTTTTTGTAGAACTCGTCGGTGCCAGTTTTATCGTTATTGGCTCGCACCGCGGCGTGAAGATTCAGGATGTCGATTGTTTCCTTGTGCGCTGAAGAAGTTAGCCTTAATACTTAAGTTGAGATATGAGATAGCGAGGGTTACTCACTAATCTTCTTTACATCCGAAGGGTGCATTCCGTAAAGTTCCTCGAACGTATAGGTATCGTATCTTCCTTCTATGCCATCGTACAGCAAGGCATCCACAGCAGCGTCTCCTCTATGTACCGTTATATTGCCCTCTCGAATGATATCAAGATCCGACTGCGTCACGCCATCTAGTTTGTCCCGCTTAAAGGTGCTGATAAACCTATTCCGCACCCGTCTATAATCCTGTCCAGCAAGCCTCAATGTGGACACATAGTCTTTCAGCTTGGCGATCTCTGTATCCTTCAGAATATCTTTTTGCTCGAGTGAAGCGACCTTGCCCTTAAGCGAAGCGATCTCTGTATTAACACCGGCGAGACCAAGACCGCGGGGATTACCGACGTAAAGTTCTCCCATCACCATCTTAACCTCGAGTTCCTCCTCTCCTAGTGCCTGTCCGAATGCATCTCTGGCGTCCCTCTTCGTGCCTTCCTCGCTACTGACCTTCGACTGAGTAACCAGTATAGCGTCACACTTTGGATCCTCTTGATCCACCGGTGAAATCTCCTTGCGGGTGTTATGGTCCTTTAGGCTCTGGACCAGGTCTGCCATTTTCCCCGTTTGGTCAAGTCTGGCGGCCTTGCATTGCTTCTGAAGGTTCTTCAACTTGGGGGGCATGATTGTTGTTCGGTTGTTGGTTGCTAAATCAGAAGGTTGAAAAAACTTTGTCACTTCTCCTAGACGAGGCGAACGTGCTCCTCATATATGATACTAAACCTTGCCTGCGCCATGCTTAATCTTGCGCCAAGCTTCCCTTCCAGCGTTCAGGACAATCCCTGCTTCCAGAAGGGGAGAAGGCGATATTTTTCCACCCGCAACGTGGTGTATGACCAACTACACCACGAAACCACATTACTAGTGAATGTCTAGTATTTTTAACATATTGCTGTATAGGTCTATTGTTTATCATCGGGCTATGACATTGCGCAAGTTGTGCTGGGCGATATCCTAAGCTACCGTAAGAACTCGAATAATTGGACTGTGTGCTAGGACGTTGGAATCACCTCTCCTAGTAAGGTCTGGTGTTTTTTTCTTTTTTATTTGTCTCGAAGAGCAGGCTTTTTGGTGTGTTTTTCGCCGCTTTTCCAGAGGAGGAAATTTTGGACGACCTGGCACACGGTCCAATTATTCGGGTTCTTAGGGAAGCTGATTTGTGAGTTTGGGCTTATATAAGCAAAGATTACCTGGTCATAGCCCAGGCTTGTTTGTGTTTGCTTTTTTTTTGCTGGCTCCGTGCATCTTATCCACCGGATCCACCACTCTTGTGACAGTGCAAACATTCCATTCTTCACCTGTGACCTAAAGACTCCTTCATCTTCCGTCAGAGTATGTCTTCCTTTCTTCCCCATTCCCAGTTAGAATGACAATATTGACATATTAAGATAGGCAATCAAACATGCCGCACCTGGATCACTCCCAGTGCCATGATACTTACATCTACGCTTCCGACAATCGTGCTAAGGTACTCGGAGGCCTCTGGGCCGGAGAAAGCTTTACAAATGCCAATCTCTATTCCATGCTGTAGATTTTGTGTATCTTTACCAATCCTTTCGATGTACACGACCATAGCGGATAGTTGGTGTGTAGGGATGGGGAACAACTTCAACAAGGAAATTACTATATTGTCGCTAGCGGTGGGTTCTTCTGGTCTTCCATCATTGGCTGCTACTGACTCTGAATAGGTTCTATCACTGTCAATAACGAAGTCCCACTGATTCGTTTGCCTTCTTTGGGGACCGGACCCCGTGTTGCATCATTCCGCAATGCTGTGCGAGCCCGAGATCCAGTGAACCCAAGGGTCCAGTCTGTCCGTCTTCAAGTCTGGACGGGACGGACGGCAGCACATGAGAAGATGCCCGGGACGGACGGCCAGATTGCCGTCCATCCGGACCAATGCCCAGGACGGACCGGCAGGCCCTGTAGGTGTCTCAGATTTCGGAATCTACCGGGCCCCTAAAGATGACAGGCGGGCCGTGTAGGTGTCTCAGATTAGGGAATCTGCTGGGCCCCTAAAGATGATGGGCGATGACTGCTTGGCCTGACAGAACAGGAGTCTGAGTAACTAACTTGAGAGATGTTTGAAGGAGGGTGGAGGCTGCTGACGAGGAAGCAAAAAAGCAGGAATATTTTGTTCAAGTCAGGTTTTGTCTTTTTATAACATGTATACTAATGGTAGAAATATCCAAAGCCTATGAAACTCCTCGGGTTATAATATTGCTAACCATTTGCTATACTTGAACTGACATCTGATTGCATATCTAAATCACCAAAAGGTGATATAACTCCTGCTTACTTTCCTTCAGATATGTTTATAGCACGATTCTTGAGATCATTAAGCATAATTTCAACCTCCAAAAGCCTCTCGTCTAGAATCAACCCTGCCTTCCTCTACAATTTCATATACTTAATTGCTTCAATAACCTCATCACCTAGACATTCTTGGCAGTCTATAATCAGGTTTTTCCTACTAGGTTATATAAGGGTAATGTCAGCTTGTACTTTTACATAAGTTGAACTCAATTTAAAGAAAGGATGAAAATTCCTGTTGAATACTCATTCCACTTCTGTAGATATTACTGCAATACTCTGAATCTCAAGTGCCATATATGATGATTGAGTATAATAGGGATTTTTCAAGCAGGCTATGAAATATGCTTCTATATCAGATACCTCCTTTAGATCTTTAGTAATCTGAGAGCAATCAAATTGATCTATATCATCAGTGGTTAAACATGCTCATTTCTTTTACTTCTATCATGATAGAGTGTCATCTGGTACCACTATATTTAGACTAATACTTTCTAGTAACATTAGTATCTCGGCTCTAGTTGAGGGACCAGGAGTTGTTGTACCAATATATTGCAGAAGTGATTGATATTCTAACTCTCAGAGATTTTTGCTTTTTGTTTCAGCCTCATCAATCCAATCAGAATTGTTGACCCATTTAAGTTTAAAATACTTGAGTTTCATATCTAGGTCAAGTGGTACTATAGCATATAAAGTCAGTAAATAATGTAATAATGAGTAGTACCTAAAGAAGAATATAATTATCATAAGTAAGATATTGTAATATAGGATGAAGGTATATTAATATATGATTGTACTTATCAAGAATGAACTATGCATGATTAATTGTTACCAATAAATAAATACTAAGCTACATGTATCTCAATACAGAACTTTTGTGTTATTCCAAATATGTAAGTAAGGGATCCATGGTAGGCAGAATATGAGTAAAGTAATTATTTGAGTGATTCCTCCTGATATCTATACCTTGGAGATGTAACGTAAAGAGGCAGAAAGGTTTTAGAATAAATAAGATTGGAGTTAGATCAACTCAATAATCTATTGTGAGTTTATCTAATATAATTTGATCAAGTAATATGTTGTCTCTATATAGGTAAACCTAGGTTCCACTATACAATATACCAGAATCTGAAATATGTTACCTATGTTTTTACTTAGCACTCATCAGTTATTGCTATACTGACAAACTCATCTTGAACATTATCCAGTTTACAGATACAGTCAATAGTATCTGTATTGCAAGACCAATGAGTTTAGTTTCCTATTAGTGGTAATAAAGGACCATGATATGGATACCCTTGAGATACTTTAACCTTTTGAATAAACTAATCATAGCTTTGTACTATAAACCTAGCTTAGGAAAAGATTTTCATGTGACTTACAATTATGATGTCATAGGTTTGTAAGGATTTCAAGTACATGACAATTATGTATTGTGAGTTTCACACATGACTGTTATTTGTGAGTCACAGTTGTTATATTTGATTTGTTTGTGCAACAACTCATTTGAGTTATAAGATGTTTCTGTGTACATGACTTATTTAGGGGGTGATTGGCTAGCCACAATTTCAAATTTTGGGCATCTCAAATTGCAATTTGAAATTACTGCAGGGTAAAATTTCAAATTGTGAATTTCAAATTTCCACGAGCCAAGCAGGTACAGAATTGTGAGAATTAGAAATTGACAAAATGAGGCTCAACTAAATTTAATTATGGAGAGGAATTAGCGCTTAGAAGGAAAAAATATTCTCTACCAATTCACCAATAATGACATTGTACCATACCCCATCTACAAAGGTAATTCCTAACAATTACGAGCAATAACAATTGACAAAATACCTGTACAACAAAAGCAACAACCACAAACTCAACAAAAAAGAGCCACTAGAATCTCCAAAAGCGCACATTACTCCAGCCAGGAAACCATGAATGATGAAATAAATGAGATCAACGAGATAGCGGAGATACTCGAGCTTGGTACTACTGCACTACAAGCAATTGTTGCACTCTCATCACTTCAAAGAGAAATATATGAGCAGGCACCTATATGACAACTACAACCAAAGCACACATCTCAGATGAGTGGCCAGCAGTATACTGCTGAGCTGCTAGCCTCTACTCATGAGAGGCGTATTCTGGAATGCCTTCACATGCCACTGGAAGTTTTTCGATCATTGGCGAGTTTGTTAAGAGAAAAGGGTCTTCTTAAAGACTCTCGGTATACTACTATTGAGCACCGGCTCCACATTTTTGTGTTCATCGTCACATTGGGTTCCTGCCAGCGGGTAGCACAGGAGCGATTCCAATACTCTCCCGAAACTATTAGTCGGCTATTTAAAGATATTTTGGATGCAATAAACCAGCTAGCACCAGAGTTTATCCAGATTCCAACAGCCAGCAATACAGACCTTGATGGTGTACCACCAGAGATTTTAACTAATCCAAAATTCTTCCCCTTTTTCTGGAATTGTATCGGAGCAATTGATGGGTCTTTGATTCCGTTGAATGTATCTGCAGCAGATGCTCCAGCTAATAGAACAAGGAAGGGCTTTACTGCTCAAAATGCATTTGTTGCCTGCAGTTTTGACTGCAAGATTCTATTTGTTTTATCGGGATGGGAGGGATTAGCTCATGACTCACAAGTCCTAGCTGATGCCTGTGATAAAGGCTTTCAAATTCCAAGTGGAAAATTCTACTTAGCAGATGCCAGATACGGAATATCACCTGAATACCTTACACCCTACCGGGGTGTTCGCTATCATTTGAGAGAGCAAATAATTGGGAATCAGGCGTAAGTCTCCTTTATAATGATCATCCTAATTTTACTGTCCTAATACTAACTCTATATTAATTTCCAAAAGACCTCAAAATGCTAAAGAGTTATTTAATCTCTGTCATGCTTCCTTAAGGAATTGCATTGAGAGGACTCTTGGTATTCTCAAAACAAGATTTAAGATACTCAAGCAAGCATCCAATTATGGTGCAATAACTACAGCAGCAATTTTTAATAGGGTGTGTTCCCTGCACAATATAATTGCCCTTGATGCTATCCCAGCCTCCAAGTGGGGACCTACTCTTACGGAAGTCAAGCAAGCACATCAAGAGGTAGCTGCACGAGTAATGCCATCAGTCCTAAATTCCACTCAGTGAAAAAACAAGGAGAAGAGCTGAGAGATATAATTGCTGCAGATATGTGGGAGAGTTATCAGAGAATTATGGAGGAGAGGAGATTTGAGCGAGAATAATTGCAATAAAATATAAACATGACTAGTACTATGTATACTTTTATAAATAATACAAAAAAATCATACCTGACTTATACCAGAAGTTTGTGAGTTGATAGCATCCTTTATCCACTCGACCTTGAAATCTTTAGAAAGAACTATGAATGTAACACACTCGATTGGACTCTCCTTAAATACAGATATTACTACCTTTGCCTCTGCCATTGTAAGTTCTCCTACTACATACATTGAATTAACTACTTCTAAACACTCAGCATAGGGTCTAAATTCTAAAGGAACATTTGTTAGCTTTGAGGATTTAAATCCTTCTTGATTTGTATTACCATCTTCTTTTGATGATCCACTGTCACCCTCATGGATACTCTGAGCATGCTTACCATGTCCCCTTGCTAACATATTATTAATTAATCCCATCATCCCCTCTTTTACCTCACCAGCCATTCCTGTAATTTTCTCTAACTCCTGATTTGCTAATTGAGAGGAAGTTAACACTTTTTTTGATCTCTTTGGAGTGGTTGTAGTTTGGAGCTGATCTAAATAAGCTGAGTCAAGTACCTGGCTATTGTCTTCAACCTCATAAGGTACATCAGATCCTGACCACTGACTAGCATACTCTGTTCCGTCCTCATTAGTATCCCAATGGTCTCCACCATCTCCATCAAATTCACCATTTCCATCAGTACCAGCACCAACTCCACCAACTCCACCAATCCCATCACTACCAATACTGATACCAACACTACCAACACCACCAATACCAATGCCGTCAATACTGATACCACCAATACCAACATCACCTCTACTACCACCATCATAACCAACTCCACCAACTCCACTGATTCTATCAACCCCACCACTTCTACCACCTCTACTCCTACTACCCCTACTATCTCTACCCATTCCATCCCTCCTATCAACCCCACAATCCCGACCATCTCCACCATCTCTACCATATCTATCATTTTTGAAACTTTCCACCCTTCTACTATTCCTCCAATTTCCTCCCCCACTGGGCTGTCCAATATCCGAATATGTTTCCCTGTAGTAAGATATTTCTCCTTCAAACCAGTCAGGATTAGGTTGCAATCCCGAATTGCTGGACTCATCCTGACTATCCTGAGTAGTTTGATAGCCAAGCTGACAGCCTCTTCTAGGCAATTGTGAGGATGCTGGAGTTATTGCATTCACTCCTGTGGCAGTTGTATTGCAAAATATTTCATTAAGCTCTTCATAGTTGTCCAGTGCTTTCTGCCTGAACATCGCTGCACCTGGGTAGTTCTACATATTTTTAATGGTTAGTTCTTGTAAGGTAGAAGCTATAGTCTTTTTTTCTTATTTTGTTGGGTGCTCATACCTTTATATAATCATTCCATACACTATCAGTAGCAGTTACAACTTCACTACTATTATTCCAGCCAAAGCCAGAAGAGTTTAGAAGGTGGTTGAATGTTTTCCAATTTTTTTTATGCTAATATCTGTATTAGTATACTTGCTCCATAGCATCAAATATTTATTTCATAGAATGATTCTTACAGTAGCTGATCGGGATTTAATCTGCCCAATTGCCAGGCTCCCTTCTTTACTTTCTCTATTGAACTCAGAAAGTATCTCCAACCAAACATCTTTCTTGAAGCCATTATCCAGTTTTCTACCCTTGCGGCATTGGCGAAGCATAGATGTGATTAGAATTTTGTCAGCTGTTGTAGTCCATAAGGCTTTTGCTTGTCATGTAGATATGTTGGAAGCCATTGTAATTTTTTTTAAAGTTTGTAAAGGTAGTTTGTTGAATTTTGACAAGCTCCTCGCAGATGTACGGGTGATGTAGTATTTTTGTTTACTTAAAAGAGGGGTATTACTTTTTTATTATTACATAATCTGACTTTATACCAACAAAAAACATGCCAAGAAATACTGGCATTTCAAATTTTCGGTGTGCCATACACCTCAGAATTTGAAATTGAAATTTGAGATGCCCAAAATTTGAAATTGTGACGAGCCAATCACCCCCTTAGAAGTCATGTGAATTTCACACATGACCTATTTCAAGTCATAGGATTATTATATTACATGAGTGTATGAGTCATAGTTATGACTCATAATAGTTATTGATTCATAATCAAGTTGTGAGAAGGACTATATAAGAAGGAGGATATAACATTGTAGTTAGTTCTTCATGCAACCACCTAAGTTATTTCTTCCTTATAACTTTATGAATTATGAATATATTCTTTACTACTTCTTTACATATTGATAATGTTCAGATATATGGTTTACAACTCTAACTTATAAAAGCCATAAGATAGAAAAGAAGATATCTAATAGTACTCTATATAGTCAGTGTTCAAGGTAGTTAAGATTATAAGGTATAATCATAAGTTTAACATAGTGCAACCAAGAGGAAAATAAGAAGAAATACTATTAGGCATAATAGTATTTGGCAGGAACCTAATAAGAATAACTACCTAAGAGATTAGGTAGTCATTGCCTGTTACGAGATATAAATAGGAGAGATCTATAGGTCATCCTAATAGTTGGTTGCATATCAAGCAAGACCCAATGACACTGCAGATAATGAAGGCCACTTGTTAGAATTAATCAAAGTAGTACAGTCATTCTTGAGAACTACCTCTGAGAGAGGGAGAGTAGCTAGTCGAAACACATCAGAAGAGAGATCAAGGGAAGGATCTATATCATCTGAAGTATAGGATGACTAAAGGATATCAGGAAAAACAGGAGGAATACCTCCACGAGTAGGAGAGGTACCACCAGCAGCAGGGGTGCTACCAGTAGCAAGAGTACCTCTACCAGTTAGAATAATAACTCTTACTCAAGAACAGTTCTAGGCACTGATAGGAGGAATAAAAAGTACTTGAAATGTTAAGGTCAAGGAACCAGCAGTATTCACAGGGGAAAGAGAAAAATTGAGAGGTTTCCTATTACAAGTAAAAATATACTTTGAGGCTATAGGGTAGAATGAGGGTGATGATGATTTAGACAAGATACATTATACCAAATCCTCACTAAGGGACTTAGTAGCACAATGGATTGCATATTACATCAAGGGAAAAGTATAAAATGATTGGTAAGAATGGGAAGAATTCAAGCAAATTCTTAATGCCAATTTTGAAGACAAGGACAGCAAGGAAAGAACAAGAAATGTCACTGAAACAAATGAAATAAGGTAACAGGAACAAGAGAGACTACTGGAATGATCTGTGGATGGCAGGAATATTAGCAGAATACAATGGAGACACACTAGGAAGATTCTTCCTAAGAGGAATAAAACCAGCATTATAAGAGGCTTATCCACAAGCAGATACCAAGCTAGCAATACCTGAAGCACTACCAGAATGAGCTATAAAAAAGGAAAATCACATCAATATGATCAAATAGATCAAGGGAAAATCTCTAAGCTCTAAACAATAAGAGGTGCCAAGGAACCAGAATGGCATATCCAGACTGAATCCTCCAATACAAGAAGATAATGGAGACCCAAAGGACCTTAATGTGACTAATCAACCAAGGTTCCAATGATTACCAAATGAAAAGTATTAACAATGATGCAAGGAAGAATAATGCTTCAAATGCCAAAGGAAATGACATTTAGTGGGAAAGTTCTAAGTCAAAACAGTCCAAATCTGAAAGATAGAAGTTGAAAAAGAACATGAGGAGACTTTCAATGAGGAAAGTCCCAAATAAGAGGTGGCTTGAGGGATGATACAGCAAAAAAGAAAACCATTGGTATATCACATTCAACTCAGTACCAGAAAATATAGAAATATTAGACTTCGAATTAGACCACAATACAATTAAAGTACAACTTCCTAATGGGAAAACAAACATAATGATGAATACTATGATTAACTTGAAGGCTACAGAAGACTTTATAGACTGTAATTTCACTGTGAATCATGAGATAACCATGAGGAAAATCAAAAAAGCCAAGAGACATCAATATGGTAGATCAAACTGTTTCCAAATCAGGACCTCATGAGCAAAAATATTATCTTGCGCCCGGTTCATCCTGTGCGTCTGACACACAGGGTGCCCATACCAATAACCGTTAACCAGAACATACTGTTGAGCCAACGTCGCGTCCTGATGTCGAGTTGTGTGCCTGGTGCATCCTGACAGTATCCGGGCATGGACCCCTATGCCAGGTGCACACTGACAAAGTCTGATTCTGCGCTCTTGCATCCTAACAATGTCTGATCCTCGGGTGTTGCATCCTAACAACGTTTGATTCTCGGGTGATGCATCGTAACACCATCTGATCCTAGCCTGTTGCGTCCAGACGCTACTGGATCCTAAGCTCTTACATTGTGGCGACACCTAATTCTGGCGTCTTCCACCCTGATGTCGCATCCTCACCTGTGTGCATCGGGATTCCACGATACTCACGATGCACACCCTGGCGCCGCCGATCATCAGGCTTTTCCATCCAGATTCTTTCTAAGTGACGCTCCTCTCGTCTGGATCCCCCCCTGCAGACACGATGTGCCCAGATTTCACCTCGACAGCGACATCTCATCTTGATGCTACTACTTCATGTCTGGACCTCCTCAGGATGCCTTCCAAAGTGTAGTGAATCACCCCTGACGCCATCTGCACATTGCACCCAGTATTGCCTGATCTTTCCAACTCCCTCCTGATATCCGATATACTACATTGTGATTGCCCTGACACCCTCTGGATGGCTGCTTTTCATAGATTCTACGGTGAATATCACCCTGATTATTCCTTTGCACTATGTCCTTTGGTTTCTATTGTAGTCTTGTCATAGTAAGCTAAATCAAATCTATTATACATAATCTTTACATGTTCTTAATTCCCCATAATCACCATCGGTGATGGTCCCACCCCCACGCTCGTCATCGTCTGGCTTACAATGACATCCCCTCTGGTGTTGCTTGAGCTTCCTGAGAATCCCCAAGGCTCAACGAGACCCCCCGAGATAGAGAAGGGATCCCCGCTGGTGCTGCTTGCGATTCCTGAGTATCCCTGAGGGTCAACGAGACCCCCTGAGATAGAGAAGGGATCCCCGCTGGTGCTGCTTGCACTTCCTGAGAATCATCTGGACTCAGAGGACCCAAACCCTGTAACTGAAGCTCCCAGGCTACCGATGTCTGGCTCAAGTCACCCCAGCTCTCAGTTTCGGGTGACAGATTCCGACATTCCTGATGTCCCACTAGGTCCAAGTTCCGGTGATTAGTGTGTCGCGGTACAGGCTGTGTAGAGGTGTCGTTGGATATCCGACTCTCAAGCTCAGCACTTACGGCTTCCTAATTGTCGTCATATCCTTCACGGTGGTCCCGCTGCACCCCATGAACTTGCACAACCCTCTTATCAATTGTTGCTCAAATATTTTCGACCATCATATCCTGGATCCTCCGTTGGCACTTACCCCAAGTTTCTTTTTGCCAGTCAAAAAGGTCTTGTATGTTTGGTAACAGGTTAGCCGCCCCGGTCGTGAATGCACAGTTGGATGATTCGGAGACTCACCCCCGCCTCCCTCAGGCTTGAAGTCCCTAGGCTCCTGATATATCCCCGTTTGCCATGCACGCAGTGTATAGCAGATTATGGTGCACGTCAAGCAGATCATAGTGCCATTGATGCGTGCAAGAAACCCGGGATCCACAATACCTTGCATCTTCTTCCCTGCAAATTACTTACGGAAAATCGCCTCAGGAATCTGGGGCGCAAGGAATCGTAATGTCAGGCCCTGGGTTACATCCAATCACAGTCAGTAGTGGCCACAATATATGGTAGGCATCTGGTGGAGACAAACATTGTACCCTCTCGGTTTGCACATACACCTGTCCTGTTCTAGCTGATAATCGACTCTGCGTGCCATAGCTGTGGGATCGTCTGGCAGACTGTATAACTCCACAATCTCTTTCTTCACCTCATGTACAAACTGGGATCGTACCCCAGAGTGTTTTTGGTGTATCTTTCTAGGTTAGTATTGCATTCTGCATTGCGTCATATCTGTTTGAGTCTGCTTACCATACTTATGCACTGCTCTGAGGGTTGGATGTTTTCGGCATCTGCAATATTAGCAAGCGCAGCATCCCACACTTTGTGCACCTGGGCCGTCAGAGCAATAACATTCTGGACTGGGTGCTCAAACAGGGTGTACCATAGAATCAGAGTCTTCGCATCATCTAATATGACCCTTTCCGCACCTATCACTAGATTTCTCCAAGAGTGAGGAGCTGGACTAGCGATCAGGGTACCAGACGCAGGACCACGCAGGCTACTCAGTGGGTACGATAACCATGCATCACTCGATGATGGGCACATTGGAGGACTCTAGGCTCTCTGCCGAATTATGCGTCCAAGATCCATGGTCGTACGTCGAGCAGGACCTATCTCCTGAGACCCTGATGTGGTTGAAATGCATATAGTTCTTGCCCGATTGTCTCCCTTTCTGTTAGCTACTTGTGAGCCATGATCACGTCTTGATCCGGGGCCATTTGTAATATCGATGCCTTCTCCATCAGGTTTGGTGTCTGATTCTGTCTTGTCTGGTCCGTGTGAGATTTGGTTCTCATCACTACTATCGTCTGATAGATGCACTGTTTGGGTATTTGGTTTATCATTGGGTTCGGTTTCGGGTTCTGTATGCGCCGTGGTCAGCATTGTGCCCTTCCGTTGGCACTTCTGTGCTCTTCCTAGTAGGCTTGCAATCAGGGGTGGAGAAGAATCCCGAGTTAAGGACGCGTCTTGAGATTCGTTTTGACGTGTTCTGGATCTCCCTTTTCCGGATCCCATGGTACTAGGTTCCACATCGCATCGACCTCTGTATAGATTGCCGACTCGGGGCGCTGGCTGACTCTGTGTATTGGCCTGTTGCTTATTCATGGTGTAATAGGGTATTTAGAGTAAGGTAAGTTAGGATTCAGGCCGGAGTAAAATCGTAAGTATCTCAAGCAGAGTTTGGTCAAGATGAGAAGTTTGTATAGTTTTCTTGTGTTGTATATGACGTGTCAGCTCTTATACACGGGGCTCCCCAGGGGGGGAGGGGGCATGCAGGATCACTGACTATCACTCATTATTGAAGCAAAAGATTTACCTCCAAATGGCGTTTGTAGAGTGTTCAACATGATGTTCGTAATAATCTAAGCATTCTCAACTACGATTGGACTCAAGACTCTGGCATGAAAAAATTAGACGAAATGAGGGTGTTGTTAGGGTGGGCGGCTTAATAAAATCTAGCCACCAACAGTATTGTTTACTGACACTATTGGCACTACGGTATTCTTGCGTTTCCTAACTACCACTAGAAGTGTGCGAAATTGTCTCCTGGCGTCGAGTCAACACAGCTTGAACACCCGAGAGGCTGAATTCATGCAATATAACCTACTTGCGCATAGATGTTAGTGATGAGAAGGACAGGGGTTGTAGCCCGGCCGTTTTTGACCAACTTCAAACCCCAGTCTGTCTCATCACTAATGTCAATACCCTAGTAGATAATCGACATACTATGAGCTGACTGTAGGCCAGTTAACGATAGACAATCCGAGACGTGGCAAATCAAGAAAACACCAGACGCTAAAGTAAGGGTGCATGGAGCTATCATTATTATGACATACCAGGCACTCGAGATCAAAATGGCTAGCAATATGAAATGCCAAAGCAAGGGCATCCCATGGTATCTTTAATATCATATAGAGGCACTCAACTTCACAAAAGATCATGAATTAGTTAGGAAATTTTTAAAACTTTTTTTTTAAAAACTACATAACAAAAAGCTACTTAGCAAAAAAAAATAGAAAATGCTACGAAAAAAAATGCGACAAAAGGATTATTTACAGGGACCCCGGCGTCTTGTTCCTCGCCGGGGCCCAGCGGGGGTCTCCAGGGCCGGAGGAATTGGGTCCGGGGTAGGGGGGCGAGAGGCAGCCTCTGGGGGGGCCCGGCGCCATCAGGGGGCTCTGCGCAAACAGGGGGCTCAGCACACAGGGGGGGGCGTCGGGTTCTGGACAACTGGTGGAGCCGGGGAGGAGGCAGCAGGGGGAGAGCTGCTAACAGTGCCGGGAGTCGTAAGGAACTCAGCCATCCACGGCGACTGTTGGACAAGATCAAGCAACCTTTTTTGCTTGTCTTGCTCTGACAGGCCAGGAGGCTCGCGGACAGCGACGGAGGGGGAGTCCGGGCTCGAGGGACCTGGTTCCTCATCCATTTCTTTGTCCTCGTCCTATGTGTTTGTGATTAGCTAAGATGGTAACTAAAATATGTTTAGGGTTAGAAACTTATGTCTTCGATCACAATGGCGTGTTCGCCAGGATCTTGCCCCTCCCCCACCTCCTCCACCTCCTCCACCTCCTCCACCTCCTCCAACTCCTCCACCTCCTCCTCGTCCACCTCCTCCACCTCCATCTCCAGCTCCTCCTCCACCACCTCCTCCACCTCCTCCTCTTGCATGGCCTCCCCGATTTCTCCGGCCTGCCCATGGTGATCCCAGACCTTGCGGTCGAAGAAGTGATATCTGCCATGGGCAGGCGCAGGGGTCTGGTCACAATCCTCTCCCTCACCAAGGTGTGGCTCCAGGACCATCAGGTCCAAGCGGTGTTTGCCATCGTTGGCAAGGAGCCACGCCAGGATGTCCTCATCTTCCCGAAGAAAGATGAGTTCCCTGAGTGGGAGAGGATCGGAGGGTGCCCAACTAAGTAACCGGGCACCCTCACCAGTTGACCCGAGGAGATATCGGGGGCATCGAATTGCCCCCTCCACACGCTGCTGCTTGACCACCCCGTGCACACTTTCGATCCTCGGTGATGCCATGACTCCCCAGGCGATTCCCTGGTCGGAGTCAATGGTACACCAGGTGTAGCCAAGGAATGGGTGCCCAGTTTCTCAGGCACCTGACCAACGAACGATGTGTATCCTCATTGCCCGTGGGCAATAAGGCGCGGCCTAATCCGATTGAGCCACTGATGATATGTGTTAGCCTGAGGATAGCATATAATATATGGGAGGGGGCAACACTTACTCTGAGGTCCCTCGACCTCACCACCAGCCTTGTTTCCCTCCACCAGACAATGCCCATTCAATGTCCTCAGGTTCTTGGCCATGTCATGGACCAAGAGCCTGAGGTGGCGCCCGATTTCCAAGATGTCGTCGGCCTGGTGCTTGTCTTTAACAAGCACAAGCCGGGCCGCGACCGGGGGAAGGGAGCGAGCATACCCAACGACTGAATCCAATTCGGATTCAGTCAGGCGGCCGAGGTCCAGGGAGTGACCAGCCAAGTGCACCTTGACATGGTTGCGCCAGGCACTGTACGCAACAGTGAACTGGCGTGTGTGCGTGAACCCACACCAGCTTTTGGCATACGCTATGTCGCCATAGCGTCCCCTATGAGTACTAGTTTAAATATTGCTCACAGATGAGGGTTGGTTGGGTTTCACTTACAAGGAACCCTCCACTGCCAGCTCGAAGGGTAGCCTCTCCGACAAAGTCGACTTGCTCGGGCTGTTCGTAACCGTGCGTGCCAGGGCTCTCCGTTTCCCACTCCGCCCATGTGGCTCGACAGGCTTGGGAGCGGGACGCCTAAGAAAAATAAGGAAAGGTTAGTAATTATCACATGATAAAACTTAGACGGACTCTACTTACTTCCCCATCCAGACTTCACTTCCCTGAGGTCGAATGGCAGGAAGGACATCCGCAGCAGGAACGACAGAGACAGCAGGACGTCTAAGAGGAAAAGAAATGTTAATATTGCTCACTCCAGACAGTCAATGGTGTTGTGGGGTGTACTTACTTTCCCTTGTTCACTGGTCGTCTGATCAATGTCCGAGGTGCCATCGGAGTTAGAGGAAGGGGAAAAGAAAAAAACAGAAAAAAAAAAAGAAAAAAAAGAAAAAAAACATTTGCAGGCGGGGGGGGGGGGAAGAGCCTCCTGTTAAGAGACGGAAGGAAGAAGGGAAGTAGAGAAGGAGAGAAGGAGAGAGACGGTCTTCTTCTTATCTTCTCCTGTGGTGGAGAGAAGAGAAGGAACGGAGGAAAGGAGGGAAGAAGGGCTGGGTTTATATACCCTACATACATAGGGTGCGCACCTCACGTGTGCACCTGATGTGTGCAGGGTATATAGGAAATGATGCATATGCGTTTCCAGGTTTGTTTGTACACCCCATTGTACCCGCAAACAATGCTCGCACATCTGATGATGTCTGAGCATTGTTTGGGTGTACAATGGGGTGTACAAACAAACCAGAAAACACAAACACAGGAGATAAGTATCTATTCTTCTGTATATATAATATATTTAAAAATCAAATGTAATATCTACGAAGTGTAACTTGTCACTAACTTTGGTAAAATAAGCTTTTAAGCCACACTAGTGATGTGACACCAAGGGGTCACTAGTGCAGCTTAAAAGCTTATTTCATGAAACTATATCAAGCACGACGTCCGCGGCGTCACCACAACTGTACAGTGAAAAGCCCATTTTCTTTTTCTATTGAAAAGATATTTTTATACCTATTATGGTATAGAAATATCCTTTGAATAATAAAAGAAAATCGGCTTTTGGCTGTACTGTTGTCATGATACCAAGAGGTGTCGATAACATATTTCAGTATTATCGATACCTCTTGGCAGCATTGATGCACGACATCCCCAGCGTCATGAGAACCGTACGGCGAAAACCCCATTTTCTTTTTTTAGTGAAAAGATATTTCTATACCTATTATGGTATAGAAAAATCATTTGAATAAAAAAAGAAAATCGGCTTTGGGCCATACAGTTGTCGTGATACCAAGAGGTGTCGATAACATATTTCTGTTTTATTGAAACCTCATGGCAGCATCGATGCACGACGTCCCCAGCATCACGACAACCGTACCGCGAAAAGCCAACTTTATTTTTTTATTGAAAAGATATTTCTATACCCATTATGGTATAGAAAAATCTTTTGAATAAAAAAAGAAAATTGGCTTTTGGCCGTAGCGTTGTTGTGATATCAAGAGGTGTCGATAACATATTTCTGTTTTATCGACACCTCTTGGTAGCATCAATGCACGACGCCCCTGGCATCACGACAACGTACGGCGAAAAGCCAACTTTCTTTTTTTATTGAAAAGATATTTCTCTACCATAATAGGTATAGAAACATCTTTTCAATATAAAAAGAAAATGAACTTTTCGCTGTACTGTTGTCACGACACCGAGGATGTCATGCTGCATATATAGTTTCATGAAATAAGCTTTTAAGCCACACTAGTGACCCCTTGGTGTCACATCACTAGTGCAGCTTAAAAGCTTATTTTACCAAAGTTAGTGACAAGTTAGACGTCGTAGATATTACAATTGATTTTTAAATATATTATATATACAGAAGAATAGATACTTATCCCCTGTGTATGTATTTCCTAGTTTGTTTGTACACCCCATTGTGCACCCAAACAATGCTCAGACATCGTCAGATATGCGAGCATTGTTTGAGGGTACAACGGTGTGTACAAAAAAACCAGGAAACGCATATGCATCATTTCTTATATACCCTGCGCACATCAGGTGCACATGTGCAGTGCGCACCCTATGTGTGTAGGGTATATAAACCCAGCCCTTCTTCCCTCCTTTCCTCCTTTCCTTCTCTTCTCTCCACCACAGGGGAAGATAAGAAGAAGACCTTTTCTCTCCTTCTCTCCTTCTTTACTTCCCTTCTTCCTTCCGTCTCTTAATAGGAGGCTCTTCCCCCCCCCCCAGCCTGCAAATGTCTTTTTTCTTTATTTTTATTTACTTTTTATTTTTTTCCCCTTTGTCTAACTCCAATGGCACCTCGGACGTTGATTAGAGGACTGGCGAATAAGGGAATGTAAGTACACCCCACAACACCATTGACTGTCTGGAGTGAGCAATATTAACGTTTCTTTTCCTCTTAGACATCCTGCAGTTTCTGTCATTCCTGCTGCGGCCATCCTTCCTGCCGTTTGACCTCAGGGAAGTGAAGTCTGGATCGGGAAGTAAGTAGAGTCCATCTAAGTTTCATCATGTGATAATTACTAACCTTTCGCTCTTTTTTCTTAGGCGTCCCGCTGCTGAGCATGTCAAACAGCATGGGTGGAGTGGGGAACAGAGAGAGCGCTGGCGTGCACGGTTACGAACAGCCTGAGCCAGTCGACTTCGTCGAAGAGGCTACTTTTCGAGCCTGCGGTGGAGGATTCCTTGCAAGTGAAACCCAACCTACACTCATCTGTGAGAAACATTTAAACTAATACTCATAGGGGACGCTATGGCGCCATAGCATATGCCAAAATCTGGTGTGGGTTCAAGTGCCCACGCCAGATCACTGTTGCGTGCAGTGCCTGGTGCGACCATGTCAAGGCGCACTTGGCTGGTCGCTCCCTGGACCTCCACCACCTGACTGAATCTGAATTGGATTGGGTCGTTGGGTATACTCACTCCCTTCGCCCGGTCATGGCCCGGCTCACTCTTGTTAAAGACAAGCACCAAGCCGACGACATCTGGGAAGTGGAGCGCCACCTCAGGCTCTTGGTCTGTGACATGGCCAAGAACCTGAGGATGTCGAACGGGCGTCGTCTGGTGGAGGGAAAGAAGGTTGGTGGTGAGGTCGAGGGACCTCAGAGTACATGTTGCCCCCTCCGATATATTATATGCTATCCTCATGTTAACACATATCGTCAGTGGCTCAATCAGATTGGGCCTCCCCTTATTGCCCGTGGGCAATAAGGATCCACATCGTTCCTTGGTCGGGTGCCCGAGAAACTGGGCACCCATTCCTTGGCTACCCCTGGTGTGCCAAAGGCTCTGACCAGGGAATCACCTGGGGAGTCATGGCATCACCGAGCATCGAAAGTGTGCTCAGGGTAGTCAAGCGGCAGCATGTGGAGGGGGCAATCAGATGCCCCCGATATCTCCTCAGGGCGACTGGTGAGGGCGCCCTCTGATCCTCTCCCACTCCGGGAACTCATCTTTCTTCAGGAAGATGAGGACATCCTGGCGTGGCTCCTTGCCAACAATGGCAAACACCCCTTGGACCTGATGGTCCTGGAGCCATGCCTTGGTGAGGGAGAGGATCATGACCAGACCCCCGCGCCTGCCCATGGCAGATATCCCTTCTTCGACCGCAAGGTCTGGGATCACTGTGGGCAGGCCGGAGATATCGGGGAGGCCACGCAAGAGGAGGAGGTGGAGGAGGTAGCGGTGGAGGAGGTAGAGGAGGTGGAGGAGGTGGAAGAGGTGGGCGAGGAGGTGGAGGAGGTGGATGAGGAGGAGGAGGAGGATGAGGGGGAGGAGGAGGCGGAGCAGGAAGAGAAGGGGCAAGATCTTGGCGAACACGCCATTGTGATCGAAGACATAAGTTTCTAACCCTAACCATATTTTAGTTACCATCTTAGCTAATCACAAACACATAAGACGAGGACGAAGAAATGGACGAGGAACCGGGTCCCTCGATCCTGGACTCCCTACTCGTCGCTGCCGGCGAACCTCCTGGCCTGTCGGAGCAAGACAAGCACAACAGGTTGCTTGATCTTGTCTGACAGCAGCCTTGGCTGGCTGAGTTCCTTACGACTCATGGCGTTGTCAGCAGCTCTCCCCCTGCTGCCTCCTCCCCGGCTCCACCAGTTGTCTGGACCCCTATGCCCCTCCCTGTGCACCTAGCCCCCTCTTTGCGCAGAGCCCCCCGATGGCGCCGGGCCCCCCCGGAGGCTTCCTCTGGCCCACTGACCCCGGATCCAATTCCTCCAGCCTTGGAGACCCCCCCTGCGCCGCGGCGAGGAACAAGATGCCTGGGTCCCTGTAAATAATCCTTTTGTAGCATTTTTTTTCACAGCACTTTTTTTTTTTTTGCTAAGTAGCTTTTGGGTGGGTAGTTTTTAAAAAAAATAATTCAAAAATTTCCTCACTAATTCAGGATCTTTTGTGATATTGGGTGCCTCTATATCATAGTAAAGATACCATGAGATGCCCTTGCTTTGGCATCTCATATTGCTAGCCATTTTGATCTCAAGTGCCTGGTATGTCATAATAGTGATAGCTCCATGCCCCCTTACTTTGGCGTCTGGTGTTTTCTTGGTTTGGCATGTCTTGTATTGTCTATCGTTAACTGGCCTAGAGTCAGCTCATGGTATGTCGATTATCTACTGGGGTATTGAGGTTAGTGATGAGATGGACCGGGGTTTGAAGCTGGTCAGAAACGGCCGTGCTACAACCCCTGTTCTTCTCATCACTAACATCCATGTGCGAGTAGGTTATATTGCATGAATTCAGCCTCTCGGGTGTTCAAGCTGTATTGACTCGATGCCAGGAGATGATTTTGGACACTTCTAGTGCTAGTTAGGAAACGCGAGAATACCGTAGTGCCAATAGTGTCAGTAAACAATACCGTTGGTGGCTAGATTTTATTAAGCCGCCCACCCTAACAATACCCTCATTTCATCTAATTTTTTCATGCCGGAGTCTTGAGTCCAATCTTAGTTGAGAATACTTAGATTATTACGAACATAATGTTGAACACTCTGAAAACACCATTTTGCAGGAAAACATTTTGCTTCAATAACTAGTGATAGTCAGTGATCCTACAACCCCCCTGGAGCCCTTCGTATTAGACTTGACGCGTCGTATACAACACGAGAAAACTATACAAACTTCTCGTCTTCACCGAACTGTTGACGCGATACCAAAAACTAGCAGTAATATATTTCTACCTTACTGACGCCTCGTGGCGTCATGACTGCACGATGTCCCATGGCGTCACGGTTGCGACAGCACAACATCCCATGGCGTCACGGTCGTGACAGCATGACGTCCCATGGCATCATGGTCGCGACACCGGTACTTGTGCCCCGATCCTCGCACCTTCTTCTTTGTACCTTCATATTCTCTTTTACAGGTCTCTCCACTCCAGCTACATCCTTCCACCGCCAAACCATTCTATCAAGTCATTCCAATTTCTACACACACCAGCCTCTTGGGATAACCTCTGTGAACCTTATTTCTGATCAACCACTCAGGGGCGGCAGAGGGAGAAAGTTACAAACCAGTGTACATCTCTCTATATAGGGCTTCACGGCTGGTATACCTTTGGGACTGTGGTGCGAGATTTCTCAGGTTGCGAGAATTGGTATTGCGATTGGTTTACATCTGTTTATGGAGCCTCTCCTCTGTGCAGATACTCACGATACCAGAACTGACCATATTCTCAACAGACCACCTTGTGCTCCGCGATTCTAAACGCACCATATCATGCTACATCTTTCTCAACTCCCGCGGCATCGTACCAATAATGGTACACTGGGAAACCTTATGCGTCCCCCCTACCACCAAACACCCACCGGTATAAGACAAAGGCCTGGGAGCAAGGAGCTGGTAACAATTGATACTACGCTTTATCCTAAGGTAAAGTCCCGTGTCGATGGGGGGTCTGCCTCAATAAAGCTCTCTCAGCCCAAGGGCAAGCAACCAAGGCTCAGGCCAAGGACTGATAGCAAAATGGAATGCTGGTTTGATAAGGGAATGTCCCTGACCCGGGAGGACAAGGCAGCCTGTGAAGAGGCAAAGGAGAGGGGTGAGAAGGTGTTCTGCGTTATTCAGCACAAGCAAGGTATGCAATAGCAGTGGTGTAGTATATGTCGTGGAACACTCAAATAACACATTCTTAGAAAACATTATCGAAGTGTTCCACAATATAGATATCGAGACACACAATTCCCGTCCACACCTGGCCGGCCTGCAAGCGCTATCCCTGGACTAATCTGATGCACTCGGCGCCTCATATCAGCAAGTCAACATTGGCGCAGGTGAGCTGTATGTGGCCCTCGATCGTAACTATTGCCGAATTCTTGTTGTATTTACCAATCCAGCCTCCGTTATCTACAGTGAGGAGGTTGGGGCAAGGATCGTGAAGCAGGCTACAGACAACATTACTAAGTACTGTGAGATTCAGCCTCCGAGGCTTCCACACAGCATAAGGCACAATCATATTGAGGATTGGCTGCTGCAAAATCCACACCACTATGCCTATCCGAACTCACGCTGTGGGGTGTTCCATTGGGGCATTTGGGCGCAACAGGGATATGAGGACCTAGCACCCATTATGACTAAGGATACCAACTACATCGGTTCAAATACACGTGGCAACCTACAAGCACTGCTTGCCTCATTCCAGAATATTACACAGCTTAAGCAGTTGCTTCTTGGGGCTATTGACAGGCCACAACGTGACACAATGCAGTCCACTATTGAGCTATTACCCCATCACTTTCGGAATCTCTGGACCAATTATGACAACGAGTGCTTTTCCCTATGTGCGTGCCTCATCAACATCGTAACGGAGCCGCACCTGGACCAGGGTGACATTGACTGGACGATGAGTGCGCCATTATGACATTTTGAAGGGGCCGGGTTTTACTTATTCAATTTGGAACGATGCTTTCACTTTCCCATGGGCTCGATGGCAGGTGTCCGCGGTTGCAACCTAATCCACTTTACAAGGCTCTGGACTGGTTCCCGACTCTGCTTGGTTTCGACTATGCGTGGGTCCCTGCTGCGGCATGTTTTTGGGAGTCAGACAGAGGCAGGTACCAGTACGGGGCAGACGTGCAAGCGAAAGCATGATTGAGTGAATGGCACTGCTCTCCCTGATCACCAGAATGAAGGTTCCGATCCAGAATCCTTTCCGAGAAATTAACTTACCTTATTTGTATGATGGGATGTATCTACCTTCTGTTGTGTTGGATTACCCCGGAGGGCATGTGGCTGTATGGATATGTGGATATGTGGATTTGTGGTAGATCAGAATAAAAAAGATAATATAAGAACAATTGATAATGTAGCTAGGAACAATGTTCCTAAGCCTACTGTGATGTGTAACTAATATTCGTGAAATAATGTTCTAATTTGCACAAGTGTTGTGACATGAAGTGATGTTGCGTGATGGCCCATGAAGGGGAAGTAGCTTGTGTTACAACAGAGAGGATGAGATGATCTGATAAGATGGGGTGATACAAGGCATCAAGCTACAAGTGCTAAGCCTGTTTGGATACTTGTTACAGTTCACCGTGTGCAAACCCCTTGACCCAGTGTTCCACTGAGATGCGTCAAGATCAACACTATACAGTACTCCTGCACCTCATAATATATATAGGACCCCCGAGATTGACTAGGTAGACTTTCACCATGGCTGTCAAATGTCCATTTTGTCGCCAAAGATACGTGCGGACAGGCGCATACGAGAAACACCTACAAACTCCACATGCAAATCTGGACATCGTACTTGCCTCTACCATACGACATGCACCTTCCGTGAGTCCTATTATTGAAATGGAAACAGAGCTATTCCTTGACCCGGAGGTAAATTACGAGAACGAACGGGCCGATTCAGACTATGAATCTAATCCGTACCCCACTGGATGCGACATGGGGGCATTGAATGATGATATCTCGCACGAGTCTGATGCTGAAGTACTTAACCACAATACCTCAGCGATGGCGAGCAGGCAAGCGCATTACCCAGGTGGTGGGGAAGCGATTGGAGACATGAGCGGGTTTAATGATGAATACCATACTCTGTGCCAGGATCCATGGGCTCCGTTATCCAATGCTCACGATTTCAAACTTGCATCTTGGTTCATTCAGAGCAAGGTCTCGAAGTCTCGAATCAATGAATTCTTTTCCAGCGGTCTGGGTAGTTCTGCTTCAGTCGGCTATAGTTCAATGGATACGCTGGAGAATCATCTCTGATCATTGGACCCCTACATTGCTTATCTACAATGGTTCGAAGGTGAAGTTGATGATGGCAAGAGAACGCAGCATTTCTTCTATCAGAATGTCCTTGACTGTGTCAGATACCTTCTTCAGCAGATAGCATACAGGGATGACTTGGTCTACCCACCGTGGTGTGAATATGACCAGAATGGACATAGGATATATGCCGAAATGCATACGGCGGACTGGTGGTGGGACGTCCAAGTACTGTACACCCTGCTTTGCAACCTCCTTCATCAGGGCACTGGCTAACCGTTTATAGGATACACTTCCACGTGGTGCCACTGTGGTTCCAATAATTGGAATGTGCGATCAGATGCATCTTACCAACTTCTCGGGTGACAAGAAAGTGTTGCTGGTCTAAATTACGACTGGAAATCTCCTATCGACTAGGCGTAACAGACCTGGATCAATGGCGGTTCTCCTTCTTGCACTATTGCCCGTCCCGCCCAAGTTCCCACAGTCCTCTTCAGTAGACAACCTGCAGAGAAAAATCAATGCCGACACACTAAAAGGCATATTTGAACTTATAGTGTCACCCTTGCCAGATGCGGTGCTTGACGGTGTCTCAATTGACTATGCGGACGGGAAGGTCTGGCGGTGCTTCCCTATCTTTTCCGCATGGGTTGTGGACCATATGGAAAACCTTGCACTACACAGAGTAAAATCTAATGCCTGTCCGAAACGTGAGGTGCCTCCCGATGCATTAGGAACCGATGCACAGGAGACGTATCAGACGAGAGATTATGCCACATACGAATGTCTCGAACAAGAAAATGAGCATCGGTCGACAGACTCTGGGTCGGGAGACATGAATGCCACGTTTGATGCACTTGGTATTAAGATGGGACGGAATGTTTGTCATGGGCTTCAATGGGTTTCAGCACCCAATCTGCACAAGCCGGATTTGCTCCATACAGTTTATTTGGGACTATTCAAGCATATGATGGACTGGGTTTAGGGATTCCTTAAGAAACACGCACGACAGCAGGCTTTTGATGATGCCTGGAAGGCTTTACCACCATACCTGGGATTCTTTGCACCCAAAAAAGCATACCGTGAGGTTACGCAGTGGCAAGGAAAGGAGATGAGGAACCTGGGGCATTGTCTTTTCGGAGTTCTTCCTGGGGCATTGAGGCAGCCTGAGAGTACGCAAGTATTACCATTCAAACACTTGCTCGCCTGCATCAGGTCATTGCTCGATTTCACTTTGATGGCCCAATATAGAAGCCATACACCTGAGACCTTAGATTATATGGAACAATATCTGAATCGGTTTCATGATACGAAAGACATCTTCTTGGAGTTTCGAATATCGAAGAGGATATGGGCAAAGGTTGACGAGCACTGAAGGGAGCTACAACATCAGAGAACACGGGTAACCCAATGTGTTGGGAAATCCAACCAGTGTCGGGTATGGGAGCAGAATCGTGAAGAAGAGATCGACCAATGTATGGAACTAATCCATACGGAATCTCATTTCAACTTCATTAAGATGCATCTACTAAGTCATTTTCAGGGTCACATATACCGGTTTGGCAACATCCAAATGTATTCTATGGAGTTTGGCGAGCTCGCGCATAAGGAACAAATCAAGGAGGGGTGGCGCCATTTGAATAAAAACGATGCCGCAAGACAGATCCTGCACGGTTATGGTCGGCAGCATGCGATCCGAATGAGACTTTCGAACCTGGATTCCCTTCGACATTGCGGGGCTGATCTCCCTGCCGATGTCATAGAACATTTGGATAAAATGAATTCCGTATCCATGCCAGTCACCAATCATAGGATCCTGAAGGGGCGTGGTGATGATGTTTCCAATGTGATGGATTTTTGCAAGGTCTTGGGTATCTCACTGGAGACCATCTGTCGGGAATTGATTCGATATAGCCGGAATAGCCTGCCCACCGAATGCCGCCTTCCTGAAGATCCTGCCATACTTCGATTCCTTCCAGTTGAACTACTAACGCAACTTGAAATCCCCGTTCTAGCGTTCCAGGAAACCGACATTTATGACATCCACAGGGCATGCTCCACTGGTACCCGACTCTTGAGGAACTAGGCGAGTCGCAATGATTGGGTTTGGGTACAGACGGCTGGCGAGCATATGTATGGTGTGCTCTGGAGCCATCTCCCTGGAAAGCTCCTGGCACTCTTCGAAATCAGAGACTACATGCACGAGGACATGGTTCACAGGCTTGCCTGTGTCCAAATATTGAACGTGGTTAACTCAGGACGCGTATCCGACATCCACAGCCTTGTCATGGTACAGCTAAGGGAAAATGCACCAGAGTTTACTATAGTAGACATAGGGACAATCCTAGGCCTGGCACACCTCATCCCGGAGAAAGACCAGCGATGGCTTGTTAACAGCCATCTTGATTTAAGGACATTTAACGAGATTTATTGAGGGGTCATGAGATCAGACAGTCGGGCGACAACTGTTGGCTTGGGCAAGCAAATTTATTCTGCATCGAGGATGGTTGAATGGCATGGAGACTATTATAGCATCTTTCATTGCATCCTGGATATAGAAACCTCTACGTAGAAACTAATTAATAGAAACTAAATAATAGATACAACTAAAAGTACACGATGTAGAAAATTACGGTGGGGGATTGGTCAGGCCTTGAGATTAGGACCCTGATGACACCACGCAGTGAAATGTTGTGGGTCCCAACGTCGCTAGGATGCAGTGAAGAAACCAGACAGATTGCGACAAATTGCTGCAACGCCCTCTGGCCTCATAGTGAGGAACTGACAACGGTGACGTGTCAGGATGCTGGGAGGGTTTAGGGCAGGGATGGGGACATCGGGGGATGGAAGGCATCTGTAGTCAACGTTAGGATGGAGTTATGGCATTGAGATGAGAGACAGAAGGAACATGACAAAGGCCAGCCCTGTGTGGCCATGCCCAGTGGTACTCCCGTGAGGCAGCGGCCATAGCTAGACGTCAGGATATGGGGAAGAAGGTCTGACAGAGATGCAGACGTCCAGGGGTCGAGAGGATGTTGACCTAATCTCAGGTAGTGTCCTGGCGCCACAAAATGTTGCTATGTGATACAGGATGCACCAGGTGCAATGTTGTGTTGCAATACATATCATGATGCATAGGGTGCAACAAGGGGTTGCAATGGAACTCAGGACGCACCAGGCACACCGGGCGCACGCGAAATCCGGCGTGCATCAGGACGTGACGCCGATACATCAGATGCGGGTTTTATTTTGCTGATGCTATAAACTATGTAGCAGACATAAAAATGAATATAGGAAAATACAAGGAGTTGAGTACCTTCCTAAGAGCTGACCTAGACAAATATGAAATGATCCTTGAGATGACATGGTTGAAACCCAATTGTCTAAGAATTGAATGGAGAAAAGAAGAAATTACATGGAATAGTAAAAGGTGCAAAGTATGATGCCTTGCTAAATCTACATCAATATATATGATACTGGAAGAATAAGCAATTAAGGAAAATGTGAAAAGCCATATATTACTAATTGACAAAGAAGGAAATTTGGAAGGCCAAGTTCCCAGAGACATGAGAGAACAGATCTTGAAGGATTCAGAAGTTCAGATCCTACAAGTCAACAAGAATGACCAAACTAACTACAAGTTTAGGGTCAAAAAATTACGAAATAATGTGAATATACCTGGAAGAGGATGGCAGATGACTGTGAGTCATGACCTGTACACCATAGAAAACATCACTGTTCCAGCCCGAGGACAAGTTCTTATAAGAAGAGGTATAGCCATAGGGTTCCTGGGAATACATATACTAGTATAGTACTATGAAGTAGACTAGCTAGCTGAAATGGCCTAGCTACTAATGCAGGAGTAGTAGATGCAGACTACATAAGAGAAATGAGGGTACTATTAGTAAATCTGTCAGAAGAAGACTACAAGACTAGTCAAGGAGACTGCATTACTCAGCTTATAATCAAAAAAATCATCTTGAGAGACTTGCAAGAAGTGCAAGAAATAGGCAAAACCAAAAGAGTAAATTCTGGGTTTGCAAGCATGGACCAAAAACAAGTGAAAAAGGATCTATTGATAGTATTTATTTCAGAAAAAAGATTTGGAAGGAAATATTGAAGAGGAGATCAGATAGGTATTCCAAGATGGGACAAGAACTAACAGTCATGAGCAGCAACAATGATTAGTATGGAACTTGCATGGAAATTGAAAAAGTGAAAACCAGAAAAAGTGAAACATATAGTACTAAAAGAATACAATAGTTTTTTGGGATTATTTGAAGAAAAAGAAAGGATTGATCTACTACTACATGGAATAGATAACCATAAAATTGAACTAGAGGAAGGAAAAACAGCTCTATTTATGAAGCTATATCCCTTAAAGGGGAAAGAGCTTAAAGCACTATGAGAATGCCTCATAAATAACCTAGACGGAGGATGGATAAGACCCTTCTCCTCATTGGGAGGAATACTAAATTTATTTGTAAAAAAGAATGATGGAGGCCTGGGGCTATGTATTAGGCATATGGAAAAAATGGCCACAATTACCCAGCCTTTGCTCATGATTATTTCTACCATACCCCTGCAGCCCCCATGTAGGGACCGGGCATCATCACGATATTACGGCCGAGTTGCGTCCCAACACTTTAGGGACAACAAACGACACTCCCAGCATAACACCATATACATTGTCGCCATCAGTCTGACTGGATGCTGTCCATAGGATATATGAGAGGGTATCTTTGGCGACTCATGAGAAGTCACTTGAAGAAATTTGGTTAGGTTTTCAGCAGGTTATTATCCTGTACATTAGCATTTAAATATCATGGCTGATAAGTAATGGGACAAATTGTGAAGAAATTGTTAGTGACTGAATATTGTGAGCCAATGGCACTAAAGGGTAGCCATAGAGCTGAGCCTCTTCCTTTGAAAGAAGTAGTACCCCAAGAGGGTCTGCTCGAGAATCAGTATTAGAGGTTTTCACCCGACGAGCTATTGGCTTGATCCAGGGCCAAAAGTCCTTCATGTCTGATGGGCTTTATGATTTGTAAACATGCAATGCAATAGCCACGCTCATTCATTAAAGCTGGTCACTTTATATTTTGAGGCAGAATGATTGGTATAGTTGCTATTAAAATGGCATGCTCAAATTAAGTTCATATAGCAGAGAAATTGAAGACTACCTACTGGCAGATTGTTTACACCCTCAGAAACAAATAAGAGTCCGAAGAGATCGAAGCTAAGTAAGGTAAATATTCTCAGGGTCAGGAGTGTTCACACTTAGGAAAAATAAGAGGTTTTTGATGGAGATGCTTAGATAGTATAGGAGTTGATTGTAGCCCATGATAACCCAGACATGGAATATAAATATCGAGGTACTCACAGCTATTAGAAACACCAAGCAATGGAGAAGAGATCTTATTAATATATTTATTATTTTACTCTTGAAAAAACTTATTACACATGCTGCTTTCTGAGCCTACCTTGACAATCTTCATCTTTGTTTTACCTTACTTTACCTTATATCAAGAAACATGCAGCCTAGGCCAATTTGCACTATCTACCGTTGGGCTATCCTATAACAGTATATTAATACTCTCCACATTACCTAGGATTATTATATGCATACCTTTACCTAAACTTGTCATGGATCACCGAAGATGAGATTCACCTATACCATTGGCTATCCAAGAAGCTGGACATCATATACATATAGAAGAAGGAGCACCTTCTCCAGCTAGTGACATAACATCTATATTAGCCTCTATCGCTACACAAAATTCTCCATTCCTTTCTAGCAGAGTTTCCCCCACTGGCTCGCTCTGAGGTAGAAGGTCAGGGAAGAGGATCGACAAAAGAGCTGCTACCCCGAGAGCACAATGGGATAGCCCTCTACAAATTGCAGCTATCTTAAATCATATCTTAAACTGCCTTGATCAAGTTGATTGAATGGTATCGAGGTCCATTGATGAACAATATATAGCTTACAATGAGTTGTCTGAACGAGAATGACAATATGCTGATGAGCCAGAAGCCTACAAAGCAAGGATTAATCAAGGAGAACAGATAGTGGGGGGTGAATTAGTGGGGATAGGCCTATATATGGACAAACTTGCATGAGAAGTGGAGATATCTCGAAATCACTTCCAAGAACAAGTAGCAGCAAAGCTATGAAAATATAACACTCAACATGAGCAGCAGCCGGTGGTGAGTACCCAGTTGCATCAAAATATTGACTTGATAGGACAAGAATCCTTTTCGAGAGTTTAACCACTGGAACAGTTGATCTAATAAGTCCAAGTCCAAGTGGAAATAGACCGTGAAAAATTCATGGTGGGAGAACAAAGGATCCAAGAAATGATGAACCATGTGGAGCAATAACTCACTCACATAGCTCAATCAGTGGCCACCCCTTCCCTTCCAGCAAGACAGGCAACAGCAGAAACTGTGACTCCTTCCTCCTCTGGTTCTCTAGCTGGTAGGTTAAAGAAAGGAAAGGAAGTTGACCGAGGTCTACCAATAGCTATGGGAGGAGGAGAAGGAGGAGGAGGTGGGGGAGGAGGGGGCGAAGGACCCCTGATGATGCATGGAGCTGGAGGTGGGGACTCTAATCAAAGTAGCATTAGTAGTTCCAGTAATGGAGAATGTCCAGCCTCACCTCCCGCACCCAGGCCCACAAATCACCCCCCTCGAAAGACAGCCCTAGATGCAGATGACATGTTAGAACTATTGGGGACTGTAATTGCTAGAGGAAAATGGTACACTGACCTGTCAACTAAACTTGAGGCCAAAGTCTATGAGGACATCAACACATGGGTGTTGGACTATGAAGACTATTTTGCTAGAAATCCAAATCAATGAACAGAAGACCATGACAAAATTGTCTATGCACTGAAAAGAGCAAAGGGAAAAAAGGTAGCCCCTTTCACCAAATGGTACTGAAAAAGTATGATAGATGCTATGGGTGCTCCTTTTCAACCAGACTTGGTCTCTTGGACCAGGTTTACCCAGGAAATCATTAGCAGATATTCAGGTATTGAGTAGGAACAAGAGGCAGCATAGGACATGAAGAAAATCCCATACAATAATGACATTGAAGAATACCTCCTGCCCCTCGAAAACCTTAATATAAAAGCTGAGATGTCTGGTATTGGATGGAGGATCCTAGTTAAAGACAAGCTCTGGGAACAAATCCTGAGAAGGCTCTTAGGAGATACATATGATTGTGATGAAGACTGGCTCAAGGTAATAAGAGGCTTTGCAAAATTAGAGGGATCCTTCTTGCAATACCAAATCCTCTCTCAGGCAATGGGAAGAGGGTGAGGAGATGCCACAAAAATGAAATGCAGCAGTGACAATAAAGGTTCCAATACCAGGTTCAATAAGAAACCTGAGTCATCAAAAGCAGCTACGACAAGCTGGAAGGCACAGAAAACTAATGCAGGAGAAAGCAATCCAACACCAATACATACAGATTGGAAGAAAGATCATGAGGGAGTCCCCCAGACCCTAACAGATAAAGGGCGAGAAACTCAGGGCTGATGTACCTGTTGCGGACTTACCAACCACAAATGGGGCATGTGTAGGAGGGCAGCCATGGTTGCCTCTGTGATGCGATGCAACCTACCAAAGAAATGGAATACTCAGTTGAAGGTCCAGGCCCCCCAAGAAAGGTGGCAGCAGGTTAGTCAAGTGGCAATGACAAGGCTGCCCCCACAACTTTGGGAACTATCCGACTCAGGGTCCAACTGAGGGGAATTCTTTCGAGGTCTATACACCCTCTTCTCAGCTGAAGAGCATTGAACTGGTCACTGTCTAATTGAATGGGTTACACCCAACACTGATTCATGTCTGTGCATAAGCTTAAGGAGGCGAAGGGGTTGAGTAGACAGGGAATGGTTTTGGCACCATACAGTGACAGCATATGGGTACTTGTGGTCTGACACAAATTTGGAATGGGGACTTACACCTCACCAAACTTGAACCCTAGCCCACGCTGACAGTACTGGCAGATTGTACCCACACTTTAATGTAATGAAAAAGTACTGGTCAGGTTACAATCGGGAACCCCTCGGCAGGGGGTAAAGACTACTAGTAGTGCGTTACCCAATAACTGAAAAAATATTCTTTTCTTGTCAGTTTACCTGAGGAGAACTGATTGGTTGAAATAACATGGGTGTTATAGTAAACTTAAAAGCTTTACACCCATTACAACTGACTATACAAAACTGCAAGAGAAATGGTTAATGCCTATCCTGAATATACCTTAGTACCAACACGGCTTTGCTCAGTATATATCTTGACTTAGGGTCAGGAACTCTTAGCTTTTGTCCTGAGGGAACCATCATCTTTTGTACACCCCGCAGGGGACATCTGTACAAAAATCCAAGAATACACCAAAGCACACCATAGTAATATTATCTTCTTGTGCCGAATATTCCTCCAAGAGAACCAGTGACCTGAAGTACCTAAGTATACCAGGTCAACGTATTCATCCAGACAAAAATTCTGCTCAAGAAAGAATCTCAAGCCCCTGCTAAATGTGAAAGGAACCACTAAAGTTCACACCTGATTTTGGTAATAAAAATGTCGAAGTGAAAACATATTCAAACAGAGCCATTGGACAAGTGGCACAAACTTATTGCCCTACAACCTATACTTTATCCGCACTTGGAAGGTCATGCACACATCTAAGTTGCAGGAAAATGATATTGAATCCAAATCCTGCTAGATTTAGGTGCCAATATTTTCATCCTAAATGAGAAACTAGTGCAGGAATTAAACATACCCTGCATAATTTGCAAAAATCATATCCCGATTAAGGACTTTACAAGTGACATGGCTAAATCGAGTGGCAAACATTATACCCCCCTGATAAGAATGCAAATAGGGACAAATCAACATACTACTGAAGTTTCCTGTAAAGTTGCTCCTACGAATCTATGGGGAATGATAATACCCTACAGTTAGTTAAAGGAACACCCTATATCCAACATCACATATCCAAACAGGTGGGAATTTCTAGATAGGAAATGCCATGACAACTGTGACCCCAGCACATGGTGTGACTGGGATGAACTGTTTGAATAGGACGACAATGTGGCTCACAACCTCGATGCAATAGTTGTTGGCCTTGTAACATCTATGGACAAAAGCAAGGATTCAGTAATGGGTCAGTTACCAAGGGAGTACCTGGATTATACTGACCTTTTTCACCCATCAGCTGCGGGAAAATAACCTCCAAGAAGGATATTCAACCATGTAATTGATCTCAAGGAGTGCCTAAGCCCCTCATGGGGACCAATTTATAAGCTCTGCACCTCTCAACTAGAAGCTCTACATATATACCTAAATGAGATATTGGAACAAGGAAAAATCAGCCCTAGCATGGTACCTTGTAGGACTCTGATATTGTTGGTACCAAAACCAAATGGTGGCTGGTACCTGTTCATCGATTATTGAGGTCTTAATAAGGTCACAGTATCTAATAAATACCCACTGCCCCTGCTAATGGAGCTACAAGACCAAGTGGTCAGTTCAACCATCTTCACCAAATTAGACCTAAAAGATGGGTTCTACCTAATTAGAATTAAGGAAGGAGACGAATGGAAGACAGCTTTCAGGACCCACTATGGACACTTTGAATACAAAGTCATGACATTTGGGCTTGTTAATACCACAGCTACATTCCAGGCAATGATGAACACAGTTTTATGAGAATTCCTAGATCACAGTGTTATGGTCGACATGGATGACATTCTCATCTACTTAGCAGATGAGGCAAGCCATATCAAGCTAGTCCGAAAAGTGTTAACTCACTTAAGAGAATATCAACTGGCAGTCTCTATTGCAAAATCTTGCTTTCACATAACTACAGTGGAATTTCTAGGCTATGTGGTAACAATAAAAAGAGTCTCCATGAGCAAAAAAAAGGTGGAATCTATCCGAAATTGGAAACAGCCAAAGTCTATAAAAGAAATACAAATCTTTATGAGATTTGCAAACCTTTACTGAAGGTTTATTAAAGACTTTTCTCCAATTTGCAAACTACTCACAGAACTCCTAAAGGGAAATTCCAAACATTTTGCATGGGGAAGAGAGCAAGATAAGCCTTTTGAGTTCCTAAAAGAACAATTGGTAACCGCAGTAACTCTTTGTTATTTTGACCTCATGAGGGAAACAATCACAGAAACTGACATAAGTGATTTTGCACTTGGCTGTGTTTTATCACAGCTAGTGAAGAAAAAGCTACACCCTGTAGCATTTCACAGGCAAAAATTCGGATCCGCCAAACAAAACTACGACATCCACGATAAGGAATTACTGGTGATTGTGGAGGCCTTCAACGATTGGTATCACTATCTGGCCAGAACAGAAGTCTCCATTACCGTTTACACCAATCATCAAAATTTGCAGTACTTCCTTACGACAAAGGCATGGAGTGCTAGGCAAATTCCATGGGCTCAGGAATTGGCAGAATTAAATTTCCATATTGTTTACTGTCTAGGAGCCTCAGGGTGCAAACTAGATGCATTGAGTAGATGGCCAGAGTACCATCCAGAAGAGGGAGCTACCCATAGGGAATAGTTGATTTTGAAGGCTGAAAACTTCTTACATATTGCTGTGGTATGGAAAACCCCTGAGGACAAAAGATTAACCCTCACAGACGATATAGAACTTGATCTTAGGCCCAAAGATGACTGGATGTCAGAAACGGAAGATTTGGACAGAAGCATAAAGCCACAAAGGATCCACGACTACAGATTAGTGAAGAATACTAAGATTCCTACTAGAGGGTCAACCTTTGCGGCAGGACATGACTTGTATAGTATGGATACGCTAACCATCCCTAGAAATGGAGAAGCCCACATCACAACAGGAATAGCTGTAGGGCTCCCTCAGGGAACCTATGGGCAAATAGCACCCTGAAGTGGATTAGCACTCAGACATGGCACACACATAGGTGCTAAATTAATAGATGCAGACTATACTGGTAAAATAACAGTTTTAATGGTCAACCTGATGAATGCAGACTACAAGGTTGCAATGGAGGACTGGATTGCCCAAATGATCATTGAAAAATTTGACAACACAGAACTTCAAGAAGTGGCGGGCTTAGCGATTACAGAATGAGCTGATGCTTGCTTCAGAAGTAGTGACCTACTTGGAAAAAAGCCATAGTGTACTTTTTACAACCAAGCTCTAGAGACAATGAGCATTTTGACCATTACAACAAGAGACACAATGCAAAATTATCTGAAGATATAGTAATGTTGTCTAATGCCATCATTACAAGAGCAGAAATAAGAAAGTTCACTGCTGACTTCATAGCAGAGGTTAAAGAAGCAGCCAAACAGGATGCAGAGTGGTTCACAAGAAGAGAGGAGTTGGAAAGATTGAGAAATGATGGCACAGAGAACCCAAAGTTTTGGACCTTGAAAGATGGGTAGGTATACTACAAGGACCGGCTCTTCATCCCAGCAAATGAAGGTATCCAAACCCTCGTAATGAATGGGTGCCATGATTCCAAGGTTGTTGGACACTTCGGGCAGGAAAAAACTCTGGAAATAGTCATGTGAGACTTCCACTGGAAAGGGTAAACAGGCTGGGTCAACGATTACGTCAGATCCTGTGACGAATGCCAACACAACAAGTCCCTAAGATATGCAAGGTATGGGTTACTCTAACCTTTACAAGTACCATATACTGCATGGATGTCTATCTCAATGGATTTCATTATTCAACCGCCCAAGTCACAAGGACATGCCCAGATCATAGTCATAGTAGATCAGTTCAATAAGATAGCACATTTCATCAGTCCAAAGAAAAATACAACTGCAAAAGATATCACTAATGTCTTCCTCTGAGAAGTATGGAAACTCCATAGACTACCCACAGAAATCATTTCTGATATGGATGCAAAGTTTCAAGATGAATTTTGGGAATCATTGTGCAAGCTTCTAGGAATTAAAAGAAGAATATCAATGGCCTATCACCCTCAGACTGACAGGCAAACTGAAAGAATGAACGAAATGCTGAAAGGTTACTTATGAAGCTTTGTCAATTATGATCAGGACAATTGGTATCAGCTTGTCTTATTGAGAGAATATGCTTACAACAACTCTACCACAAATGCAGACAAAATGACCCCATTCTTTGCAAACTATGGTTTCCATCCACAGATGGAATGGATGAGAGAACAAGAAGCTCCGAATCTGGGTACAACCATCTACATTCACTGGATGAAGAATATATATGGACAGGCCAAGGAAAGGCTACATCAGCAAAAATATTATCTTGTGCCCAGTGCATCCTGTGCGTCTGATGCACAGGGTGCCCATAATGATAACCGTTAACCAGGACATACTGTTGAACCGACTTCGTGTCCTGATGTCGAGTCATACGCCTGGTGCATCCTGATGGTATCCGGACATGGACCACTATGCCAGGTGTGACCAGACAATATCTGATTCTGCGCTGTTGCATCCTAACAACATCTGATCCTTGGGTGTTGCATCCTAACAATGTCTGATCCTCGGGTATTGCATCCTAATACTATCTGATCCAACCCTGTTGCGTCTGGATGCTACCCCATCCTAGCCTGTTGCATCTAGATGTTACTCGATCCTAAGCTCTTACATTGTGGTGACACCAAATTCTGGTATCTTCCAGGCTGACTTCGCATCCTCGCTTGTGTGCATCGGAATTCCACGATTTTCATGATGCATGCCTGGCAGCACCTATCATGAGGCTTTTCCATACAGATTCTTTCTACATGATGCTCCTCTCATCTGGATACTCGCCTGCATACATGATGTGTCCAGATTTCACCTCTACCGTGACATCTCATCTTGATGCTACTACTTCATGTCTGGACCTCCTCAGGATACCTTCTGAAGTATGGTGAATTACCCCTGATGCCATCTGCCCATTGCACCCGGTATTGCCCAATCTTTCCAACTCCCTCCTGATATCCAATATCCAACATTGTGATCACCCTGACACCCTCCGGATGGCTGCTTTTCATAGATTCTACAGTAAATATCACCCTGATTATTCCTTTGCACTACGTCCTTTAGTTTCTATTGTAGTCTCATCATAGTAAGCTAAATCAAATCTATTACACATAATCTTTACATGTTCTTAATTCCCCTTAATCAACCTTGGTGATGGTCCTACCCCCCTTGCCCGTCATCATCCCGCTTATGATGACATCCCCACTGGTGCTCTTTGCGCTTCCTGTGAATCCCCAAGGCTCAACGAAACCCCCCAAGATAGAGAAAGGATCCCTGCTGGTGCTGCTTGCGCTTCCTGAGAATCAACTGGACTCAGAGGACCCGAACCTTGTAACTGAAGCTCCCAGGCTACTGACGTCTGGCTCAAGTCACACCAGCTGTCAGTTTCAGGTGACGAATTGCGACGTTCCTGATGTCCCACTAGGTCCAAGTTCTGGTGATTAGTGTGTCACAGTACAGGCTATGTAGAAGTGTAGTTGGATATCTGACTCTCGAGCTCAGCACTTATGGCTTCCCAATCATCATCGTATCCTTCACAGTGGTCCCGCTGCACCCCATGAACTTGTGCAACCCTCATATTGATTGTTTGTCAAATATTTTCGACAATCATATCCTGGATCCTCTGTGGGTACTTATCCCAAGATTCTTTTTGCCGGTCAAAGAGGTCTTGTATGTTTGGTAACTGGTTAGCCGCCTCAGGCGCAAATGAACAGGTGGATGATTCTGACACTCATCTCTGGCTGCCCCAGGCTTGAAGTGCCTTGGCTCCTGATATATCTCTATTCGCCATACACGCAGTGTATGGTAGATTATGGTGCATGTCAAGCAGATCATAGTGCCATTGATGCACGCAAGAAACCTGGGATCCACAATACCTTGCATCTTCTTCCCTGCAAAGTACTTACGGAAAATCACCTCAGGAATCTGGGGTGCGAGGAATCGTAATGTTAGGCCCTTGGTTATGTCTAATTACAGTCAGTAGTGGTCACTATATGGTAGGCATCTGGTGCAGACAAACATTGTACCCTGTTGGGTCGCACATAAACCTGTCCCATTCCAGCAGATAATCGACTCTGCATGCCATAGCTGTGGGATCATCAGGCAGACTATATAACTCCACAATCTCTTTTTTCACTTCATGTACAAACTGGGATCGTACCCCAGAGAGTTTTTGGCATATCTTTCTAGGTTAGTATTGCATTCTGCATTGCATCATATCTGCCTGAGTCCACTTACTAAACTTATGCACTGCTCTGAGGGTTGTATGTTTTCGGCACCTGCAATATTAGCAAGCGCGGCATCCCAAACTTTGTGCACCTGGGGCGTCAGAGCAACAACATCTGGGAGTGGCTGCTCAAATAGTGTGTACCGTAGAATCAGAGTCTTCGCATTATCTAATATGGCCCTTTACGTACCTGGTACTGGATTTCTCCATGAGTGAGGAGCTGGACTAGAGATCAGGGTACCAGACACAGGACTACACAGACTGTACAGTGGGGACGATAACTGTGCATCACTCGATGATGGGAACATTGGAGGACTGTAGGCTCTCCGCCGAATTATATGTCCAAGATTGGTGGTCATACACCGAGCAGGACCGATCTCCTGAGATCCTGATGTGGTCGAAATGCATATAGTTCTTGCCCACTTGTCTTCCATTTTGTTAGCTACTTGTGAGCCATGATCACGTCATGATCCAGGGCCATCTGCAATATCAATGCCTTCTCCATCAGGTTCGGTGTCTGATTCTATTTCGTCTGGTCTGTGTGAGATTTGGTACTCATCACTACTATCATCCGATAGATGCTCTGTTTGGGTATTTGGTTGATCATTGGGTTCGGTTTCGTGTTCTGCATGTGCCGTATTCAGCATTGTGCCCTACTATTATTGCTTCGGTGCTCTTCCTAGAAGGCTTGCAATCGAGGATGGAGAAGAATCCCGAGTTGAGGCTGTGTCTTGAGATTCATTTTGACGTCTTCTGGATCTCCCTTTTGTGGATCCCATGGTACCGGGTTGCACGTTGCGTCTACCTCTGTATAGATTACCAACTCAGGGTACTCCCTGGTTGCATGTATTGACCTATTGCTTATTGATGGTGTAATAGGGTAGTTAGAGTGAGGTAAGTTAGGATTCAGGCTGGAGTAAAATTGTCGGTATATCAAGCACAGTTTGGTCAAGATGAGAAGTTTGTATAGTTTTCTTGTATTTTATATGATGTGTTAGGTCTTATACACAGGGCTCCCCAGGGGGGGGAGTGGGCATGCAGGATCACTGGCTATCACTCATTATTGAAGCATAATATTTGCCTGCAAAATAGCGTTTTCAGAGTGTTCAATATTATGTTCGTAATAATCTAAGCATTCTCAACTACGATTGGACTCAAGACTCTGGCATGAAAAAATTAGACGAAATGAGGGTGTTGTTAGGTTGGGTGGCTTAATAAAATCTAGCCACAAATGGTATTGCTTACAGACACTATTGGCACTATGGTATTCTTGTATTGTCTAACTAGCACTAGAAGTGTCTGAAATCATCTTCCAGTGTCCAGTCAACACGGCTTGAACACCCGAGAGGCTGAATTCAAGCAATCTAACCTGCTCACGTATGGATGTTAGTGATGAGACGGACAGGGGTTGTAGCTCAACCATCTCTGACCAACTTCAAACCCTGGTCCATCTCATCACTAACCTCAATACCCTAGTAGATAATCGATGTACCATGAGCTAACTCTAGGCCAGTTAACGATAGACAATACGAGATGTGCCAAATGCAGAAAATACCTGACACTGAAGTAAGGGGGCATGGTCCTATCACTGTTATCACATACCAGGCACTTGAGATCAAAACGGCTAGCAATATTAGACGCCAAAGCAAGGGCATCCAACGGTATCTTTACTATCATATAGAGGCACCCAACATCACAAAAGATCCTGCATTAGTTAGCAAAATTTTAAACTTTTTTTTTAGACTAAGAGATAAAGCTCCCTTTTTCAAAAACTACCAAACAAAAAGCTGCTTAGCAAAAAAAAAAGAAAAAAAATCTATGAAAAAAAAAAGCTAGAAAAGGATTATTTACTGGGACCCAGGTGTCTTGTTCCTCGCCAGGGTGCAGGGGGGGTCTCCAGGGCCGGAGGAATTGGGTTGAAGGTAGGGGGGTGAGAGGCAGCCTATAGGAGGGCTCAGCACTAAGAGGGGGCTCGGCACACAGGGGGGTGTGTCAGGGTCCAGACAATAGGTGGGGCTGGGGAGGAGGCAGCAGGGGGAGAGCTGCCGACAGCGCTGGGAGTTGTAAGGAACTCAGCCATCTAAGGCTGCTGTTGGACAAGATCAAGCAACCTTCTGTGCTTGTCTTGCTCCGACAGGCTAGGAGGCTCGCCGGCAGCGACAGGGCGGGAGTCCTGGCTCGTGGTGGGAGGAGGGCTTGAGGCACCTTGTTCCTCGTCCATTTCTCCTGCCTCATCCTATGTGGCTTGTGATTAGCTGAGATGGTAACTAAAATATGGTTAGGGTTAGAAACTTACATCTTCGATCACATTGGCATGGTCGCCAGGATCTTGCCCCTCCTCCTCCTCCTCTGCCTCCTCCTCCTCCTCCTCTACCTCCACCTCCTCTACCTCCTCCTCTTCCATGGCCTCCCCGATATCTCTCGCGCACCCACAGCAATCCCAGACCTGACAGTCGAAGAAGGGATGTCTACCATGGGCAGGTGTGGGGGTCTAGTCATGATCCTCTCCCTAACTGAGGCCTGGCTCTTGGACCATCATGTCCAAGGGGTATTTGCCATCTTTGGCAAGGAGCCACACCAGGATACCCTCATCTTCACAAAGAAAGATGAGTTCTCGGAGTAGGAGAGGATTGAAGGGTGCCCGACTAAGTAGCTGAGCACCCTCACCGATTGCCCTGAGGAGATATCGGGGCCATTGGATTGCCCACTTCACATGATGCCGCTTGACTACCACGAGTACACTTTCAATGCTCGGTGATGCCATGACTCCCTAGGTGATTCCCTGGTCGGAGTCATTGGCATACAAGGGGTAGCCAAGGAATGGGTGCCCAGTTTCTTGGGCACCTGACTGACGAACAATATGGATACTTATTACCCATGGGCAATAAGGGGAGGTCCAATCTGATTGAGCTACTGGCAATATGTGTTAGTACGAGGATAGCATATAATATATGGGAGGGGGCGACACTTACTCAGAGGTCTCTCGACCTCACTGCCAACCTTCTTTCCCTCCACCAGACGATGCCCATTTGATGTCCTCAGGTTCCTGGCCATCTCATGGACCAAGAGCCTGAGGTGTCACTCCACTTCCCAGATGTCATCAGCCCGGTTCTTGTCTTTAACAAGCACGAACCTGGCTGTGACTGGGGGAAGGAAGCGTACATACCCAACGACCGAATCCAATCCGGATTTGGTTAGGCGGTGGAGGTCCAGGAAGTGACCAGTCCAGTGCTCCTTGATATGGTCACACCAGGCACTGTATGCAACAGTGATCTGGTGTGGGTATGTGAACCCACACCAGCTTTTGGTGGACGCTATGTCACCATAGCATCCCATATGAGTATTAGTTTAAATGTTTCTGACACATGAGGGAAGGTTGGGTTTCACTTACAAGGAATCCTCCACTGCCAACTCGAAGTGTAGCCTCTCCGATAAAGTTGCCTGGCTGGGGCTGTTCGCAACTGTATATACCAGCGGGCTATGTTTCCTACTCCACCCATGCGGCTCGAAACGCTGGGCAGCGGGATGCCTAAGAAAAAAATGGAAAGGTTAGTAATTATCACATGTTAAAACTTAGATGGACTCAACTTACTTCACCATCCGGACTTCACTTCCCCGAGGTTGAACCGCAGGAAGGGTGGGGGCAGCAGGAATGACAGAGACAGCGGGACATCTAAAAGGAAAAGAAACGTTAATATTGCTCACTCTGGACAGTCAATAGTGTTGTGAGGTGTACTTACTTTCCCTTGTTCACCAGTCGCCTGATCAACATCTGAGGTGCCATCGGAGTTGGGGGAAGGGGAAAAAAAAAAGAAAAAAAAAAGAAAGAAAAAGACAATTGCAGCAGGGGGAGGGGAGGAAGAGCCTCCTATTAAGAGGTGGAAGGAAGACGGGAAGTAGAGAATGAGAGCAGGTGAGAAGGAGAGAAAGGGTCTTCTTCTTATCTTCCCCTATGGTGGAGAGAAGAGAAGGAAAGGAGGAAAGGAGGGAAGAAGGGCTGGGTTTATATACCTTACACACATAAAGTGCGCACATGCATACCTCACGAGTGCACAGCACATGTGTACCTGACGTGCAGACGGTATATAAGAAACGATGCGTATATGTTTTCTGGTTTGTTTGTATACCCCATTGTACCCACAAACAATGCTCGCACATCGGACTATGTCTGCGCATTGTTTGGGTGTACAATTGGGTGTACAAACAAACACAGGAAATACATACACAGGGGATAAGTATCTATTCTTCTCTATATATAATATATGTGAAAATCAATTGTATAAATATCTACGAAGTCTAACTTGTTACTAACTTTGGTAAAATAAGCTTTCAAGCCACACTAGTGATGTGACCGCAAGGGGTCACTAGTGCAGCTTAAAAGCTTATTTCATGAAATAATATATGTAGCACAACATCCCCGGTGTCGTGACAATAGTGCAGCCAAAAGCCGATTTTCTTTTTTTATTCAAAAGATATTTCTATACCATAATAGGTATAGAAATATCTTTTCAATAAAAAAAAGAAAATGGGGTTTTCGCTGTACGGTTGTCATGATGCTGGGGACATCGTGCATTGATGCTGCCAAGAGGTGTCAATAACACAGAAATATGTTATCGACACCTCTTGATATCACGACAGTAGTATGGCCAAAAGCCGATTTTCTTTTTTTATTTAAAAGATATTTGTATACCATGATGGGTATAGAAATATTATTTCAATAAAAAAAGAAAATGGGGTTTTTGCTGTACAGTTGGGGTGATGCCACAGACGTCGTGCTGCATCTAGTTTCATGAAACAAGCTTTTAAGTTGCACTAGTGACCCCTTGATGTCACATCACTAGTGTGGCTTAGAAGCTTATTTTACCAAAGTTAATGACAAGTCAAACTTCGTAGATATTACAATTGATTTTTAAATATATTATATATACTGAAGAATAGATACTTATCCCCCGCGTATGTATTTCCTGTATTTGTTTGTACACCCTATTGTACACCCAAACAATACTCAGACATTGTCAGATGTGCGAGCAGTGTTTGCGGGTACAATAGGGTGTACAAACAAACTAGGAAACCCATACGCATCGTTTCTTGTATACCCTACACACATCAGGTGCACATGTGTGGTGTATACCTTATTTATGTCAGGTATATAAACCCAGCCCTTCTTGCCTCCTTTCCTCCTTTCCTTCTCTTCCCTCAACTACAGGGGAAGATAAGAAGAAAACCCTTTCTCTGCTTCTCTGCTTCTCTTGTTCTCTACTTCCCTTCTTCATTCCATCTCTTAATAGGAGACTCTTCCCCCCCCTCCTGCCTGCAATTGTCTTTTTTCTTTCTTTTTTTTTTCTTTTTTTTGTTTCCCTTCATCCAACTCTGATGGCGCCTCAGACATTGATCAGGCAACCGGCGAACAAGGGAAAGTAAGTACACCCCACAACACCATTGACTGTCTGGAGAGAGCAATATTAACATTTCTTTTCCTCTTAGACGTCCCGCTGTGTCTGTCATTCCTGCTGCCCGTGTCCTTCCTGCGGTTAAACCTCTGGGAAGTGAAGTCCTGATGGGGAAGTAAGTAGAGTCCATTTAAGTTTTATCATGTGATAATTACTAACCTTTCCATTTTTTTCTTAGGCATCCCACTGCTGAGCCTGTCAAGCTGCATGGGCAGAGTGGGTAATGGAGAGCACTGGCACGCATAGTTGCGAACAGCCTGAGCCAGTAGACTTCGTCGGAGAGGCTACCCTGCGAGCCGGCCATGGAGGATTCCTTGTAAGTGAAACCCAACCTACCCTCATCTGTCAGAAACATTTAATCTAATACTCATAGGGGATGCTATGGTGACATAGCATATGCCAAAAGCTGGTGTGGGTTCATGCACCCATGCCAGATCACTGTTGCGTATAGTGCCTGGTGCAACCATCTTAAGGAGCACTTGACTGGTCACTCCCTGGACCTCCACCACCTGACCGAATCTGAATTGGATTTGTTCATTGGGTATGCTCGCTCCCTTCCCCTGGTCACGGCCTGGCTCGCACTTGTTAAAGACAAGCACCAGGCCAATGACATCTGGGAAGTGGAGCGCCACCTCAGGCTCTTGGTCCGTGACATGGCCAAGAACCTGAGGATGTCGAATGGGCATTGTCTGGTGGAGGGAAAGAAGGTTGGTGGTGAGGTCGAGGGACCTCTGAGTAAGTGTCGCCCCCTCCCATATATTAGACGGTATCCTCGTGCTAACACATATTGTCAGTAGCTCAATTGGATTGGGCCTCCCCTTATTGCCCATGGGCAATAAGGATCCATATCATTCGTTGGTCGGGTACGTAAGAAACTGGGCACCTATTCCTTGGCTACCCCTAGTGTGCCAATGACTTCGACCAGGGAATCATCTGGGGAGTCATGGCATCACCGAGCATCGAAAGTATGCTCAGGGTAGTCAAGTGGCAGCTTATGGAGGTGGCAATCTGATGCCCCCAATATCTCCTCAGGGCGACTGGTGGGGGCACTCGGCTACTTAGTCAGGCACCCTCCGATCTTCTCCCACTCTGGGAACTCATCTTTCTTCGTGAAGATGTGTACATCCTGGCATAGCTCCTTGCCAAAGATGGCAAACACCCCTTGGACATGATGGTCCAAGAGCCACGCCTCAGTTAGGGAGAGGATCGTGGCAAGACCCCTGGGCCTGCCCATGGCAGATATCCCTTCTTTGACCGCAAGGTCTGGGATCGCTGTGGGTGGGCCGGAGATATCAGGGAGGCCATCCAAGAGGGGGAGGAGGAGGAAGAGGAGTGGCAAGATCCTGGTGAACATGCCATTGTGATCGAAGACATAAGTTTCTAACCCTAACCATATTTTAGTTACCATCTCAGCTAATTACAAACACATAGGATGTGGACAAAGAAATGAACGAGGAACCAGGTCCCTCAAGCCCTCCTCCCACTATGAGCCTGGACTCCCCCCCTGTCGCTGCCGGCGAGCCTCCTGGTCTGTCGGAACAAGACAAGAAGAGATGGTTGCTTGATCTTGTCTGACAGCAGCCTTGGATGGCTGAGTTCCTTACGACTCCCGGCGCTGGTGGCAGCTCTCCCTCTGCTGCCTCCTCCCCAGCCCCACCAGTTGTCCAGACTCCAATGCCCCCCCCTGTGCGCCGAGCCCCTTCTTTGCACCAGGCCCCCCCGCAGATTGCCTCTGACCTCCCTACCCCCATCCCAATTCCTCCAGCCCTGGAGACCCCCCCTACGCCCCGGCGAGGAACAAGATGTCAGGGTCCCCATAAATAATCCTTTTCTTGCTTTTTTTCATACCTTAATTTTCCTTTTTTCTTGCTAAGTAGCTTTTTGTCAGATAGTTTTTAGATAGGGAGCTTTATCTCTTAGTCTAAAAAAAAAGATTTAAAAATTTTCTAACTAATGCAGGATCTTTTGTGATGTGGAGTGCCTCTATATGATACTAAAAATACCGTAGGATGCCCTTGCTTTGGCATCTCATATTGCTAACTGGTTTGATCTCAAGTGCCTGGTATGTGATAATAGTGATAGCACCATGCCACCTTACTTTGGCGTCCGGTGTTTTCTGGATTTGGCACATCTTGTATTGTCTATCGTTAACTAGCCTAGAGTCAGCTCATTGTATATCAATTATCTACTAGGGTATCGAGGCTAATGATGAGACAGACTGGGGTTTGAAGTTGGTCAGAAACAGTCGGGCTACAACCCCTGTCCATCTCATCACTAACATCCATGAGCATGTAGGTTAGATTGCTTGAATTCAGCCTCTCGGGTGTTCAAGCTGTGTTGACTTGACATCCGGAGACGATTTCAGATACTTCTAGTGCTAGTTAGGTAATGTGAGAATACCATAGCGCAAATAGTGTCAGTAAACAATACCGTTCTTGGCTAGATTTTATTAAGCCACCCACCCTAACAACACCATCATTTCATCTAATTTTTTCATGCCGGAGTCTTGAGTCCAATTGTAGTTGAGAATGCTTAGATTATTACAAACATAATGTTGAACACTTCGAAAATGCCGTTTTGTAGGAAAACCTTTTGATTCAACAATGAGCGATAGTCAGTGATCCTACAACCCACCTGGAGCCTTGTGTATTAGACTTGACATATCATATACAACACGAGAAAACTATACAAACTTCTTATCTTCACTGAACTGTTGATGCGATACCAAAAGGCTGTGGTAACATATTTCTACATTACTGATGCCTCATGGTGTCGCGACTGCATGACATCCCATGTTGTCATGGTTGTGACAGCACGATATCCCATTGCGTCACGGTTGCTACCGCATGACATCCCATGGCATCACGGTCGCCACACCGGTACTTGTACCCTGATCCTCGCACCTTCTCCTGTGTACCTCCATATTCTCTTCTACAGGTCTCCCCACTCCAGCTACATCCTCCCACCACCAAACCATTCCATCAAGTCGTTCCAATTTCTACATGCACCAGCCTCTTGGGATAACCTCTGTGAACCTTATTTCTGACCAATGACTCAGGGGTGGCAGAGGGAGAAAGTTACAAACCAGTATACATGTCTTTATATAGGGCTTGACGGCTGGTATACCTTGGGGACCGTGGTGCGAGATTTCTCAGGTTCCAAGAATTGGTATTCCGATTAGTTTACATCTGTTTGTGGAGCCTCTCCTCTGTGCAGATACTCATGATACTACAACTGACTGTATTCTCAACAGACTACCTTGTACTCCACGATTCTAAATGCACCATATCATGCGACATCTTTCTCAACTCCCTCGGTATCATCCCCATAATAGTATACTGGAAAACCTTATGTGTCCCCCCTACCACCAAACACCCAACGGTATAAGACAAATGCCTGGGAGTAAGGAGCTAGTAACAATTAATACTACACTTTATCTTACGGTGAAGTCTTGTGTTGATAGGGGGTCTGCCTTAATGAAGCCCTCTCAGTACAAGGGCAAGCAACCAAGGCTCAGACCAAGGACCTGTAGCAAAATGGAAGGCTGGTTTGATAAGGGAATGTTCCTGACCCAGGAGGACCAGGCGGCCTGTGAGGAGGCAAAGGAGAGGGGTGAGAAGGTGTTCTGCATTATTCAGCGCAAGCAAGATATACAATAGCAGTCATGTAGTATATGTCGTGAAACACTCAAATAACACATTCTTGGGAAACATTATTGAAGTGTTCCTCAATATAGATATCGAGACACAATTCCCATCCACACCTGGCCAACCGAGAAGTGCTATCCCTGGACCAATGCGATGTGCTCGGCGCCTCATATGAGCAAGTCAACATTGGTGCAGGCGAGCTGTATGTGGCCCTCAATCGCAACTATCGCTGCCTTGTTGTATTTGCCAATCCAGCCTCTGCTATCTACGGTCAGGAGGTTGGGGTAAGGATCGTGAAGCAGGCTACAGACAACATTACCAAGTACTGTGAGATTCAGCCTCCGAGGCTTCCACCCAGCATAAGGCACAATCATACTGAGGATTGGCTCCTGCAAAATCCATGACACTATGCCTATCCGAACTCACACTGTGGGGTGTACCATTGGGGCATTTGCGCACAACATGGACATAAGCACCTAGGACCCGTTTTCTCTAAGGATACCAACGATGTCAGTTCAAATACATGTGGAGACCTACAAGCACTCCTAGCCTCATTCTAGAATATCACAAAGCTTAAGCAGTTGCTTCTCGGGGCTATTGACAGGCCACAACGTGACACAATGCAGTCCACTATTGCGCTATTACCCCATCACTTCCGGAATCTCTGGACCAATTATGACAATGAGTTCTTTTCCCTACCTGTGTGCCTCATCAACATTGTAATGGAGTCACACCTAGACCAGGGTGACCTTGACTGGATGATGAGTGTGCCATTGGGACAGTTTTAAGGGGCTGGGTTTTGCGTATTCGATTTGGAATGGTGCCTTCACTTTCCTGCATGTTCAATCTCAGGCATCCATGGTCGCAAGCTAATCCACTTTACAAGGCTCTGGACTATTTCCCGACTCTGCTTGGTTTCGACTATGCATGGGTCCCTACTGCAGCATGTTTTCGGGAGTCAGATAGAGGCAGGTGCTGGTAGGGGGCAGATGCGCAAGTGGAAGCATGATTGCATGAATGACACTGCTCTCCCTGATCTCCAGAATGAGGGTTCCGATCCAGAATCCTTTCCGAGAAATTAACTTACCTTATTTGTATGATGGGATGTATCTGCCCTCTGTTGTGTTGGATTACCCCAGAGGGCATGTAGCTGTATGGATATATGGATATGTGGATTTGTGGCAGATCAGAATAAAAAAGATAATATGAGAACAATTGATAATGTAGCCAGAAACAACATTCCTAAGCCTACCATGATCTGTAACTAATATTCGTGAAATAAGCTTCTAATTTGCACAAGTGTCATGATACAAAGTGATGTGGCGTAATGGCCCATGAAGGGGAGGTAGCTTGTGTTACCACAGAGAGGAGGGGGTGATCTGATAAGATGGGGTGATACAAGGCATGAAGCTACAAGTGCTAAGCCTGTTTGGATACTAGTTACAGTTCACCATGTGCAAACCCCTTGACCCAGTGATCCACTGACACACATCAAGATCAACACTATACAGTACTCCTGCACCTCATAATACCTTGAGGACCCCCGAGATTGACTAGGTAGACTTTCACCTTGGCTGTCAAATGTCTATTTTATCGCCAACGATACGTGCAGGCAGGTGCATCCGAGAAACACCTACGAACTGCGCATGCAAATCTAGACATTGTACTTGCCTCTACCATATGACATGCACCTTCCATGACTCGTATTAATGACACGGAAACAGACCTATTCCAGGACCCTTGGGTAACTTATGAGAACCAATGGGCCAATTCAGACTATGAATCTAATCTAGACCCCGCTGGATGTGATGCCGACGTATTGAATGATGACATCTCGCATGAGTCTGATGCTGAAGTACTCAACCACAATATCTCAGCGATGGTCAGCAGACAAGCGCATTACCTAGGCACTGGGGAAGCAATTGGAGATGTGAGTGTGTTTGAGGATGAACACCATACTCTGTACCAGGATCCATGGGCCCCGTTAGCCAATGCTCATGATTTCAAACTTGCATGTTGGTTCATTCAGAGCAAGGTCAGGAAGTCTTGAATCAATGAATTCTTTTCCAGTGGTCTGGGTAGTTCTGCTTCAGTTGGCTATAGTTCAATGCACACACTGGAGAATCATCTCCAATCATTTGGCCCCTACAATGCTTATCTACAATGGTTCGAAGGTGAAGTTGATGATGGCAAGAGAACGCAGCATATCTTCTATCGGAATGTCCTTGACTGTGTCAGATACCTTCTTTGCCAGATAGCATACAGGGATCACTTGGTCTAAGTGCTGCGGTGTGAATATGACCAGAATAGACATAGGATATATGCCGAAATACATAGGGCGGACTGGTGGTGGGATGTCGAAGTACTGTACACCCTGCTCTGCAACCTCCTTCATCAGGGCACTGGCCAACCATTTATAGGAAACACTTCCACATAGTGCAACTCTAGTTCCAATAATTGGAATGTCCGATCAGATGCATCTTACCAACTTCTCGGGTGACAAGAAAGTGTGGCCTGTCTATATTACCACTGGAAATCTCCTATCAACTAGGTGTAATAGACCTGGATTAATGGCGGTTCTCCTTCTTTGCACTATTGCTTGTCCCTCCTAAGTTCCCACAGTCCTCTTCAGCAGACAACCTGCAGAGACAAATCAATGTCAAGACACTACAGGGTGTATTTGAACTCATACTGTCACCCTTGCAAAATGTGGTGCTTGATGGTGTCTCAATTGACTGTGCGTATAGGAAGGTCCTGCGGTGCTTCCCTATCTTGTCCGGGTGCGTTGCGGATCATATGGAAAACATTGCAGTATACTAAGTAAAATCTATAGCCTGTCCAAAATGTGAGGTGCCTCCTGATGAATTAGGAACTAATGTACAGGAGATGTATCGGATGCGAGATTATGCCACATATGAATGTCTCGAACAAGAAAATGAGCATCGGTCGACAGACTCTGGGTCGGGAGACATGAGTGCCACGTTTGATGAACTTAGTATCAAGATGGGATGGAATGTTTTTCATGGGCTTCAACGGGTTTCAGCACCTGATCTACACAAGTCAGATTTGCTCCATACAGTTTATTTGGGACTATTCAAGCATATGATGGACTGGGTTCAGGGATTCCTCAAGAAACATGCATGACTGCAGGCTTTAGACCATGTCTGGAAAGCTTTACCACCATAACAGGGATTCTTTGGACCCAAAAAAGCATACCGTAAGGTTACGCAGTGGCAAGGAAAGGAGATGAGGAACCTGGAGCGTTGTCTTTTGGGAGTTCTCGCCGTGGCATTCAGGCAGCCTGAGAGTACACAAGTATTACCATTCAAATGCGCACTCAGCTGTGTCAGGTCATTGCTCGATTTCACTTTGATGGCCCAATATAAAAGCCATACACCTGAGATCTTAGATTATATAGAACAATATCTGAATCGGTTTCATGATATGAAAGATATCTTCTTAGAGTTTCGAATATCGAAGAGGACACGGGCAAAGGTTAACGAGCAGCGAAGGAAGCTATGACATCACAGAATATGAGTAAACCAATGTGTTGCAAAATCCAACTGGCATCGGGGACAGGAGCAGGATCGTGAAGAAGAGATCGACCAACCTATAGAACTAATCCATATGGAATCTCATTTCAACTTCATTAAGATGCATCTACCAAGTCATTTTCAGGGTCACATATACCTGTTTGACAACATTCAGATGTATTCTATGGAGTTTGGCGAGCTCGCACATAAGGAACAGATCAAGGAGGGGTGGCGCCGGTCGAATAAAAACGATGCTGCCAGACAGATCCTGCACAGTTATGGTTGGCAGCATGTGATGCGAATGAGACTTTTGAACCTGGATTCCCTTTGACGTCATGGGGCTAATCTCCCTGCCGATGTCATGGAACATTTAGATAAAACGAATTCTGTATCTGCACCAGTCACCAATCATAGGATCCTGAACGGCCATCGTGATGATATTTCCAATGTGATGGAATTTTGCAAGGTCTTGGGTATCTCACCAGAGAGCATCTGTTGGGAATTGATTGGATATAGCCAGAATAGCCGACCCACCGAATGCCACCTTCCTGAAGATACTGCCATTCTTTGATTCCTTGCGGTTGATCTACTAACACAACTTGAAATCCCATTCTAGTGTTCCAGGAAACCGACATTTATGACATCCACATGGCACGCTCTACTGCTACCTAACCCTTCAGGAACCAAACGTGTCGCAATGATTGGGTTTGGGTACCGACGGGTGGCGAGCATATGTATGGTGTGCTCTGGGGCCATCTCCCCGGAAAGCTCCTGGTGCTCTTAAAAATCACAGACTACATGCATGAGAACATGGTTCACTGACTTGCATGTATCAAACAATTGAATGCGGTTAACTGGGGACACATATCCATCGTCCACAGCCTTGTCACAGTACAGCTAAGGGAAAATGCACGAGAGTTTACTATAGTAGACATAGGGACAATCATTGGCCTGGCGCACCTCATTCCGGAGACAGACCAGCGATGGCTTGTTAACAGCTATATTGATTTAAGGACCTTTAACAAGATTTATTGAGGGGTCATGAGAGCAGACAGTCGGGTGACAACTGTTTGCTTGGGTAAGTATTCTGCATTGAGGATGGTTGAATAGCATGGAGAATATTATAGCATCTTTTATTGCAACCTGTATATAGAAACCTCTATATGGAAACTAATTAATAGAAACTAAATAATAGATACAACTAAAAGTACACGATGTAGAAAATTAGGGTGGGGGATTGGTCAGTCCTTGAGATTAGAACCCTGATGACACCACACAGTGAAAAGTGGTGGGTCCTGATGTCACGATGATGCCGTGGGACATCATGGGTCCTGACGTCGCTAGGATGCAGTGAACAAACCAGACAGATTGCAACAAATCGCCGCAATACCGTGTGGCCTCACAGTGAGGAACCGACAATGGTGACACATCAGGATGCTGGGAAGGTTCAGGGTAGGGATGAGGACATCGAGGGATGGAAGGCATCTGTGGTCGATGTTAGGATGAAGTTATGGTATTGCGATGAGTGACAGAAGGAACGTGACGAAGGCCGTCCCTGTGTGGCCATACCCAGTGGTACTCCTGTGAGGCAGTGGCCAATGTTAGGATGGAGTTATGGTATCGCGATGAGTGACAGAAGGAACGTGACGAAGGCCAGTCCTGTGTGGCCACACCCAGTGGTACTCCTGTGAGGCAGTGGCCATAGCCAGACATCAGGATATGGGGAAGAAGGTGTGACAGAGATGCAGATGTCCAGGAGTCATGAGGATGTCGACCTAATCTCAGTAAGTGTCCTGATATCGCAAAATGTTGCTATGCGACACAGGATGCAGCAGGCACAATGTTGTGTTGCAACACATATCATGATGCATAGGGTATAACAGGCAGTTGCAATGGAACTCAGGATGCACCAGGTGCACTGGGCGCACAAGAAATGCAGCGTGCGTCAGGATGCGATGCCCATACATCGGATGCGGGTTTTTTTTTTTGCTGATGTAGAATCTACACGAGAGGCCATGTCAAGATACTACAATCGAAAAGCTAGGGAGCAACCTGACATAAAGGTGGGAGACCAAGTCATGCTCAATAGAAAAAATATGCAATCAAAAAGGCCCTCAAAAAGGTTGAGCCCCAAGCTCTATGGGCCTTTTAAGGTATTGGAGAAGAAGGGCAAATGAGCTTACAAACTCTAAATACATGATTGGTGGAAAATCCATCTGGTATTTCATGTGGTACTGCTTGAGCCCTACCCAGTTTCTATTCTGCCTGAATAGGCACAGCCATCCCATGACCCAGAAGAACTCGAAGTTGATTTAGAGTGGGAAGTAAAGAGAATTGTGAGGAGTGAAATAATCTCCTATATAAGAAGAGTTAGAGGAGGAAATAAAATCCTCTGAGAGCTCTGATATTTTGTGAAATGAAAAGGATGTTCTGAAGATGAGAACACCTAGGAGCCACTGGAGCACTTGGAATATGTAGCGGAATTATTGGAAGAATTTCATAGGTTGAATCCTGAAATGCTGGGATGGGCAGGACTGGAATAATATGGCAAGGTATTCTTTGTGTAGCCAAGCAAACACATAAGGTCTTTCACCCTACCAGGTTGAGTTCCTAAGAAAGAAGTTTTTTATTTTTATTTTTACTTTTTTTTATTTATTTTGAAAGGGATATTTGAGTCAAAGTCTTGGGAGGGGGAGCTACTGTTAGGCATATGGAAAAAAGGTCCACAATTACCCAGCCTTTACTCAGGATTATTTCTACCGTACCCCTGCAGCCCCCATGTAGGGACCAGGCATGATCACGATATTACAGCCGAGTTGCGTCCCAACACTTTGGGGACAACAAATGACACCTTCAGCATAACACTATAAACATCGTCGCCGTCAGTCTGACCAGATGCTGTCCATAGGATATATGAGGGGTACCTTTGGTGACCCATGAGAAGTGACTCAAAGAGGTTTGGTTAGGTTTTGAGTGAGTTATTATCTTGTACATTAGCATTTAAATATTATGGCTGATAAGTAATGGGACAAATTGGGAAGAAATCATTTGTGACAGAATATCACAAGCCTATGGTACCAAAGGGTAGCTATAGAGCCGAGCCTTTTGCTTTGAAAGAAGTAGCACCCCACGAGGATCTGCTCAACAATTGGTATGAGAGGTTTTCACCCAACAAGACATTGGCTCGATCCAGGGCCAAAAGTACTTCATGTCTGATGGGCTTTGCAATACATAAACATGCAATGCAATAGCTATGCTTATTCATTAAAGCTGATCACTTTATATTTTGAGGCAGAATGATTGGTATAGTTGCTATTAGGGTGGCATACTCCAATTAAGTTTATATAGTAGAGAAATCGAAGACTACGTACTGGCAGAGTGTTTATACCCTCAGAAACAAATAGGAGTTTGAAGAGATCAAAGCTAAGTAAGGTAAATATTCTCAGGGTCAGGAGTATTCACACTTAAGAAAAATAAGAGGTTTTCGACAGAGGTACTTAGATAGTATGGGAGTTGATTGTAGCCTGCGATAACCCAGATGTGGAATATAAATATCGAGGTACTCCCAGCTATTAGGAACACCAAGCAACAGAGAAGAGATCTTATTAATATATTTATTATTTTACTCTTGAAAAAACTTATTACGCATGCAGCTTTCTAAGCCTACCTTGATGATCTTTGTCTTTGTTTTACCTTACTTTACCTTACTTCAAGAAACATACGGCCCAGGCCAATCTGCACTATCTACAGTTGGGCTACCCCATAATACTATATGTCAACTCCAGAGGGTTAAATGAAGTCTCCAAGAAGGATCGATATCCACTACCATTGACAAGTAAAACTTTGGATAGGTTAAGATCAGCAAAGTATTTTACCAAGCTAGGGATCAAAGATGTGTATCAATATATTCAAATATACAAAGGCGATGAATGGAAGACATTCTTCTGTACCAGATATAGACTTTATAAATACATCATTATGCTATTTGCATTAACAAATATACCAGTAACCTTTCAGAGATAGATGAATACTGCCTTGAGCAACTATCTGGACATTATTTTCATCGCTAACCTCGACAACATACTCATATACTTGCAAACCCTAGAAAAACACAAAAAGCATGTAATTAAGGTGTTAGAACAGCTAAAAGAGATTGGCATTAGTCTCAAACCAACAAAATGCAAATTCTACCAGCAAGAAACTGAATACCTTCATCATTAACAATGAAGGACTCAAGATACACCCCATCAAAACAGAAGTCATAAGAGAATAGAAGGCTTCACAAAAGGTCAATGGAGTTCAATCATTAGTAGGCTTTTATAATTTCTATCAAAGGTTCCTAGAAGGGTTTAGCAGGACAGGTAAACTATTATACAAGCTAATAAAGAAAAACCAGAAATTGGACTGGGAGGAAAAACTACAAAAAGTATACAAAAGACTAAAAGAAAAAGTTACCACAGTACCCATACTATGACATTTCAATCCAGACCAACCTATTATGATTGAAACTGATGTATTTAATTATGTACGCTCAGGGATCATATCACAACAAGATGAACTTGAAAGTGGAGTATGGAAACCAGTGGCATATCATTCCAAGATAATGAGAAAAGCAGAATACAATCATGATATCTATGATAAGGAACTCTTCACAATCATGCAAGCACTAAAAGAATAGAGAAAATATGTAAAAGGAAGCCGGCAGACAGTAAAAATTCTTACCAACTATAAGAATTTAGTACCCTTTACAACTACAAAAGAACTTAAGGGAAGACAGATGTGTTGGAGTGAAGAATTGAGTTGGTACAATATTAAGATAAAGTATCAATCCAGAAAGGAAGGAGGGAAACTAGATACTCTTACAAGAAGGTAAGACAACTTCATAGAAGGAGATGAAAGAAGAATACAATAAAAACAGGTTTTACTGCCAAAAGAAAAATTCTTTGATGAAGTATATGGATCTGAAAATGAGGAAATCAATATGATGGAAATAGAAAGATTGGAAATGACAGGAAATGTAGAAGAGATTAAACAAAAAATGCAGAAGTACAAAATACCTTAGGAAATAAGCACAGTCTTGGAAAAAGGAGAAAAAGAATTTCCAAAAGTAGCCCTAGGACTCTGCAAATGGAAAAATGATTACCTCTAATATGATGAAAGAATATGTCTTCCAGAAGACAAAACTACATGAACAAAGGCAATACAAAGAAATCATAATATACTACAAAGTGGTTATGAGAGAACAGCAAAAATGATGCAACTAGTACAATGAATATACTATTGGTCTGATATAGGAAGAGACATTAAATAATATGTAAATAATTACAATATGTGTCAGAGAATAAACCCAGATGGTTACACACCAAATGGACAACTACAACTACTCAAAATATGAGAAAAACCTTAGAATTTAATTAATATAGATTTCATCATGGACCTCCAAGAATTGAATGGTTATGATACCATATGGGTCATGGTGGATTGTATGACCACAATGTCACATTTTGTTTCCTGTTGCAAAAATATGAAAATCATGTGATTTGTATAATTATTTATGAAGAACATTTTCAAATTGTATAGGTTATCAAAAGATATCATTACTAACAGGGGTTCCATATTTACATTACATTTATGGAAAGAAATAACTAAAGGAATAGATATCCAAAGGAAATTAGGAACAGCATTCCACCCTCAAATGGGTAGGCAAACTGAGTAAATCCATACCTCATTGAAATAGTTCCTTTGAGGATATGTGCAATACTCACAAAAAGATTAGGAAGAATGGTTACTGTTTGCTGAGTTTGCCTACAACAACTCAATACAAGAAACAATTAAAATAATATCCTTCTATATAAGTTATAGATATCACCCTATTAATGAGCCTATGGGTCATGAAATAATGATCAAAACATTACAAAGAGAAGATATGAGTCAATTGCATGACATCATCAGAGCAGAAATCATCATGGTACAACAGATAATAAAATAAAATGCTGATCAATGAAGGAAATGAGATTCAAGATAAAAATAAGGAGGCAATGTATGACTGTTAGTAAAAGATATGTGCACCACAAGACCATCACAGAAATTGCCTTACAAAAAGCTATGACCATATAAGATAGTAGAAAAAATTGGGAAAAAGGCATATAAACTGGCACCACCCCCTTCAGCAAATAACAAATACCCAGTTTTCCATCTCAACAAGCTTAAACTTTATCAAGACAATCCTCTACCTTTATAAAGAAAACAACTACCTACTTTTAGATTTTTAGGAGGATAGATTGCACCACTGGGTATATGAATTCCTGGAGAAGGGACTTTGAGAAATGTGCATACTGCACCAATGACATAAGGGGAGTTATAATAGAATAGAAAAATAGAAGGTATGTGGTATAGGAATAATGAATGATAGATAAAGAGTGTGATTCAATGGTTGTTCAGTTTGTCATCTATTTTCTAAACTGCATGAAAACATACATGACTTTATGGAGGTGAAAAGAGTCATCCTAGAAATCCTCTAGAAAATACCACTTCTATCCTGTAGCCACCAGTGTGCCAGTAACATTCTAAACTAGCTGCCTGCGACAATGCTAACTGTATAGTAAAATGTCCCACTAGTAACCATCACTTCCCTAGTATGAAACAAGTTGAAATAAAACTGGAAATAAGTACTAGAGCATAAAACAACTAACAGGGTATAAAACTTATACTAATGCATGCTGAGAAGTATCTCCTGCATTTCAACACTCCTACTCTGCGAGTCATACCTAACTTAAAAAATGCCAATCAAAAAAAACACAAAGAAAAACAAAAATAAAAAAAGCTTTTCTTCACCAATCCAATCTCAATTTCCTCCCACTCAATGTAAACCCATCTCTGCCGTGAATCTCTCCACCTTCTCTTGGTTTAGGTTCTTTGTTAGACAGTCAGTGATCATATCTCTGGTATGGAGGTATTCCAGATGTATTGCTCTACTTGTGATATTTTCTTGGATGTAGTGTTCACGGATAGCAATATGTTTAGTTCTGGAATGGAACTCATGATTTTATGCTAGCACCATAGTACCCTGATTATCAGCATAGATAGTTGGTAGCTGATGGGAGGAACCTTGGTCGTCATTTTCTAATTCTGATATAAAATGTGCGACCCAAATTGCTTCTTGCATAGCTTGTGTAAGTACCATATATTCAGCTTCGGTGGTTGATAAGGTAACGGTCTGTTGTATTTTCCTTGACCAGGAGATTGCTGATCTGACCGATTTATCATCATCAGTAATCACACAGATGTAATCATATGTGCTCCAGCAGGTGTCAAGATCTTTGTCCCATTCTGCATCGCTTTAAAGGGCTGGCTTGAGATTTCCCTTTTTGAATGGACCTAAATACAATCCAGCTTTCGAGGTCTTGTTGATGTATTGGAGTAGGTGTTTCGCAGGATTCATATAGCTTGTCTATTGGCAGTTATTGTGCCTACTCAATGCTCCCACTACATATGTGATATCTGGTCTGGTACATAATATCAACTACATTAGACTTCCAACAATGCTTCAGTAGATCAACTCATCTTCCTCTTCTTCATCCTTTTCTTCCAGCTGTAATCCAGGGTTGAGAGGAGTGGATACTGGGTGTATATTTGTGAGTTCAAATTGTTCTAAGATCTTTGTAATATAGGCCAATTGATTTAGTATGATCTGTCCACGCTTTTGAATGATCTCTATACCTAAAAAGTAATGAGCTTTTCCTAAGTCTATAACAATAAACAGTATTGCAAGCAAAGCCTTTGTTTCATCCACCATGGGGTGGGGTCCAATCTAAAGCACATCATTGACACAAATAGACATCCAACAAACATCGCTTTCTCTTTGTTTGTAATAAACGGTATGGTCCTTGCTGCTTCTTGTGAAGCTATACTTCCCAATCAAGTGATTATCCCATTCTTGATTCCATATTCTTGAAGATTGTTTTAATCTATATAATCCTTTTAGCAGCTGACAGACCTTGCTACTTCTTTCTTTCTCACTTTCAATGCCCTCAGGAATTTCCATATAGATTTCCTCTTTGAGATGACCCAAGAGGTAGGCTGTCTTAATATCCATCTGATTGATTTCATAGTTTTGAGCACCAGCATGACAAAAGATAATCCTGAGTGATGTAAGCTTAATGACAGGGGCAAAGGTTTCTAAATAATCTATTCCATATCATTGCAGAAACCTTTTAGCAACTAGTCGCCCCTTATACCTCACAATCTCACCTCCAGCTCGGCCTTTTACCTTGAACATACACTGCGACCTAATGGGCATTCTCCCTGTTGGTAAATTGACGATGGTCCATATGCTATTGTTGTAGATTGATTTTAGTTCTTCCTTGATTGCAGTTATCCATTCCTTAGACATTCTTGAATCGACTGCTTCATGGTAGGATGTGGGCTCATCCATATCTGTTTCAGCAGAGGTGAGAAATGCTTCATGCTAGAAACATTTTGATGTAAACCTTCCTGCATTTGTTTGGCATGGTCTAGCTGGTGCTGATGGTGCTGGTGCTAGCACAGGAATGTTATTTTCTGGGGTGGCACTGTGGAAGCTACCAGGTGTACTTCGTACAGGAGTTGATAGTACTTCTTGTAATCCCTGTATAGTGTGTAAAGGGGGTGCAACATGAATAACATCCTGTATATTTTCATTGCTATTATCCACGAGATTCCTTGCCTCTATGATCACATTACCAGATATATCTGCTACATCTTCCACTGCCCCTGGTGCCTCATCTTGAGGGGAAACAATTTTCCACTCATTCTCAGTTTTTGATTCTGATTCTATCTCAGCATCTTGTGTCTCAGCTCTCAGACTTTCCAATCCCTTTTTCTTCTCTGCCTCTTCAACTACTCTCACATCTCTCGCATTGACCATTTTTCTACCAACTATCACCCTAAACCAGTTGGTTCCTTTGTAGCCAACAACTATACAAGGTTCCCCACTATTCTCCCACTTGCTCCATGTTGCCTTACGGACATGACAGAAGGCAGAGGAGCTAAAGACAATAATGTGGAATAGGTTTGGACATTGACTTGTCTCTAACTTGTAAGATGTTTTTGCTTTCGCAAGAAAGGTTGTTAGGGTTCTATTTTTGAGGTAGACTGCTGCTTTTATCATGTCTCCCTATAACTCATCAGGAAGTTGGCTGTCAGTGAGCATTGCTATTGCATGGCCCACCAGTATTTCATTTGCATACTCATTTACTTCATTGTGTTCGGGTGAGTTAGGTGCTATTCTTTGATGAGATATACCACAATTGTGCAGGAATTTTGTAAACTGCTGGCTGGCATACTCCCCTCCATTATCGGTCCTCGAAGCCTTAATTTTGCTTCCATGGTAATTTTCCACCAAGGCTTTGTACTCCTTAAATCTGCAAAATATTTGTGATTTGTGGCAGAGGGGATAGGCTTTTGTGTAGCATATATAATCATCAATAAATAATAGATAATATCATCAACCCCCAAGCAATGTGGTTTTCATTGGCCCTGCAATATCAGAATAGATCAGTTGGAAGGGTGTAGTGGTAGTTCTGGTAGTGGAGGCATGGTTTGGATGTCTTGTTTGTTTCACTGCAACACAGCTAACACAAGTAGTGTTAGTGCGGTTCCCCTCAATCATCATCTCTGGATGATGCTTAGATAAATGTTTGACACTGTCAAAACTTATGTGCCCCAGATTGCGATGCCATTCGAGAAGTGTTCCATCCTTCACTCTCATTATCACTTAGTTCACTTCGACTTTCTGAGTTTGAAGAACATAGGCATTTCTTTCTAGTTGTGCGATACTGTACACTTTCTTCCTATGCCTAATACTAATTGAGTCTCTAGTTGGCACATTAAAGCTGACCATTCCTCTAGCTACTTCGATAAACCAGTCAGATACAAGGCCACTTCCTCCCATGTCAGGGATGTAAAGTACTTTCTTGAGTACTACTCAATTGATGACTCTGCCGATTTTGAGGTTAAGAACAACATTGCCTTCTCCTTCAGCAATCATTGTACTAGCATTGGTGATATGTATAGGTACTCAAACTTCAACTAATCATTTGAACTGTTTCTTATTGGCAGTCATATAGTGGGTGGCACTAGAATCTAAAACCCACTTCAACTGCGATACCTTCGCAGGAGCTGAGTCCATGGCTGTCCAGGCCCCAGCAAACTCTCTCACAGATACCCTATTCATACTCATTTCCTGGCTTCAATTGTAGCCGTTTTCCTTCCTACTATTTTTCTTCTTTGGACACCTGTTTGCCCAATGCTCAATCTCTTTGCAGTTATAGCAAGTATCTTTCCCAATACTCTGCCCAGCATCTTTCCATCCTTTCTTTCTGTATTCCGTTCCTTTTCTCTTTACTCCTCTTCCAGCATAAAAGGCATTTGTTGCCTCAGTATCCAACTCATCCTTCATCAGTTGCTTGAGTTTGAGGGTCAAATGGTCACATATCTCATCATATGTAGTTTTTTCTTAATTGGAGTTGTTATATATCAATGTCTGAAATGCATGGCAAGATAGTAGCAGGTTCGATACTAGGAGGTATTTCTTATCCTTTTCTGATTGTATTTCTCCTGCAGCAGCTAATAGGTGAAATAGCTTTTCTAGAGTTGCTATATAATCAACAAGGTTATCATCATGATACTGTACCTTGGACAACTCTCCATGCAGGAACCATATCCTGGCCTGATCCTTTCCAGCATAATGCTTTTCTAACTTCCCCCACAAGTTCTTTTGATCTCGCACCTCTGCATATAATTCACAGTATACACTGTCAAATAGACTGCCTAGCATTCTGCGGGCCTTAGCAGCTTTCTTGTCACAAAGCTTTCCCTCTGCAGCATCGTCCGGTCAGGTCTCTTTGCTGGATTCGATCTGCCAGTAAAACCTTTTGGCGAGAATATCTATTAAGGCTAATCTCCATTCCCAGTAGTCAGCAGCTCTTGAAAATAGCTTAATACCTAACAATGCAAGGACTTCAACTTCTTGTCCTATCTTGGTCAACCTTGTTTCTTGGGATGGCAGATGGTAGAATATTGTATTGTACAAGTGAGCATCAGTCTGGGCTCACAACCTGTTAGACTTTTAGGAGGACAACTTGCACTATGGGGTATAGGAATTCCTGGGGAATGGATTTTGGGAAATATGCATACTGCACTGATGAGATAGGGGAAGTTATAACAGAACAGAAAAATAGAAGGTATGCGGTATTGGAATAATAAATGATGGATAAAGAGTGTGATTCAATGGTTATTCAGTTCATTAACTATTTTCTAAACTGCACGAAAACATACATGACTTTATAGAGGTGAAAAGAGTCATCCTAGAAATCTTATGGAAAATACCACTTCTATTCTGTGGCCATCAGTATGTGAATAATGTTCCAAACTAGCTACCTGTGATGATACTAACTGTATAGTAAAATGTCGCACTAGTAATCCTCACTTCTCTAGTATGAAACAAATCGAAACAAAACCAGAAACAAGTACTAGAGCATAAAAAAATTAACAGGTTATGAAACTTATACTAATACATACTGAGCAGTATCTCCTGCATTTCAACAGCTTCTTCTATGGAGATAGAAGGAGAAAATGAATACAAACTTGACCAGATTATCAATTCCAGATTTCACTATAGTAAGCTGCAGTATCATGCTAAGTAGACACGATATCCCCCTCACTATAGTCTAGTGTGGTATTCAGCTGAAAGGTTTAGTGATGTCAAATGAACAGTTAAACACCTTCATGGAGAAAACCAAGGAAAACCTGATCAAAGAGGAAGAGCAACTAAGGGATGATGATTGAGTCCAACTAGTTGATCTCATAGCCATGAGATTAATGACACCAAAACAGAAGCAACAAAAATAGTTGAACTGGACAGGGTATTACCATAATGGATGCAAGATACATATAAGCGAGAAATTAGGCAAAGATTATTGGCTGAGAGAGGAACACAGAACACCCCTGATATCACCACCACTCTCACCACCAATGACATCTTAGGAATCAATGTCCCCAGGGACATGTATGCTGTTGTCATCACCTGTGGAAAATGATATTTGCCCTTCAGAACTTTCATGGCCAGAAGTGAGGAAAAGGAGGGGTGAAAAATCTTGTCCTAAGGTTAAAAAAGAAAAAAGTGTATCTTGAGTAGACCAGAGTGGACTCCCACTAATGACCAATATCCCCTAGTCCAGGCTACAAGGAACCAGGTTTGATACTTTTAGGAGCCTATATGACTGTATAGACAAACTATATATGATGGTTGATGAGGCAAGGATAGATGTGAGACTGTATCAATGATAGGCAAACATGTAGGAATGAAAAAGAAGGACTCTTAAAAGAGAGAATACATATTTGAGCAGGACAAGGGTAGCCCAACTGGTGAAGACAGTATTGGTAGACTGAAGGGTAGAGGACTTGGATAGAAAAAGAGAGATCCAAGAAAGGACAAACAATTTGTTGATGGAAGTAATAAGGATCAACAACTGAGAAATAGGAAAAATGGCAAAACAGTTGAACTAGTTAGCAGGAGAAAAGGAGGGAAACAAACCTTTGGCCTAATATCACTTACGGCAGAAACAGAGAGGAGTCAGTATTACAAACCTATCATGGGAAAAGGATTTCACATGACTCATTATTATGATGTCATAGTTTTTTAAGGATTTAAAGCACATGATAATTATGTCATGTGAGTTTCATACATGACTGGCATAACAAGTAGTAACTGGTATGAACTAAATACAATAGAGATTGGTAGTAGGCTAGCTAGTTTTCAATTTCTAAGGGAGATGGGAGAGGCAAAAACAAGAAGGTCTTAGAAGAAGTGGAGAAGAGAGGGAGTAAGACAATCACTGTTGAAGCAAGTATATTTCTTATCTACATTCTGTCTGAAGTCTGGTGGTTCCTACTAGTCAGGAACCTTATCTTAAATACATGATTTCCACTACCCTAAGTGGTGGATCCTGAAAACCCATAACCATGGTCATTACTGGTACATGCACACCACTAGAATCTTATGATCATACCAGAATCCTTAATGCCCAAGGCAATCCTTCACGTAAACCTTTTCTCTACCACCAGTATACATGACCATTACTTCCCTTAAAATCCCTGGGGTAAAATCTTGCTGGTATAAAAGTATACCTAATACAAACATAAACAACTTGAAGTTACAAGAATCCTAATGATACTGGTAGTGAAACAATCAATCAAGTAACAAGAGTAAAAACAAATGAAGTAATATAATAGAGGAAAACATAAGTGTAACCAGTATACAGTTACCAGAACATGTACACATGTTACAACTGGCATTTGTGAGTTATAGTTTTTATATTTGATTTGCTTGTGCAATAACTCATTTAAGTTATAAGATGTTTCTATAAACATAACTTATTAACAAGTCATGTGAGTTTCGCACATGACCTTTTCAGGTCATGGAATTATTATGTTACATGAGTGTATGAGTCATAGTTATGACTCATAATAGTTATTGATGTGTAAGTAGGTTGTGGGAAGGTCTATATAAGGAGGAAGATATGATGTTGTAGTTAGTTCTTCATGCAACCACCTAAGTTATTTCCTCCTTATAACTTTATGAATTAATAACATATTCTTCATTGCTTCTTTACATATTGATAAGGTTCAGACTTAAGTTTTATGACTCTATCTTGTAAAAATCATAAGAAAAAAAGAAGATATCTGATAGTACTCTAGATAGTTGGCATTCAAATTACTTGAGATTATAAGTTATAATACTATTAAGTTGAAATTAGTGCAACTAAGAAGAAGATAAGAAGAAATACTATTAGGCTTAATAATATTTGGTAAGAACCCAATGAGAATAACTTACTAAGAGATTAGGTAGTCATTTCCTGTTGTGCAATATAAATATGAGACATTTATAGGTGATCCTAACACTTTGAGGTATTCTTAATATCTAAGTAGAAATATTATATAGCTTTCCCATTCCTCCTTTTTTCCTCCATTTCATAAGTGACTCTTTCTCATATTCTATACTTTATATGGAGTCCTGGCTAACATCTTGTTTGGAAGTCTCCCAATCTAATATCATGAGAAAGCTTTAACCACTAAGTTAATTATCTACATAGAATATCTTACATGGGAGATCTTTGGTTTGAATTGGATATTGTAAATAGTAACTTGAAGTAATCAGGCTAGCTCTACTGGAGTAGAGTCATTGTCACTTACATTATCAGTAGTAATATAACCTAACTTTGGTGTAATTTAGTAATGATCTAATACCTTTAATAATATTTCTGTAATATTTACACTACTATGTAATCTATAGCAGAGACAAAAACTAAGGGTTACTGATTATAGTGGTCCTTGTTCTGTTGCCCAATGGCCAAAGATTCCCAGAAATGACCTGTCATTTGGTGAACTCTATAGGTTGAAGCTTAGATGTATGTAGAAGAGTAGTGCTTGTAAATAGACATTGACTACTGTAGTTGACTTTTGATGAAGAGATATAATCCAATTGATAATTGTTGTGCTCAATTTGGGTAGAGTATTATACAGTCCATCAGAGTATGAAACCTATATATATTAGAAACTTGAATTCAGTTATATTGAGCATACAGGAGGTTAATTAATTAATTAATAACAATAGACTTCAAGTCAAATAACACTTACACAAGTAAGAAGATAAGTTCATAGTATATGAAATGTTGGATCTTCAACTACTGCAAAGGTTATATTGGTTACATATATCTATCACACAAGCATATCTTTAAAGATATCACTAGTGAAGCTTATTCATGGTACTGGGGTATGACTAAAGACATCTTCAATTCAGAGGTCACTAGAAACTTGATTTTGTTTCGGTCCACTGTCCAGATACCCCTTGCTAGTACCATGATGAATAGCAAGATGGTGATTAATATTTTTAATTGAAGAGTTACTATATATTAGTATACAGTGTGATGGATCTGAATCTGAAAATATTTGTCAACAATCAACACAGAAAAAGGTACCACCCAATCTGACTCCTCCCAATAGACTTGCATTACTTAGGAATACTGCAGAGTTAATCAATATACATACAACTGGTACAATTTTAACTCCACTTTCACTTATGAAATACTTCAATGCCATTGCTGGGAAGCTAGCAATGCCCATTGTATGCATTGATTATAGGAGGTAGGATGCAGGAACTTTAAGATGCATGCCTGAGATATTGTCTTCGAATGAGCCTAGTAAGATAGTGATTCCCAGTTCATTGGTTGAACTTATGAGTTGGAGGTTCATGGTGCATCGGTAAAAAAAAAGTCACATATCAAATATATGAGCATCGTGTCCTGATGCATGCTGCATTTCTTATGCGCCCTGCATTCCTGGTATATCCTGAGTTCTGTTGCAACCACCCTGTTGTACCCTATACATCATCATGTATGTTGCAACACAACATTATGCCTTGTACATCTTGTGTCACATAGCAATACTTGGCAGCATCAGGACACTACCTGATATTGGGTTGATGTCCTCATGATCCCTGGATATCTGCATCTCTGTCACCGCTTCTTCCCCATATCCTGACTTCTGACTATAGCCATTGCCTCATAGGAGTACCACTGGGTGTGGCCACACATGGCTGCCCTTCATTACATTTCTATGATCTCTCATCATAATGCCATAACTCTATTCTAACATTGACCACAGATGCCTTCCATCCCCCAATGTCCCCATCCCTACCCTGAACCTTCCCAGTATCCTGAAATGTTATTGTCAGTTCTTCACTATGAGGCCATAGGGTATTGCAGTGATTTGTTGCAATCTGTTTCGTTTCTTCACTGTGTCCTAGCAAGGTTAGGACTTATGACGTTTCACTATATAGTCTCATCAGGGTCTCAATCTTAAGGACTGACCAATCTACCACTATAATTTTCTACATCATTTACTTTTAGTTGTATCTATTATTTATTTTCTATAGAGATGTTTCTATATACAGGTTGCAATGAAAGATCCTATAATATTCTCCATGCCATTCAACCATCCTCGATGCAGAATACTTGCCCAAGCCAACTGTTATTGCCTGACTGTCTGATCTCATGATCCCTCAATAAATTTCATTAAATATCCTTAAATCAATATGGCTGTTAACAGCCATCACTGGTCGGTCTCTAGGATGAGGTGCACCAAGCCTAAGATCAACCTTATATCTACTACAGTAAACTCTTCTGCATTTTCCCTTAACTGTACTATGACAAGGTCATAGATATTGGATATGCTTCTTGTGTTAACTGCATTCATTATTTGGATACATGTAAGCCTGTGAACTGTGTCCTCATATGTGTAGTCCCTGATTTTGAAGAGCACCAGGAGCTTTCCAGAGAGATGGTCCCAGATAACACTATACATATGCTCCAAGTTGCCACCTGTCTGTACCCAAACCCAATCATTGCAACTCGCCTAATGTCTGAAGAGTTTTGTACCAGTAGAGCTTACCCTGTAGATGTCATAAATATTAGTATCCTAGAATGCTAGAATGGAGATTTCAAGTTATGTTAGTAGTTCAACTAGAAGGAATCGAAGTATGGAAGGATCTTCAGGAAGGCAGCACTTGGTATGCAGGCTATTCCAGCTATATTGAATCAATTCCTAATAGATGCTCTCCAGTGAAATACCCAAGACCTTGTAAAAATCCATGATGTTGGAAACATCATCACAATGACTCTTCAGGATCCTATGATTGGGGACTGGTGTAGATACACCATTAGTTTTACAAAAATATTCCGCAACATCAGTAGGGAGATCAGCACTGCAATGTCAAAGGGAATCCAGGTTCAAAAGTCTCATCCAGATTGCATGCTGGTAACCATAGCTGTACAGGATCTATCTTGTAGCATCATTTTTATTTGAATAGTATCACTCCTCCTTGATTTGTTCCTTATACACAAGCTCACCAAACTCCATGGAATACATCCCAATGTTGCCAAACTGGTATATGTGACCCTGGAAATGACTTAGTAGATGCATCTTAATGAAGTTGAATTGAGATTCCATATCGATTAGTTTCATATATTGGTCAATCTCTTCTTCATGATGCAGCTCATGTACCTGATACCGGTTGGATTTCACAATACATTGGTTTGCCCGTATTCTCTGATATTGTAGCTTCCTTCACTGTTTGTTAACCTTTCCTCATCTCCTCTTCAACATTTGAACTTCTAAGAAGATATCTTTCACATCATGAAACCGATTCAAATATTGTTCTATATAATCTAAGGTCTCAGGTATATGGCTTCAATATTGGGCCATCAAGGTGAAATCAAGTAATAACCTGATGCAGATATGTGTGCAATTGAATAGTAATACTTACATACTCTCAGGCTGCCTCAATGCCATGGTGAGAACATCGAAAAAACAATGCCCCAAGTTCCTCATCTCTTTTTCTTACTACTATGTAACCTTGCAGTATACTTTTTTAGGTGCAAAGAATCCTGAGTATGTTGGTAAAGCCTGCAGTCATGCATGTTTCTTGAGGATTTCCTGAACCCGGTCCATCATATACTAGAATAGTCTCAAATAAACTGTATGGAGCAACCCCAGCTTGAGCAGATCAGGTGCTGAAGCCCATTGAAGCCTATGAAAAATGTTGCATCACATCTTGTTACCAAGTACATCAAACATGGTATTCATGTCTCCCAACCCAGAGTCTGTTGACTGATGCTTGTTTTCTTATTTAAAAAGTTTCTATGTAGCATAATCTCATGTGCAATATATCTCGTGTGCATCAGTTCCTAATGTATAATGAAGCACCTCACATTTCAGACACACATTAGATTTTACTCTACGTAGTGCAAAATTTTCCATATGGTCCACCACCCACGCAGACAAGATAGTGAAATACTGGCAGACCATCCCATCTGCATAGTCAATTGAGACACCATCAAGTACAGCATCTTGTAACAGTGATAGTATGAGTTCAAATACACCTTGTAGTGTGTCAGCATTGACATCTTCTATCTCTACTACACCTCCAATCATTGAAATTTATTTCCTATTTAGGAACGACTCAATACCATGACTTTCAGGAAAATCATCACCACTTTTTCTCTCCTCCCCCACACCTTGGTGGAGTCAGGAAGAACACTCTCCATTACTTGTTTGCATTCAGGCATCACCTCCTTGCTTCCCTCTTGAGGTCTACCCTCTTGAGGTTGGTCCTTCCTTCCTCCCAGCATCTCATGATGTTGGCTGCCTCCCTTACTCCACTTTTGCTTCACCTCGCTTAGCGATTGCTACAGTCAGGTTTTTTCATTTGGTCTTTCTAGAGATGGCTGGGAACACAGTTAGCAGTAGAAGAAAACTTCTCAACAGGTCATGGTTGATTTTTCGACTCCATTCTTTCTTAAGGGACTGCCTTGTCAGACATGAAGGTGATAACCAATAGTATGTCCCACTGGGTGAACACTCCCCTCCTATCCTCCCTATCTCCAGACGATCAGCTAGCACCCTACTGCCCCCCTATCCACTCCTCTATACCTTCCCTCCCTCTAGGATCCTCTCCAGAAGTGACAGCATCTCTCCTATCACAAGGGACTACATGAGAGATGCAGTAATATGGTCAGTCAGCTTAGATTCTACACCAGCTGGTACCTTACTACCATTCCATCCTATCCTCAGTAGACACTATACTCCCACCACCACCCCCTCTGCTCAGGTGGGTGCTCAGGTTCCTCACTTCTGCTACACCACTATTGTGAGGTCTGATTTCCTTTTGACCCCCTAGCTTGGACCTTTTCATCCATGGATATTATTATCCAACTTTTGCTAGAGCTGCCTACAACATTGCTGGTTTGCTTTACCTTAGGTTTGGGTTTTGGGTTTTCTTTATTAGGTACACTGTCGGGAGTTTGGTTTTCTTAGTTACTGCATGACATTGGTGGGATTTCATACCTTTTATAGTTTATGGAAGGTTGCTTGTTAGGATAGTTTTTTCGACCAGGCCTTCAGGCCATGGTTTTTCTATAGCTTTCTGGGGCCTGGTCCAGGGTGGAGGTTTTTTGACGTGATAGTCCCACAGGCTTCATGTGGATTTTGTACCTTTAAATGAAAAAAAAAAAAAAAAAAAAAAAAAAAAAAAGAAAAAAAAAAGTGTGTTGGCATTGATTTGTCTCTGTAGGATCTCTGTTGAAGAGGACTACAGTAACTTCAGTAGGATAGTCAATAGTGCAAGAAAGATTACTACCATTAATGAAGGTCTATTACACCTAGCTGATACAATATATCTGGTCATGATATAGACAGGCCATGCTTTCTTGTCACCCAAGAGGTGAGTACAATGCATCTGATTGGACATTCCAATTATTGGAACCAGAGTTGCACCACATGGAAGTGTATCCTATAAATGGTTAGCCTGTACCCTGATGAAAAAGGTTGCAAAGCAGGTTGTACAGTACTTGGATGTCCCATCACTAGTCCACTGTATGCATTTCAGTATATATCCTATGTCCATTCTCAGCATATTTATGCTGCAGTACATAGACCAAGTCATCCCTATATGCTATCTGCTGAAGAAGGTATCAGACACAGTCAAGGACATTCTGATAGAAGAAATGCTATCTTCTCTTGCTATCGTCATCTTCACCTTCAAACCATTGTCAATAAGGACTATAGGAGTCTAATTATGGGAGATGATTCTCCAGCATATGTATTGAACTATAGCTGACTAATGCAGAGCTACCTAGACAACTGGAAAAGAATTCACTGATTTGAGACTTTGAGCCTTTACTTTGAATGAACCAAGATGCAAGTTTGAAATTGTGAGCATTGGCAAATGGAGCCCATAGATCCTCGCACAGAATATGCTGTTCATTCTCAAACCCCTTCACATCTCCAATCGCTTCACTGGCACCTGGGCAATACACTTGTCTGGTAGCTGGCACTGAGGTATTATTGTTAAGTACTACAGCATCAGACTCATGCATGATGTCATCTTGCAATGCATTGGCATTGCATCCTGTGGGGTCTGGATTAGATTCATAGTTTGAATCTGACCATTCCATGGTGTAATTTACCTCCAGGTTCAGGAATAGGTCTGTTTCCATGTCATTAATAGGACTTATATGAGGTGTATGTCATATAGTAGAGGCAAGTATGATGTCCAGATTTGCATAGGCAGTTCATAGGTGTTTCTCATATGCACCTACTGGTTCCTATCTTGGGCAACAAAATGAATATTTGATAGCTATGGTGAAAGTCTACCTAGTCGATCTCAGGGTCCTTTATATATTATGATGTGCAAGAGTACTGTATAGTATTGATCTTGACATGTGTCAGTGGAATACTGGATCAAGAGGTTTGAACATGCTGAACTGTAACTAGTATCCAGACAGGCTTAGCACTTGTAGCTTGATGCCTTGTATCATACCATCTTATCAGATCACATCATCCTGTCTGTTGTAACACAAGCTATATGCCTTTCATGGGCCATCACTTATTATCACTTCGTATCATGATACTTGTCCAAATTAGAAGCTTATTTCATGAATATTAGTTACCCATCATGGTAGCTACATTATTAATTGTTCTCATATTATCTTTTTTATTCTGTTCTGCCACAAATCTACATATATACATATCTGTAGAGCTACATACCTTGTGGGGTAATCTAACACAACAGAGAGCAGATACATTCTATTATACAAATAAGGTAAGTTAATTTCTCAGAAAGTATTTAGAATCGGAACTCTTATTCTGGAGATCAGAGAGAGCAGTTCCATTCATACAATCATGCTTCTGCTTGCAGGTCTGCTCCTTACTGGCACCTGCCTTTATCTGACTTCTGAAAACATACTGTAGCAGGGATCCATGCATAGTCAAAACTAAGCAGAGTCAGGAACCAGTCTAGAGTCTTGTAAAGTAGATTAGCTTGCGACCACAGATACTTGCAATTGAACCTGTGGGAAAGTGAAAGCCCCATTCTAAATTGAATACACAAAGCCTGGCCCCTCAAAACTGTCCTAATAGTGCACTCATTATCCTGTCAAGGTTGCCCTAGCCTAGGTGTAGCTCTGTTACGATGTTGATGAGGTACGCATGTAGGAAAGATCACTGATTATTATAACTGGTCTAGAGATTCTGGAAGTGATAGGGTAATAGATCAATATTGGACTGTATTGTATCATATTGTGGCCTGTTAATAGCCCCGAAAAGCACCAGTTTAAGCTGTGTGATATTCTGGAATGAGGCAAGGAGTACTTGTAGGTCTCCATAGGTATTTGAACCAATCTCATTTGTATCCTTAGTCAAAACAGGTCCAAGGTCCTCATATCCACGTTGTGCCTAGATTCTGCAATGGAATACCCCATAGCATGAGTTTGGATAGGCATAGTGTCACAGATTTTGCAGGAGCCAATCCTCAGTATGATTGTACCTTATGGTGCTGGGAGGCCGCAGAGGCTGAATCTCACAGTACTTGGTAATGTTGTCTGTAGCCTGCTTCATGATCCTAGCTCCAACCTCCTTGCAATAGATAGTGGAGGCTGGATTGGTATATAAATCAAGAAGTCAGTAATAGTTGCGATCGAGGTCTATATATAGCTCACCTGTACCAATGTTGACTTACTGATATGAGGTACTGGGCACATTGCATTGGTCCAAGGATAGTGCTTATAGGCTAGCTAGGTATAGATGGGAATTGTATGTCTCGATATCTACATTAAGGAAGACTTCGATGATGTTTCCCAAGAATGTATTATTTGAGTATTCAATGACATGTACTACACACCTACTATTGCATACCTTGCTTGCTCTGAAGAACATGGATCACCTTCTCACTCCTCTCCTTTGCCTCCTCACTGGCTACCTGGTCCTTCCAAGTTAGTAACAATCTCTTATCAAACTAACCTTTTATTTTGCTATTGGTCATTGTCCTGAGCTTTAGTTGCTTACCCTTAGGCTGAGAGAGCTTCATCAAGGCAGTCCCCCCATTAGCCTGAGACTTCAACATAGTATAAAGTGTGGTATCAATTATTACTGACTCATTGCTCCCAGGCCTTTGCCTTATACTGGTGGGTATTTGGTGGTAGAGGGGATACATAAGGTTTCCCAGTATGCCATTATTGGTACAATACAATGGGAGTTGAGAAAGATGTAGCATGGTATAGTACATTTAGAATTGGAGATTACAAGTTGGCCTGTTCTGAATATGGTCAGTTCTATTATTTTGAGTATCTGTACAGAGGTGTAATGGGGGCACCGTAAGGGAAGATGGATACCAAGTTCATGGCTGTACTGAAGTGACTCAAAGATCAAAAGTGATAATCAACAGTAGAGTAAAGAAGAATCAAAACAGTAAAACTTAATATCATTAAGCCGCAGCTTCACTCAGTAAGTTTCTTGAGAGGTAGTTGATTGCCAGAGTAGAGTGGGACTCATATATAGTTTAAGTAGAATATCATAGTATACTGCTAGTTCTCACCCATCACTACTCTAAATTAATCATGAGCACACCAGTCTCCTCTAGGCTGACCAAAACACACCACTAAGGTCCTTATTCCTTTGTGGATGTTAGCCTGCTCTGGCTAAATCTCCTTATGACATTAAGTGTTTCAAGCACTGCATCTCTAATATGACCACAGGAGAAAAACTCTTCACATCATTGACATGCTAGTGGTGAACTATCATGCAACTAAGGAGATATACCACTTATGAACTCTCATACCCATATGCATTTCATCTATGTAATCCTTTAGTAGACACAGCTCTCACGATCGAGCTGAACATTCTACTTCATCCTAGCTAGGTCTTTGCTTGATAGGAAGGTCTACTTGGCTCCCCCAGTGCGGTACCTTAATGATTGGCCTAATGGGCACTACCAATAGTCAACTCCCCGAAAGTACCCCTACCATGATAAGCATCATGGGGTTTTTTGAGTTCTCAAATAACCCCAATATTCTTACAGCAATTGGGCATGAGTTGTGTCTAGGTGCGATTCACCTGCCTGGAGAAGCTTCAACATCTTCTGGGCCACCCCAGGACTACCCAAAAGGCTCTGGACTACCCTTCTGGTATTACCTGAGTGACTCCTTTGGTTCTTGTCCGTTTTACACATATCTGGTACCAGAAGATAGACCTTCTTCTGGAGGACACCCTAAGCCCTCCCATATATCCTACGGACAACATCTGGTCGGACAGATGTTGACAACCTATACAGTATTACAATAGTGCCTCCACTCAGTTCCTTTTGTTAGGAAGGGAGCAACTCAATAACCGTAGGCCCATGACGTGCAGTCCTTACACTGGGGCCGTAGGGGGGTGTTAGAAATATCTCTGTAAAATCCTGGAGCATTTGGAGCCCTGTAGCTCCTCCCATAGGCCCCCAAAGGCTACCAGATTTGTACCCTTTGGATTTTACCGGAGTACCCAATCCTTATAGAATTGCCCCCTGCCCCAAGTAAGTACCTCTATGTGCTAGGTAGGGTACCTTGCGTGCCATGTCAGGGTAACTCGGACCTTATGGCAGGGTAACCCATGCCTCATTTCAGGGTAACTCAGGCCATATTACACGAGACTTTCCCAAGCCCACCTTATATACTATAGTCTTATAAGGCATTTAGTTATCTACTACACTTAACCAAACTTTCCTCACCCATTGACCTCTAGGTCTCCAGTATGGGTGTAAGAATAGTTTACTGTAAGACACCTTCTGGTGGGTCATTACAGGAGGAGAGTTTCCACAAACAGATCTGAACCAATCAGAATACCAATTCTCACAACCTGAGAAATCTCACAACATGGTCCAAAAGGTATACCAACTATGAAGTCCTATATAGAGAAATGTATACTGGTTTGTAACTTTCTCATTCTGCTGCCCCTGAGTACTTGGTCAGAAATAAGGTCTACAAAGGTTATTACAAGAGGCTGGTGCATATAGAAATTGGAATGACTTGATAGAATGATTTGGTGTTGGGAGGATGTAGCTAGAATGGAGACCCATAGAAGAGAATATAGAGGTATATAGGAGAAGGTATGAGGATAGGGGTACAAGTACCAGTGTTATGAATATGATACTATGGGACATCATGCTGTCACAACTATGATGGAATGGGATGTTGTGCTGTCACAACTATGATAGCATCGGACATCATGCTGTCACAACACCATGAGCCTTGGGTAATGTAGAAATATGTTACTGGTACCTTTTGGTATTGTGACAACAATTTGGTGAAGATGAGAAGTTTGTATTGTTTTCCCATGTTATATATGACATGTCAAGTCTAATAAATAGGGCTCTGGGGTGTTGTATGATTACTGACTATCACTCATTATTGAAGCAAAAGATTTTTCTGCAAAATGGCATTTTCAGAGTATTCAATATTATGTTTGTAATAATCTAAGCATTCTTAACTATGATTGTACTGAAGACTCTAGCATGAAAAAGATAGATGAAATGAGTGTATTGGTAGGATGGGTGACTTAATAAAATCTAGTTACAAATAGTGTTGTTTACCAATGCTATTAGTACTATGTTATTCTTGTATTACCAAACTAGTAATAGAGGTGTATGAAATTATCTCATAGCATCAAGTCAATACAGCGGAACACCCGAGAGGCTAAATTCAAGCAATCCAACCTTCTTATGCATAGATGTTAGTGATGAGATGGAGAGTGGTTATAGCTCAGCTATTCCTGACCAACTTCAAACTCCAGTCCATCTCATTACTAAAGTCATTACCACAGTAGAGAATCGACATACCATGAGCTAACTTTAGATCAGTTAATGACAGACAATGTGAGGTGTGCCAAATCAAGAAAATACTAGATACCAAAGTAAGGGGGTATGGTGCTATTACTATTATCACATACCAGACACTTGAGATCAAAACAGCTAGCCATATGAGATGCAAAAGCAAGGGCATCTGACTGCATCTTTACTATCATAAAGAGGCACTCAATATCACAAAAGGTCCCTGAATAGTTAGTAAATTTTTAATTTTTTTTTTAGACTAAGAGAAACAGCTAATTAACAAAATGCTATGAAACTAAAAGCTCCCTATGTAAAAACTACTTAACAAAAAGCTACTTAGCAAAAAAAAAAAGGTACATGAAAAAAAGCTTTAAAAAGATGATTTGCAGGGACCCCAGTGTCTTATTCCTCACTGGAGCATAGGGGAGGTCACTAGGGGCAGAGCCATTAGGTTGAGGGTAGGGGGTGAGGAAGTCTGTAGGGGGGGGTAATACAATCTGGGGGCTCAGTTCAAAGGGGGGGGCATTGAAGTCTAGAGAACTGATGGAGATTGAGAGAAGGTAACTAGATTGTTATCACCATACCTAGACAAGGTGGGGGGAGAGCTGCTGACAGCACTGGGAGCCATCAGGAATGCAGCTATCTAGGGCTGCGGTAGATAAGATCAAGCAACCTTCTGTGCTTGTCTTACTCTGATAGGTTAAGAGGCTCACCAGCAGCAATGGGGGGTAAGTCCAGCCTGATGGTAGCAGGAGGGCATGAGGGACTCAGTTCCTCATCTATTTCTTTATCCTCATTCTATGTGTTTGTTATTAAATAAGATAGTAACTAAAATATGGTTACAGTTAGAAACTTATCTTCAATCACAATGGTGTGTTCTTCAGGATCTTTGTCCTCTTTATCCTCCTCTGGCTCCTCCTCCTCCTCCTCCTCCTCCTCCTCCTGTATGGCCTCCCTGATATCTCCAGCCCACCCACTGTCATCCCAGACCTTTTAGTTGAAGAAGGAATATCTGCATGGGCAGTCATGAGTATCTAGTCATGATCCTCTCACTCACTGAGGCATGGCTCTAGGACCATTAGGTCCAGCAGGTGCTTGCCATTGTTGGCAAGGAGCCATGCCAGGTTGTCCTCATCTTTATGAAGCAAGATGAGTTCCCAGAGTGGGAGAGGATTGGAGGTCTCCTGATCAAGTAACCACATGCCCTCACCTGTCAACCTACAGAGATATTGGGGGCACAAGATTGACCCCTCCACATGCTATCATTTGACTACCCCAAGCACGCTTTCAATGCTCAGCGATGCCCAGACTTCCTAGGTGATTCCCTGGTTGGAGTCATCAGCACATCAGGGGTAGCCAATGAATGGGTGCCTAGTTTCTCTGGTACTTGACTGATAAACAATATGCATTCTTAGTGCCTTTGGGCAATATGTCAAGGCCAATTCTGATTGAACCACTGATAATATGTATTAGTACAAGGATAGTACATAATAAATAGGACAGGCAACACTCGCTCACAGGTCCTGCAACCTTATCACCAACCTTCTTCCCCTCCATTAGACAATACTTGTTTGATCTCCTCATATTCTTGGCTATGTCACAGACCATAAACCTGAGGTGGCACTCAACTTCCTAGAAGTTGTCAGCCTAGTGCTAGTCTTTAACAAGTCAGAGCTGGGCCACAACTATGAGAAGGGAGCAAGCATACCCAATGACCAAATCCAATTCAGATTTGGTCAGGCGATGAAGGTCTAGGGAGTGCACAGTCAAGTATATCTTGAGATGGTCATGCCAGGTACTGTACACAACAGTGAAGTGGCACAGGTGCATCAACCCACACCAGCTTTTGGCATAGGTTATGTTGCTATTGTTTCCCCTATCAGTGTAAATTTAAATGTTTCTGACAGATGATTGTATTTTGGGTTTCACTTACAAGGAATCCTCCACCATGTACTCAAAAGGTAATCTCTCTAGTGAAGTTGACTGACTTGGACTTCTTGTAACAGTGCATGCCAGTACTCTCCCTTTCCCACTGGGCCCATGCAGTTCAATAGGCTTGGCAGTGAGATGCCTAAGAACAAAAAAGAAAGGTTAGTAATTATCACATGTTAAAACTTAGATGGACTGTACTTACTTTACCATCTGCACTTCACTTCCCCAAGGTCAAACTACAGGAAGGATAGTGGTGGCAGGAAGGACTGAGACCATAGGACATCTAAGAGGAAAAGAAATGTTAATATTGCTCACTCCAGACAGTCAATGGTGTGGTGCAGTGTACTTACTTTCCCTTATTCACTGCTCATCTGATCAATGTCTAAGGTACTATGGGAGCTAGAAGAATGGGAAAAGAAACAAAGAAAAATAAAAATGAGAATTGAAGGCAGGGGGGTTGGGAAGAGCCTCTGGTTAAGAGACAGAAAAAAGAAGGGGATGAAAGGAGGAGAGAAGGAGAGAAGGAGAGAAGGAGAGAAGAAGGGAAGAAGGGAAGAAAGGAAGGGGTCTTCTTCTTATCTTCCCCTGTGGTAGAGAGAAGAGAAGGGAAGGAGGAAAAGAGAGAAGGAGGAAAGGAGGGAAGAAGGGAAGAAGGGAAGAAGGGAAGAAGCACTGGGTTTATATACCCTACACACATGAGGTGCATACCTCACATGTGGCCCTCATATATGGGGGGTATATAAGAAACGATGCATATGCATTTCTTGGTTTGTTTCTATATCCCATTGTACTTGCAAATAATACTCGCACATCTGATGATATCTGAGCATTGTTTGGGTGTACAATGGGGTGTACAAAAAAACCAGGAAATACATACATGGGTTATAAGGATCTATTCTTCTGTCTATGTAATATATTTAAAAATCAATTGTAATATCCATGAACTCTAACTTGTCACTAACTTTAATAAAATAAGCTTTAAACAGTACTTGTGATATGACACCAATTGGTCACTAGTGCAGCTTAAAAGCTTATTTCATGAAACTGTATAAGGAGTACGACATCCCCAGCATCACCGTAATAGTACAGTGAAAAGTACATTTTATTTGAATATTGAAAAGATATTTCTATACCATAATAGTTATAGAAATGACTTTTGAATATACAAATAAAATTGGCTTTTGGCTGTACTGTTGTCACAATACCAAGAGGTATCAATAACATATATTTCTTTGTTGTTGACACCTCTCAGCAGCAGAGCCATATGACATCCCAAGTGTTACAATATCCAGAGTATTGCAAGACTAGTATGGGGACAAGTTGAATTTATTTGGACAGTTTGGTCCCAAAATTCATCGTTGCTGGCGTGGGAATGGTGCTCGCCTGCTCCCAACCCCACTACAACAACCACTCCCATACTACCAATAATTTTTCAATAAATAAAATAAGTTATAGGATAAATAAAGCAGTTAAAATAAATACAACTGAGCTTTTTAATATTTAGTGTACCAGACCTTTGCCCTAATAACTGCCACAATCCTCCTTGGAATACTTACAACCAGATTCTCAAATAAAGTATCATGTATTAATTCCCAGCAATGAATAAGAGCTTACTCTATGAGGGGCTTTACCTTGTCTGCTGACCTACTATCAGCAGCTAAATGAGAGTAGTGTTCATGGTAAAGCTTCTTGAGGTGCACCCAAACATGCTCAATAGGATTGAGATCTGGTGAATATGGAGGCCAGTCCTCCAAAACTTCCACATTATTCTCTCCCTACCACTCCTTAGTAAGCCCTGCAGTATGTACTCTAGCATTGTCCTGTATGAAGAGTGGACTAATACCCTTTTCCTCCAATTCCTCCAAAAAATCAAGTAAAGAAAACTCCAATGTCCTAATATATGCTCTTGCATTCACTCTCCCCCCCTCCTCCACCCTCAAACCATTACAGGTACCCTTTAATCCACCAGAAAAACAGGTCCATACCATCTGCTTAACTCCTCCTGACTTCCTAACCCCCTTTACACATTCTGGAAGCCATTTTTCCTTGGAGGTTCTGAAGACCCATTGAACAGCTGGATCTGCAGATTTCTCCACACTACATTCATCACTCCAAACCACCCTCCTCCACTGCGCAATTGTCCACTGCCTATACTTGAGGCAGCAGCATTCATATCTCCTTCTAGCCAGAACAGGTGTTCACCTAGGTCTCTCAGCTTTAATATACTCATCAGCAAAAAAAAAACCCGCATCTGATGTATGGGCGTCGCGTCCTGACGCACGCCGCATTTCTCGTG
>ML120511.1:200361-233726 GCA_003788595.2 Choiromyces venosus 120613-1 | reverse complement strand
GCCCGGTCCCTATATGGGGGCTGCAGGGGTATGGTAAAAATAATCCTATGTAAAAGCCGGGTAACTTTGGTCCTCTTTTCCAAATGCCTAACATCCTCCTTATATAGTCCTTCCCCCAACCCGCTTACAAATCAATAACTATTATGAGTCATAACTGTGACTCTTATATTCGCGTAACATAATAACCACATGACCATAATTTGGTCAGGTGCGAAACTCACATGACTTCTAAATAAGTCATGTGCACAAAATTAACTTAATAACTTCAAACAAGTTATTACACAATTAAATCAAATATATAACTATGACTTGCAATTGCAAGTCATGTATGAAACTCACATGACCTAATTGGTCATGTGCACGAAACCATTACAAACCTATGACTTCATAATCATGAGTCATGTGAAAACCCTTTTCCGTGCTAGGTTTGTAACACCTTTACCCTAGAACCTATTCCCCTTGTTTCCTTTTTTTATTTTATTTAGTCTATTAGAGAGACTCACCATTATAGAATGCTACATAGCTTGATAGCACTAGTTCAAATTAGGACCTTCTGATTGGAATGTGACCACTTGAGTACAGTATTGTTTCCTCTCCTTCCAGAGGGTAGACAATTTTCTTTTTAGCTAGAGAGTAGGCACAAAGCTCAGTCACTTTTCTCTCTCTTTTCTCTTCACAGCCCAGAAACAAAGTAGCTCACAACTAACTGACCACAAAAAAGAAACAATCACTAAGACAGGGAAAACAAAAAAATACAACTGAGAGTAAGAAAGAAATAGCTAGAGATAGAAAGACATCAGGATCCACAATAGATCTACAACTATAGAGGAATTAAGAGGTTGCTAGTTTTTCTTTTTCTTTTATTTTTAAATTAGAATTTTATGAAAATAGTTTGAGATGTAGAAGTATCCCTAGTGCTAGGGAGTTAAAGTTTCTGTATCTTGTCTTAGTTTACTTTGAGCTACTTTGTTTCTGAGATGTGAATAGAAGAGAGAGAGAAAAGTGACTGAGCTTCATGCCTACCTTTCAGCTAAAGAAAGAAAATTGCCTACCCTTTGGAGAGAGAGAAAATAGCTAGTACCTGAAAGGTGAGGCTGAGAACATAATGATCAATTAGCTTGGTCAAGAGGAGAGCTTGGTTTGTGTCCTGTATTAATACCTGTCTTGTCTGGACTATCTTTCTATCTCCTTTTACTGTTTGACTTCCCTTTCAGTCAATTATAGCAGTCATCTTCACCACTTTCACTTTCTACTGATAGAAAGTTTATATCATGCAGTCTCATTTAGCTACACTCCTGCTTCTATAAGCTGGCTGATCAGGAAGTGAGGCTACTATCAGGAGAGAGTGCTAAGGGACTCTTCATGGATTTTACTACACCAGACTCTGGATTTGTTGATTATCTAGTTGTGATATCTGGAGAAAGATCACCTGTCCACCTAGCTTTTAGTCCTACAAACTTATCATTACCTCTCAATCCTGAGTTTTCACTACATATTTATACAGTGCACTACAAGGAAGACAGTCCTGCCCTCCTACCATTATTACCTTTACTTAGTCAACTGTCTTGAAATCATGGCCACCAACCACTAGGCTCTTGAGCCTCCCTAGAAATGTTGATGACTATGTTATCCTAATCACTTGCAGCAACCAACCTCCAGATAGTTGTAATACTATTTTCTGCCTCTTTTGCAATGCTAAACTTGTAAATACCAGAGTTTTGTGGAGATATTAGTGAAAATGTGAGAAGATTCTTAAGCTTGTATACTCTCCAGTAGAGAGAAAAAGGGTACATCAGATATGACAAGGTAGACATAGCTGATAAGGTAATATAGTTAGCCTATTAGTATAAGTTAAACTCACCAGCTGGAGATTTCATTAATTCATCAAGCAATGAAATCCTGGAGGATTATGAGAACTTGAATTTGAAGCAAGCTCTAATCAATTACTTTGATGGTGACTATCAATATGCCAATCAGTATGAGAAGTTTCTCAATAGGATATTCAAGATATGACAATTTCTAATGCAATTATTAGATAGCTATGTGAAGGTGGCTTGGTAAATTACCACTCATATCCTGAAATACAAGCAGGATATCTTGACTTACTGCTTCATGAACAGAATTGTCCATAAGGAATTGAGATAGTTACTGACTACAAAATATAATACTGATGACCTATTTAAAAAATATGCTGCTGACACAATAAGAGATGGCTAATATTCAGTGATAGGTCCTCTACCCATATACTCATCAAATTGTCCTTATTGGAAAAGCATCCTACATAGATGGTAGTGACTTGCTCAATGGAGACTACTATAGTTAAAGAATTGACAGTAGTTATAGATATTCTTAAAGACCTTGTAGTGGTATTGAAGAAAAATTACCTACCATAGCCAGAAGATGAGTTTATCATTAACGAGGTCATGATTATAGACAATAGATGCTTGGGACCATGTTTTCCTTCTCACAGCAATGCAGGATATGGGTCAAACTTTTATGACTAGTAGAGCCAAACAGGTTCCAGTAGCTACTATCCTAAATATTTCCCCAGAGTCATCAAATATGGGAGAAGGGAGACTGGTTGTAATTACCACAAGGAGTCTGTACCCTCATACAACTTCAGATGATCCTAGGCAAGATGAGAATATATGCAGTTCTAGTCCAACAGACATGATAGTCAGCTACCAGTCAAGCTGTCTGAGTACCCAATGTCTCAAGAGAAAATCTACAAAGTCTATATGAGAAATAAACAATCATCTCTTTGGGCTAAAGGCTACACTTACTATGAATGTAGTCATAGAGGTCACATTAAGTCAAGATGACTACATTTATTATTTAGTCTTGGTGCTTATAACCTAGAGGAGTTTGGAAGAAGTGATATCCTGAGACAGGAAGCAAGAGTAAGGGAGAGATTCACTCTACCTCCACATGAGAGAGAGAAAGCCACCTGAGTAGTTGGGAAGAAAAAAGGATAAGGGAATCAAGAAGTTGGTGAGATTTAGGGAGGAGCCAAGTAGTATGGTAGGAGTGGTGAGAGCTAGTTTAGTATTTACTGAGATAGCTGTGAAGAATAATAAGAAAAGTAGCAAGCCAAGAGTGGCATTCATTATGAGGCAGGGTAGGGTGGGTTTTCACTTATTGGCTCCACCATTACTTCGACCTAGGGGAAACATTTCCTCCATCATCCCTACTCCTACTCCTACACAAGGTCTGAACCTGCTCATTCCCTAGATAGGCCCCATTTTGCATCTCCCATATTTGACAGGACCTATTCAGGCTATGGGTAGGGCAGAAGCCTAGGTAGAGACAAGGGCAGGGAATTATGAAAAAAATACCCTGCCCTAGGCTGCTGAGCAGGACAGAGAAAGGGGCTGGGGGCCCATAGATTTTGGAGCCCCAGAAGACCTGTTACAAATACTAGTCAAGAATGAAGGAGTCAAACTGCTTGATTACTGACATCTTAGATGTGATAAGAGGTAAAAAAGCATGCAAGTTTGGTGAGATTACTCAAGGTAGTGATGATGGAATAGAACTATCTAAATGGCATCAAAAGACAAGTTATCCCAAGGAGCATAAGGTAATATATGATGATACAGGTACCAGATCAGGTAATAAAGTTTCTGTCACTCTAGAAAGAGGTTAGACCGATATCTCAGTGCTGATTATACCTTGTACCCAAAAGAAGTAACTATGAAAGAAAACTAAATAAATACCAATCTATCTGATGGCGGGCAAGTCTCCTTATGATTTCATCAATATATTTTATAAGGCCCCAGTTGAGGGCTTGAACTAGGGAAGCTTTCTCAATATATTGCCAATCGCTAAGAGAGAACTATTAGCCCAGTTTGTCTAGCAATGCAAACCTCAAATACCAGCACTCAAAGGAAGGCCTCAGAAGAAATAAGTTCAGTCTGCTAAATCAGAAGGAAAGTGATCAGCTCATTAGGTAATGGTAGAAGATATTATAGACTCTAATAAAGAAGGATTAGCCTAGTATACTGAGCCTATTATCATAGATTCTGTAGAAGAAGCTCTTGCTGTGACTTCAAGGAAGCAGTATAATAAGTTGATGGCTGTTTCTAACTTTTATACTACTGCTTATATCAATACTGAGAAATATTAATTCTGAATCTAAAAGGTCATTGTTAATGCTAAGTTAGTAGTTAACTTGATACACTTGTCAATACAGAAAAGGATGGGTGGACCACTGGAGAGAACTAATAGGTTAACAATTCATACTGTCATAGCAGCAGTTGTACAAATTAACTAGTATGTAAACTTGGATGTCATGGTCATGGGTATCATTACTCAATTATGAATCTATGTAATACCTCAAAAATATAACCTATCATATACTTTGCTGTTGAGTAGGCACTGGCTGCAGGAGGTATAAGTATGTAGAGACTATGAAAATTATATGTACTACATTTGAAATCACAAGGGAGAGTTTGTCTCTATTTGGGTTAGTGATGATAGATTTCCACCTTACTATTTGGCATCTGGTATCTCAGTAGTATCTGAAGTTTGTAAAGGAGCACTGCTGAAAACTATTCAACTTATTGGCAGACAAGTGTTACAAACCTAGCAAGGAAAAGGCTTTTCACATGACTCATAGCTCTGAGGTCATAGGTTTGTAAGGTTTTCATGCACATGACCAAGTAAGGTCATGTGAGTTTTACACATGACTTGCATTTTATGAGTCATAGTTATTATATTTGATTTGATTGTACAATAACTCATTTGAATTATAGGATATTTCGTACACATGACTTAGTTAAAATCATGTGAGTTTTGCACATGACCTATTTAAGGTCATGGGATTATTATGTTAAGCAAAATGTATGAGTCACAGTCATGACTTATAACAAGTTATTGATTAGTAAGTGAGTTATAGGATGGACTATATAAGGAGGAGGATACAATATTGTAGTTAGTTCTTCACACAACTACCTAAGTTATTTCCTAAGATATAACTTTACAACTTTATAAATATAAAATACCTTTATGCTCTTTACTAAGAAAGAAATACTACAACATTTTCCTTATAGGATAAGAGAAAAGTGAATAAAGAAACTTAGACTTAGTAAGGCTGAGTAGATATAAGACCCACTATAAGAACTTAGTCTTAGGAAGATTAAGTAGAGGTTAATCAATATGACTCTGAGTATTTATTCTCCATTGAGATATCTAATACAATAATTATCTAGTATCATTACCTGTTGTACAGTTATATAACAGGAGTGATCTCATAGGCGATCCTAACAACAAGTGAGGAGAGAGTGTAAGGAAGACATGATGGCAAAGGAGAAAGAGGACAGGATGCATGATGAGAATAGTAAAGAGAGTGAAGAGGATAGTAGAGATGATAGTAGTGGGGTTTCCAAATTTAGTTCAGAAAACTAGACTTACTACTAGAGGAAGCCTATTCTGCTAGCTGTAAGATTGTTTAAGAGTTCAGCAATTAGACTAATGAGAGGTTTAGAGAAGAGATATGGAAGAGCAGTTTTACAGGTTATACTAATAGTTATTATCATATTTGTTTGTTTTCTTGAAGTTGTTTATCCATAAGGGGGAATGCAGTAGAAGAAAATTATATTGTTAAGAAGAATAGTGATGTGGAGTTAGGTGAAGGATATTGTGAAATAGTAATTAGGGTTAGAGGCAGAGGTGACAAGGTGGAGCTTGAGATTTAGGCATTTAGTCTAGATGCGATCTTCTTGATAGGAGAAGTAGGCAGCTAGTCTACAAAGAGGTGTGGAAGAGAAATAAGAATATGTGATGTCCCAAATTCAGAACTGAAGAGGTGGGAGAGGGTGATGTAGGCAGCAATAAGGTTAATGGAAGAGAGAGAAGGAAATAATTTAGCAGCAAGAAAAGTTAGACAAGTTAGAAAATTATAGAGAGGAAGATAGAGAAGTATTTAAGGAGATTCCCTCATAGATACAGGCTAATTAGTTATAGAAATTCATGAATGGGATAGAGGAAAGGAGTATGAAAGAGATGGAGCTATTGCTGATAGAAGAGGAGTAAGTTTTTAGTGTTGTGACAAGCTTCTCAGTCAAACGTTAACTATTTTCATTTCAACAAGACTTAGCCTCCAAATTGTTAGATCTGATGAACAAGTGGTTTGAATGCTCTTGTATTATAAGAGTTGCAAGGGCTAAGAGGAACCAAAGGGATGAGGCTTTACAACTACTCTATACTTTCAAGGAAATTGTAGTCTCTAATATTATAGAGATGCCAGTCAGTGATTTAATCTAATATACTATTCCGATGTATGAAGGAGCTCAATCAGTTAGAGCTGGGGAGAAGTTATATATGCTACTAGAATGCTGGTCAATGGAGAAGCATATTCCTAAGCTTGTTGAAGTAGGAATAACCATCCAGTCCACATCATCATAGTTGTATCATATAAAGTTTATTGACAAAAAAGATAGGGACCTCTGAATAGTACATGTGTACCTAGCCATTAACTCAGTCACCATTAATAAAAGCTACCCAGTGAAACATATAGAGTCTGTATTGAATGACTTGATGCAGTCACATTATTCAGTCTACATGCAAGCAGATACTACTAACAGATATTAGACTGTTCAGATCTACCTACTGTATACCTATAAGACCACCTTCAGTATTTCTCTTGAGCAATATCAGTACCTGTGTATGGGCCAGAGACTCTACAGGGTACTACAAACATATACCTGCCTGAAGAATTTATTTTCAGAGTATATTCCAAGTCTAAATCGTAAGCCATTGCTTGATGTAGCTACTCCTAGGTCTTACCAGCACTTTATTGATGATGATTTTAGGGCACATGCAAGCCTTACTCAACAATACAAGTTTCTTTGCTATCACTACTTTTCATGTTTAGCATGGTCGAAACTGTTAGGCATATGGAAAAAAGGGCCAAAGTTACCCGGCCTTTACACAGGATTATTTCTACCATACCCCTGCAGCCCCCATGTAGGGACCGAGCGTCATCATGGTATTGTGGCCGAATTGTGTCCCAACACTTTAGCCACAATAAATGGCACCTTCAGCATAACACCATATACGTCGTGACCGTCCGTCCGACCGGATGCTGTCCATAGGGTATATGAGAGGGCACTGTTGGCAACTCATGGGAAGTGATTTGGAAGAATTTGGTTAGGTTTTGAGCAAGCTATTAATTTGTACATTAGTAGTTAAATATTATGACTGATAGGTAATGGGACGATTGGGGAAGAAACTTTAGTGACTGAATATCGTGAGCCTATGGCACCGACGGGTAGCCATAGAGCCGAGCCTCTTGCTTTGAAAGAAGTAGTGCCCCAAGAGGTCTTACTTGAGAATTGGTATGAGAGGTTTTCGCTGGATAAGCTATTGGCTCGATCCAGAGCAAAAAACCCTATATATCTGATGGGCCTCATGATGCATCAATATGCAACACAATGGCTGCGCTCATTCATTAAAGCTGATCACTTTATGTTTTGAGACAGAACGATTGGTATAGTTGCCATTAGGGTGGCATATTTAAATTAAGTTCATATAGTGGAGAGATCGAAGACTACCTACTGGAGGAGTGTTTACACCCCCAGAAACAATAGGAGTTTGAAGAGATCAAAGCTAAGCAAGGCAAATATTCTCAGGGTCAAGAGTGTTCGCACTTAGGAAAATTAAGAGGTTTTTGACAGAGATACTTAGATAGTATGGGAGTTGATTGTAGCCCACGATAACCCAGATGCGGAATATAAATATTGAGGTACTCCCAGCTATTAGAAACATCAAGCAATGGAGAAGAGATCTTATTAATATATTTATTATCTTACTCTTGAAAAACCTTATTACACTTATCCTTTCCAAACCTTTGGAAAATACGAGCCTACCTCAACGATCTTCATTTTATCCTACCTTACCTTATTTCAAGAAGCTCACGGCTTAGACCTACTGGCCCTATCTACAGTTGGACTACCCCATAACAGAAACTTCCCTTTAAGGGCATCGAAAGTCTGAATTCTTCCTAGACTTGATAAAAGTATTAGGATTCATGAGCATTAGGAATGGACTTCATCCTTCAGTTGATAAGGTGGCAGCTTTTCAATACTATCCACGACTAACTAACATGAAGGAGGTAGAGGCTTTCCTGTATATGACAACCTATCTATGTCAGTTTATCTCAGGAAGATTAGAGCATACAAGAGTCCTTAAGAATGCTACAATTTATAATCAAACCAACAAGAAGGCTCCTAGAAGTGATAAAAGAACTAAGAAGTAGATATTGAAGGTTGCAATAGCCTTTCAATAGGATAGACAGTAAGTAAACTCATTTCAGGTAATAAAGAACATAATTCTTGATAATACAGTATTTGGAGAAGATAAGTCTCTTCAGTACCACCTTGCGACTGATGCATCTAGGTGTGCATTAGGTTGTATTCTCTTTCAGTTGATTAATATACCAATAAAAATAAATTTTAACTCCAAAGTTAAGAGTCAAATGTGAGTTATCATGTTTATTTCCAAACAACTACTTCTAGTAGAGAGAAATTACACAGCTATAGAGTTGGAAGCTCTGGTAGTTCTGAAGTGCTTGACTCAAGTTTGGTGGCTTATTATTAGCTCTAAATATCATCTTACAAAAGTCTACACTGATTATAAAGTATTAGTCATGTTGCTGAAGAAAGATGATATGCATGAAAGGATAGCAAGATAGTAAATAAAGCTATTAGAGTATGATGTAAACTATATATACATCCTGGGCAGGTAGAATACAATTGCAGATAAAATGAGTCAGATTCCCACAATAGAAATTGGTGAAGTAACTGTATTAGAAACTGAACTTAATACTTGATTGGGTGAGCATAGTAGAGCAGATGAAGAGGAGGGGAGTTACAACAAGGTAGTGAAGAAAAAGAATGAGAGAATGAGACTAGTATTAGAAGGTTAGAAGCCATAGTTGGAGGATACCTGGTATTAGGCAATTGTATAGTATAGGTTGTTTGTAGAGTTAGAGGAGTTTGTGACAGGAGAGAATGAACCTCTCAGTAGGCAGACAAGAAGACTGGTAGGGTTATGGTCAAAGAAGTTCAGGTTGATTTACAGTGGAGTAACATCATCAGTAACCTTTACAGACCTTCCAGCAGTAGACAAAAATCAGATCATCTGCATTGAGAAAAATGGAACTGAGTCAGCCTATATTTATTAACTGCAAGTTCAAGACTTTCTCTACCAGCAGTATAACTACCATGGCCACTTTGCCTCCAAAATAATAGCTTGCAGTTTAGTTAGAAGATTTTACTAGACTACATAGGTAAAAGATATCCAGTACTAATGTAAGACCTATGAGAAATGTCAGATAGTTGAGCCATTGAGGCCATCAATCAGTATACTACTAATTATCTATCTGCAGCCTTTGGATATACTTGGCTTCTACTATATTGGAAAAATTACTCTAGTAACCATCTCCAGTATCAGCTATGTTATCATTGGTATCAATTACTTTTCCTGGTTCCTCTTCACATAGGCAGTCCTAAGCAATTTGGGAGTGAATAGAGACAGTCTCCTACTCTGGCAAATTGTGTACCCATTCAGATGTCCCCAAGCTCTCTATACTGATAATGGCTCACATTTTGTTTCTGGGGAATTTTACCATGAACTAGAGATGCACTTAGTCTGACACTTCCCTGGACTCAAGACACATCCCTTGTCTGTGGGTCTCTCTGAGTGATATGTTCAGCTGTTGATAGTTGGTCTTTGGAAGATACTTCTCAGTAACTTAGAGCTAACAAACCAATAGAATATATTCCTTGACACTATTATCTACTCTATCAATACATGAAAGTTGAGTATTCACAGATTTACATCATTGGAACTGTTATTTGAGTTTAACCCATTGGTTAAGAGTTGGGATAAACCTCCAGTCACTGGAGTTGTAGTCTCTGTGATGACAAACTATATCCTTGAGGGTGGTAAACTATGGACAGATTGACCACTTTCAGAAACATACTACCAGGCTCGACTTGCTGCCCTCAAAGAAACCAGATAACTCACAGGTTCCAAGATGATAGAGTAGGGAAGACATGAAGGAAATCACTAAAGGATAATGGGGAAAACTACAAGTAGATGACTTACTTCTCCTCTAACATTTCAAAATCAATAAAGCATATGGTTGGAAGTTAGAGTTGAAGTTGGAGGAACCATACCTTCTAGGAGATCTTGCTCAATACTATCAGACTGGGTGCCTTTACAATATAAATATGAAGACCTTATTAAAAGTCAAGAAGGCAGGCCTAAAAGACAGAGTTCACTCGAATGACCTGAAACTCTTCATTTGGAAAGACTTATCAAAGATTCTAGTGAAGAAGGAACTAGTTAACTTTATCCACTACAGTCTTACCAGTGTTGGGCTTTTATGTCCAAAGTTGTTTGACCTGAGGAATATGATATAGGAAGTGAAGAAGTGAGCTGTTGGCAGACAGATTGTGCAGTGAGAGGGTGGATTTAGAGCTTTTGTGGGTGGCTCCAGGCCTGAGGGGAGGAGGCTTAGTTTGATTGAGTTCTTTACTTGTATTTTTCTTCAGTTGTTTTTGTTATGGGCATGGCAGATTGGAAGCCAGGGTTCTTATGGAGGGATTGATGAAGTGCTGAAGGTGGAAAAAGTTTAGAGGATGAGTTAGATAGTAGGAGGGCAAAGATAGACTTGAAGGATATAGTTGGGAGATTTTACAGACTAGTAGATATATTTCTTTGGGCTTGCCTATGTGTTGCAGGCTTCACAAAGGAGGGGATTGCTGTGGAGGAGAAATTATATAATACTAGAGTCAGCTGGTAAACCCCATATTGTAGCTAGGGCTTAATGGCAGTGACTTTTGTTTCCTAGCTACAACATGGAGTTTACCACCCAACTCTAGTGTTACATAATTTCTCCTTCACAGTATGATACATAGACCTAATTAGACTTGTACCCACAAGCACTATGCCACCACCATCCACCACCCAATCCCTAATCAATATCTTCCCCCAGCCCAAATACTACACTACAACTAACCCTCCACCCCCATCCAATCCAATCCAACCCCTCCAGTAAAAAAAAAAAACAAGATTTATACAAACTAATCACCTACTGTAAGTTATGACGGATTGAACGGTGCCGGTATGGCGGGTACGCTGGTCAAGTGTTATAAAAATACAAATATACAGGCTATGATAGGGGAGTATCGTAACGTAGATTATACTCGTGCAGTAGGTACCATATCGCGTACTCGTATGGTACGATACAGTACAGTACAGTACAGCACTTTGTGCATCCATACAAAAAAAAAAGTAATAAAAAAAGTGCAAGTACAATCATTGCGACGCGCAGCCCAGTCCTTTCAAGCATAGAAAAAAAATGAAAACTACAAGTACGGCAGCGCAGAGTGTAGCCGTCCAATCTCCTCCTCTACAATACAACACCAAAACAGGTACACTCGTGTCCATAAAGTCCTCATACCCCTGCAGCGCAACGCCGTTACCCCACTTCACGACAACAACCCCCCCCCACCATGCCTCCACCACATACCAAAAGAGCCAGAGAAGACAGGAATAAAGAAATTTATACCCTATATAAACACACAGATATGGGGTATAATAAAATTTCTAAGGTTCTGGGTATCTCAAAAGCAACTGTTCAATCAGTAGTCAAAAGGGCTGAAGAAAGAGATGGAAACACCCATGATGCCAACAGATCTGGCAGACCAACAACCATTACAGACCAAAAAAGACAGATAGTGGGGGCTATTATCGATGCTGAGCCTCATTTAGCACTAAGAGATATTACCCAAAAGGCCAATATTGGTCTTTCTAAGACCACTGTTGATAAGATCATCTCTGAGGCTGGTTTTAAGCTTCTGATGCCCAGAAAAAAGCCCTTTTGGAGGAATGGACAAAAGGAGAAAAGAAAGGAGTTTGCTAGGAGAAGGAGGAACTGGAGGAGGGCATGGAATTGGGTTGTATTTGTAGATGAAGCTACCATCATCTATGATCCAAATCCTAGTGGCAGAAAGGTCAGAGTTAGACCTGGAGAAGAGCTGGAAGAAAAAAACTTAAAGCCTAGCTTTAAGTCTGGGAGGACTAGCATTGGGGTATATGCTGGAATAGTCAAGGGGGGGAGGACTGAGTTAATTCTTGTGAGGAAGAGGAAGGAGGAGGAAAGGACAGGCCCAAGAGACAGACTTGGCCTCAATTCCCACCAATATGCAACTGAGATCCACCAGCCCTACCTTATCCCTTTCATAGAAGGTCTAGATAGACCTTCTAATGACATCTACCTTGCTGCAGACAATGCTCCCTGGCATGCTGGTGTGGAAAATCGAAATTTGCAAGCAGATTGTGGTTATCAAAAACTTCCTTGGCCACCCAACTCACCAGATCTCAATCCTATTGAGAACACCTGGGCACTACTCAAAAGAGCCCTCAGAAAGCGATTCTCCAGGTTGGAAAGAAGGCCTCACAGTGCTGCTGAATTATTTCAGGCAGCAAAGGAGGAATGGGATTTAATTCCCCAAGAGAAGGTGGATGGGTGGATTGAGAGGATGCCTGAGAGACTTCAGGCTGTACTAGATGCAAATGGAAGTCATACCAAGTGGTAATAATGTTTTCTTAATCTTTACTAGTTCTACTTTTATGGTTTTCTTAATTGAGTTGTCTACTTTTTTTTTTTCTAGTTTCTATGAAGGGTTGGGGTGGTTGTGTGGTTGCGCCGTAGGGGTATGAAGACTTTGCGGACACGAGTGTACATCCCTTTCCCTGCATACAGTACCGTACCGTACAATGCATAAATCCCCCCTCCCCACCGACGACCTTACCACAAACATGAACTACACTACCATAATGAACAAAAATCCACTCACAGCAATTCCCCAGATGGACCGGTGACCAGAACTTAAAAGGCAATACCTTCTTCACAACAATAAACATTACACAGCCGAAATTTATTCCCCTTTACCAAAAAAAAAAAAAAAAAAAGGGTATTCACTAACTTAGCACGGCACTCTATCCGCTGACTTGCAGTTATGATAGAATAGCAATTGCCCCAAGGAAGGAAGGATCTTTTTTTTTTACCCGTCCAGGCAGTAAAGTACAATTGTAGGGTCCTGCCATCCTCCCTCCCAGGCGTGCGGCGTGCCAGACCCAGGTTCGTTCAACCCATGCACAGCACCTACATCCCATCCCGTCCCATCCCATCCCATCCCGCGAAACAAAACAAAAAAAAACAAAGCGACGGCACAGCACGAAGGGGCAAACAAAACAAAACTAAAACTAAAACTTCACCATCCCATCCCACCTCACGATACATACACCGCGCTTTGCAAAACGCTTGTCGCAGCAGGCCCACAATCCATCTTTCTTTCAGTGTTTACCAGCTTCAAAACAGCGGCGGGCGTTCCGCGGGGGGGGGTTTTGGCCAATTCCCCAACTTTTTTTTTTTTTTTTTAAAAAAAAAAAAAAAAAAATCCTCAGAAATCTTCCATCAACTTGCCCCCCCCCCCACATACTTTTAAAAACCCAGCCCGACCCCAGGTCTTCTCCCAGCGCTTTAGGGGGGGGGGTAGCCAAACCCCTGAACACAAACAAAGTTTTCGAAGCAAGCAAAAACACCAATAAAAATAAAAATAAAAAAAAAGCGACAAAGATTCCGGGGCCAGCCGCGACAAAGCATATTCCGCAGAGAGCACCAAAGCGCGAGCAACAATCGCTTTTGCATAAACTTGCAATTTCCTTTTTGATATAATACTAGATGGATGGGATAAGGGTGCGAGGAATAAACAACTACTATGTTATACACACTCAGGCCCCAACGACCGGACAGACAACCAGACAAACTCCCCACCAGCCCCAGCCAAAACCCAGCGCTCCAACTCCCAATATCGTACATAATGTTTTTTTTTTTTTTTTCCTCTCTTTCTTTTCCCCTCCAACGGACTAACGGTAACAAAACAAGATAGCCATCCCAAACGATAATTTCAGATCGAGAAAAAAATCTTTTCAGTCCAAATCGTCTAATACAGTAAATACCCGCGCAATCGCAATCGCAAAGATAAAAAGGAATGAAGGAGGAATAAAATATAAAAAAACATAAAACGGCGTGGTACAGTGGTGGTTGTAGTAAGTAAAAAAAATAAAAATAAAAAAGGTAAATAAGTAGAGTAGAGTAGAGATGGATCAACTTCCACATCAAATCAAAATCAAAATCAATAATACAACATTGGTTGGATAAGATAAGGCTAAGTTAAAAAAGTCTAAAAGTCGAAAAGATCATCCAACTCATCCAATTCCACACTCTCTGGAGATCCCAAATGTCTTTCCAATTCTCCACTCCAATTGCCCAGGCCGAGTCCGGCCGGTTTCTCACTCTCCTCCCTCGCTCTCTCCACCTCCGCCGCCACTTCCTCGTCCCGCGGCTGCTCCACCCGGCTCTCCCGGATGTCTACTCCTTCCTCCTCCTCCTCCTCCTCCTCCTCAACAACATCATCCTCTCCATTCTCGCGCTTCACATGCGCCGCCAGGTCGCTGGAATTATCCAAAACTTCCTCGGCACCCGTTACTACGCCACCCCCGACGGCACTGGATACCGCTGCGTGTGGATATCCTAATAATATTCCGTCCCCGCCGGGTTCCCCGTGACTGTCGGCTTCGTACTCGCCTCTGCTCCGCTTCTCTCCGGCGACGGAGGAGGGCGGATTCGAGGTCTCGCGACTGGCACTTCGTCGGCAAATGTATATCGCCGATTGCGAGAACTCTCGTTCGTCGCCTTCCAGCGGAGGGGATGACAGGGCGGATTTACTTCCCGAGAGGCTTGTACTTGGAGCGGCGGTACCACTCGTCGCGCTGGGCACCGGTGACGGGGGCGACAGCTCGTGTGACGTAAAATCCAGATCTACTTCCGGACTGGGGGACAACTCGCGACGGCGACAAAGATCTTCATTTTCCTCGACGTCCGGTTCTTCGGTATCTGACGTCGAAGGGGTGGTAGGTGTTGGTGAGACTACGCTACGTTGGGGATGGGAGTTTGGGATTGGTTGGTGTGGAATTGCACTTAGGTAGAAGTATATGCGCTTTGGGTGAATTGTTATTAGTTCCTTTGAAAGTATGCATTGGCTCGATGCCGATGATGATGATGAGGAAGGGCGCTTTAGGTAGGTATTTAGTCGAGAAGAAATTATTGCATGGGGATTAGCCGAGCTGCAACCCAGAACCGTCAGTCAGCGCCTTGACAACCTTTTTTTTCTTTTTTTTTTTTTTGAGACATCATCCCTTCAACGCGAAACCACAATTCCCCGACACACACACCCACCCACACCAGACACTCCACACCCACCATCTCACCACCGGGACAGCGATAAGGGAGGGGTTACCATTTTCTCCGGTAAAGAGGGAAGGGGGAGGAGAAAAAAAAAAAAAAAAAAAGCAGTCCGAAATAATTTCGCCCCCGTCGACAACAAAAAAAAAATAGAAATGGGAATGGAAAAAAAAAATAAAAAAAAAATAAAAAAAAATGGGTACTGACTTTTCTACGACCTCAAGCACAGGCGCCAACACCGCCGCCAACTCTTTAACAGTATGCGGCCTATTCCCCGACCGTTCGAGTACGTCCACTACCCCAGATACAATCTCATCGTTGATGCCTTCGTGGCTAATTCTGCATTCCGGAGGCGGCGAGGGTGGAAGATTGTTACGACTGGTAGTGTCGTAACCGCCAGCGGACAGAGGCGAATGATCCCGTTTCACACGCTTCTGCGGTGGCTCGCTCTTGATGGTAAACGATGAAGGCGAAGAGCGCGAACTTTGTGGGAGGTGGATTCCAAGCGATGGCAATGAGAGGGATTTTCGACGAGTATTGTAAACCATTTTTTTTTTTTTTTCACAAAAAAAAAAGATATAAATTTCTCGGAGGGTTGAAGGAGGAAGGGAGAAGGAAGAACAAAAAATAAGAAAAAAATAAGAAATCGAATCGAATCGAATCGAACGGGATTATATTGTGCTGTCCGGTATTCAATCTGTTGTAGCAGGAGTGTGTGAAAACGAGTGAGGAAGAGGTGAAGGAGGAGGATGAGAAGGAAAGAGGACGACGAGGAGGAGGACGAAGACCACCACCACACAAGATGGCAAAATGCGGAGGGGGTGTGTCTGAGAGAGGGACCCGGACCGTATTGTAACACGAAAGGGTAATCGTAAACAAAACGGTTAGCCGCGCGAGCAAGAAAAGGAAAGGAAGAAGAAAAAAATATATATATATAATCCCAGCAAGAATACCTAAAAGGAATGGACAATGGAAAAATTCGAATTAGGAAAAGCAGTATTGGCGGGAAAAACTTGTGAGGGGCGAAAAGAAAAAGAAAAAAAGGTTGATAAGTGTGCACTTTGTAAGTAGGGAAGGAAGGGAGGTGAGGGAAAGCGGCAGTTGGGCTGTGCACCACTGCAGGACCAAGCAGCAACAACCAAGCAACCAAGCAAAGTAAAGTGTGGGGGGATGAGAATGAGGGGAGGAAGTGAGGGAAGGGAGGGAATGGACAGGCAGGAATTTAAAAAAGTTCAGGATTTATGGGATAGGGCACCGTAAGTCAAGTCTAGGTAGACGTTGTGCTGCTACAATTCAATATCACGGCGTCAAAGACGGACAAGAGAGGGGAGGAGAAGGACAACAAGAGTGGTTATTATTATTGTTGTTGCCTCAAAGATGATGATCCAACAAGTAAGTAACGAGGCCTCCAGATGAGGGGTACCATACCAAACTTCACCAACCACCATAAGAATGAAAGAACGAAGGGAGCAGACAATCTACCGTATGATATGCGAAAACCACCATCATCGGGAATCCTTCCTTCCTTCCTTCCTTCCTTCCTCCTTCCTTCGTATCAACCAACCAACCAACCGATCACCACTCCCTCACTCCAGTAAAAGCACACTCATAACCCATGATAAACGGTAATAACCTACCATATCTATCTACGGTACTTACAGTATCTATCTACGCTATCTATATCTATCGCATACGGTACAGCACGCACTCTAGGCAGGTGCACCAGATCCTTGCCTTCCAACCACCCATCCTCGACCCGTTACAAAAAAAAAATAAAAAAATAAAAAAGAAAGAAAGAAAAAATAATATTCACACCGACCATTGGCACACACACACACACACAAAATTTAATGCAAAGTATCCAAGTACGGTAACTTAACACATGCGGTGTTTTTTCCCTACATAATATAAGATACAGGACAAACACACCACCTCCTTCCTTCCTTTCCTTTTATCCCCACATTCCCCGTTATGGCGATCCTATGCGCACCGCTACAGTACTGGTTACTCGCATGAACATTTGAGTTCGAATTTAGTATGGGCGCTCAGATGTGCACAGACGATTTGCCATACAAATTTTAATCCCTGTGTTCGGGTTCAACAACAACTTGTAGTCGTGACGTTTTTGCGATACTGGATGTTATGGTGTAGACGGGGTACGGTAGGTTACTGTAAGGGAGGAAAGGGGGGGATTATTAACTGGCTTGCTTGCATATGGTAGAGGTCTTGCCACGAATGGCTGGTTAACGGACGGCAAGAAGGTAAGATAACAGATATAAGATAAATAGTATTCTATAATGGTGGGTCCCCCTAACAACGGACGGAACAAAAAAACGGAAAACAAGGGGAATGGGTTTTAGGGCAAAGGGCACTCACTGGCGGCGATGTGTGGTTCGCACACAAGTCATTACTTGTATCATAGATAACTTGGATCATAAATCGTGACGGTTGTCTCCTTCTTCAGAAAGTAAAAGATCATACATACAGTGAGAAAAAGAACATTTACTTTCACGTTCATGTTCATGTTCACGGCGTGGGTGCGGTGCTGTATCGTAGCAATGCAAAACACGGTTTTCCAAAGGACATAAATTCTTCTTGGGCAACGTGAGAAGGAAGAGGCTTATTAACTGAGTTAAAAATATCGCCACAAAGGATGGGATACGTGCTACCAAGACGGGGGGTGTTAATCCACATGATAACAGATAATGATATTATAACATGACGCATCGTTGGAATTCGTCCCCCCCCCCCTCGGCGTCTCTGAGAAAAAAGTAAAAGACAAGCACATTCACTTTCACCTTTTACAGTGATACCGGTATGGTGACTCTACCGTACCAGCAAACAATCCGAACGAGTACGGTACAGTAACTTTTCAAGCACCTACCACACAAAGGTTAAGGACTTCCACAGGATTCGAAGGAGGTACAAGGGTATGAACCCATTAACCGAAACAGACAGGGATACATTTGGCTTGTTAACTTGAAAATAACTGTTCCATAACTTCTTGCCGGACCTTGTTATTATCAACCAGCGAATACCCGCCACGAATGACATCCACTTAAACTCTCCTACAGTAGCGCTAGCTAGCAAGATAGCGGATAACCCGACACGGTAAACACAGTTCAATAACCCCCCTATGTTAAAAGGCACATTCACACCAAGCAAACAATCTCAAACAAACCCCATCATCAAACAAATACAAGTGTCAGGGATAAAGTTTTCGCACAGTTAATTCAGGTTAACCCGCAAAATAATCCCCGCCTTGTGCGAAAAACATCTCCCCTGGCACTTGTAAAGCATGACTGTTATCACAGTAGGATACACAACTTCACGAGCGCCCACCGTACGGTAGGTTAAGCACGCCCATACCGTATCATACCCAACTCAACAACTCGGCAGGCAGAACAGTACTAGTACCATAATATAGCACAGCAACGCACGTTAGGCCACCACAGACTACTGTATTTCTCACAATACCACAAGCAAACAAGTAAGCAAGCAAGCAAAACAATAACATCGCAGTACTCCACCCTAATAACACCACCCCCTTTCATTATCGAAAAAAAGAAAAGAAAGAAGGAAAAAAAAAGAAAAAAGAAAAAAGCACATTCCCATCCACTTTCACGTTCCGCAAGCTACTTGTAGCAGGCAAATAATCCAAAACAAGGCTGAATGAATGAGCCTGGGAAGGGAAGGGAAGGGAAGGGAAGGGAAGGGAAGATTACTTGACTCATGCATGATACGGTATGATATGATATTGTGATAGATAGTCAAACCGATATGTAGGTGTGGCATATGATAAGGGACAGAAGTTGTCGTGTCAAGTCAGTCAAACATTGGGTGACGGTGAAGTGATACAAGGCTTGTTCTTGTGCAAAGGGGGGGTATGTGGAGGGTCACGTGATTGTTGATGGGGGGGAGGTATATCACTCGGATTTTATATCAAAAAAAAAAAAAGTACGGTAAAGGAAGTGGTGCTTTATTAAAACTATTAGATTTTACCAGCCACTCACTCACCCCCCCTCATCCGGCGGAACAGCCTCAATCCACCACGTAGTCCCGAAATGATACCTCCTCACCTCCAGAACCCTAAGCCCGCTCCTCTCCACCAACTCTCCAACATCCCGATTCCACCAGCACCCCCAGCGCTTCGCATGTCCCCACGCCAGCCTATCCAAAACACCATTCACAACCCAAAACCTGCTCCTCCCATGCTCCAGCAAGATAATCCTACCCCCATCCTCCCGACTCTTAACCGCACGACCAAGATTCCGCAGAAGCGCGATTGGATCTTCGTGGGAGCAGAGACCCATACTCTGTACCACAACATCATACTTCCCCCCCGCCGCCGTCTCCGGCGGCGGTGGTAACGGTGCTGCGGCATCCATATGCACGCACCTCACCAGCGGCGTCTTCTTCTTCGACCCCTTTTGCTGCTTAGCGGCGAAAGCCGCCTGCGCAACAGCCAGCATCTCCCGACTAGAGTCCACCACCGTGACACTATCACATTTCCCAAAATCGTAGTACCCCGCGTTTCGTCCTGTGCCCACACTCGCCTCTAGTACATGCCCGTGCGCGCGCTTCGCTAGTGCCCGGCGGAGCAGCGGGAGACCCATTGTTAGCTCTGAAAACCAGATGCTTGTGTCGTACTCCTTTGCTAGGGCATTGTAGACTTTTGCGTTGCTGGGTTGGAGGTTTGGTGTTGACGGTGCGGGGGGCAGGTCTTTGAGGGTTGTGTAGAGGTACGTCGTATACAGTGATAGCCCATACGCTGCTACTCCGGCGGCTAGGATTATTGGGGTTTTGGAACGGGTGGGCCGGCGGGGTCTTGGGGGTTGGATGTGTAGGAGGGGTGCTCCTCCTCCACGCCGCTGTGGGTCGGGGAATTGTGGTTGTGGTGGTTTTTGAGCCATACCGTACTGGTGGTTGTTGAGGGCGAACTTTTTTTTTTTTTTTTTTTTTTTTTTTTTCTTGGGCTGTTGTTGTCTCGGAGCTTTGATAATGAATATGGTTAACTCCTATTAAAAAAGAGTGTCATGCTTGGCAACATTTTACCCCCCCCCCTCCTTTTCACCCGCTAACCCCACTCTTAACTGAAACATCCGCTGTTGTCTCCGATTAGCGTCAGCGCCGGTAGATGCCCGGTAGGTCAGCAATCTTTACTAGAGTACGGTGGGTTAGACTCGCCCTCTGGAAGGGAAAAGAAAAAATTTTTGGGAATAATGATGACGTGAAAAAGACTCCGAGTTAGCATAGCTTGTTTCATTGTGTATCACTCGAGTGGGTACTTTTACCAGGTATGTAAGTGATGTACACCGGTACGTAAAGTAGTGAACGTCATTTATAACCCCATGTGCGATGATTGCGGCTACAGGAGGAGTGCCTGTTTTCTTACGGGATTCGTACTAATACTTTTCGATGCACCGCACCCGGTACTGTACACGTTACCGGCATGAAGGACCGAAACACAAGGATCAAAAATTTGTACAGCAAACTATCTGCGCATATCTGAGCGCCCATGCTAAAATCCGAGCTCAAATGTTCTATTAATTCTTCATGCCAGTAACTTGCACATTATAAAGCACAGTACCATACCGCGAAAGGCTTCTCGTGTAAGGTGTTGAGGGCCGTGTTTGTCATTGATAATAGCTATGGGAGAACAAGAGTCTTAAATACATGCTAAAGACCTACTGTACTCCACGCCTCCCGTCTGGAGACCGCGTTGCTTGGTCGTAGTATATGCCCTGGGCATCCGCGAGTCCGACAGTACCCCGTACAATGGTCAAACACGCGTCTTGCACCGCACGCACACCGCCGGTCCGGTCCAGTTCGCCTCAGTACAGTTGCTCGTGCACTAGCCTAACCCAACCAACCAACCTTACTACCATACCATACTTACCCAGCACGATACATACGATATCCAGCCTTCCCATAAAACAGCAAACACGCGCAACCAAGCTACGGTAAAAGCGCAGAAATACAGGAAGATAACTTAATATGTCCTTTACTAAAGCCCCAGCCTGAGCCTGTAGGGCGTTGTATCATTGCTTCTCATCGCGCGGCTCATCTAGCCGATGAGCGAATCGTGGGGTGGTACTTGATAGTGACTGATCATTGGTTGGTTGGCTCTGTGCTCGTATGATACGGTGCGGTGTTAGAGTAAGAACTTGATTGGGTAGGTGTGTTTAATTTGGACTTTTCTGGGAATGATGATTTCTTTTTTTTTATTTGGAGGGATAGGATATCGGGTTTACTGCAGTATGGTATAGGGTACTTTTATGTGTGGTATCGGGGGGTGATTAGTGGGTTCGGGTGTTTTGGTGTTGTATGGTATTGTATAGTATGGCATGGCATGGTGCTTGTGGTCAGTGTGATAAACTGTGTGGGTTCAGCGTGATATTGATTACTTGAAAGTACTGTAGGTGATGAATGTGTGAGTTTTGTGGGGGCTTTGGTTTACTTTATCGCTGTATCGCGCGTTTCGGGCTGGGTTTGCTCTCCCGGGCCTGGTTGATTGGTTGGATACGGTGGTGAACAGCTGCGGATGATGCTCTTAGGATCCATATGAGTCGGTCAGATTGATTGACTTCAATATGATCCGAGAGGGTAACTTCAAGGTGGCGATGTGTTAACAGCTTATGCCAAAGTTATTTAATACTGATTTATGTTCTAACTTTACTTTTTATTCCAGATATTTTCTTGCAGGTATGGTGCTCTAGTGTACAGAACATGCCGTCATTCATAAGGTCTCACTCGGTCCTTCAGTCCACGCGCGGGAAGGGGGAGATTTCCCCTCCAATACCCTGGCATCTACATTACCATGCCAACCGGGCATACCCCTGATATGTGCAACCTCCATCGCCGTCCTGCCCCATCTATCCCTAACCCTAGCATCAGTCCTCCGATCCATCACTAGCATCAGAACCCTATCGGGAAATTGCCCATATTGCGCCAGAGGCAGCGCCGTCCTGCCCTCCATGTCCCGGGCATTAACATCCAACTCCCTCCTCTCCAGCAACATTCCCATCATCACATCCCGCTTCCTCGCCGTCGCAGTGTGCAGCGCCGTCATGCCTTCCCCGTCCTGGGCATTCACGTCGATATCTTCGATCTTAAGGATCAATTCCATGATTTCATCCCCGTTGCTCCTCGCCGCCGCGATGTGCACAATCGTATCTCCGTTGCCGTCGTGCATGCATGGACTTACACGGGGATCCGCCTGTAAGGCGCGGAGGGTGTCGACTGGGCCGACGCTGGCGGCTATATGCTGGGGCATGTTGCCGAATGAGTCGCGGATCGAGACACCGGTGCGGGGGTCCGCTAGTAGGACATTCACGGCTACCGAATGCTTCTTGAAAGCGGCGAAGTGAAGGGGGGTCTTTAGTTGGTGATGCGGGGGATTTAGGTTGATGTGTGGGTGCGCGAGCAGGGAGGTCATAATCGATTTCGCCAGGTTGGGGCTCGAGCACTGCGTGTAGGATGCTAGATGGAGGGGTGTGTTTGAAACAAGGTCTGGGATGTTTGGGTCTACTCTTTTGTCCTGGAGTAGTTTGTAAACGATGTGTGCTGCACCAGTCTTGACGGCCCGATAGAGGGCAGTTTCTCCTTGATTGGTGCGAATGTTCGGGTTCAAGTCTTCATGATTTAGCAGTAAGGTTAAGTTTTGTGGTGATTTGAGGCTACAGCTACAGACAACTTGGTGCAGGGTCGTTTCGCCGTTGACGTCTGTTGCGTTAATGTCGAGTCTTGGGTACTGTAGTAGACACTCGACTACATCTTTTTTGTTCTTCTGAATAGCTTCTTGCAGCAAGGATAAACCAACGCCCGGGCCGGTGCGAATATTGACGTTAACTTTCAGATCCTCAACTAGAAGCTTAAATACTTTGAAACTCCTACTTACAGCAGCCCAGTATACCGCCGGCTCCTGGATACCCGGGTGCTCTATGTTGACGTCGATATCCGGGTGATCCAACAAAAGCTTGGTTATCGCCATATCCCCAGCACGTGCTGACTCCTGCAGCGCTGCCACACCCCTACCGTCCAAGGCGTTGACCTCAACCCTCGGATCCTCCAACAGGAGGAGGGCAATCTGAACATGCACCTGCCTATGATACTCGTACACCTATCGTGTGCAACCATCAGATGTATCGGTTTCATCCCGAGCCCTATACTCAGGTTGACGTCGATGTCCTCACTAACAGAAGACTGATTATGTCCACGTCGGTCACGCACGCAGCGCTACCCAGCGGGGTTTCACCGTAGGAATTTAGCTCATTCACGTCGGTGTCACACCGACTTAATAGGTACTTTACCATATCTATTCGGCGGGCTTTGATGGCTGTGGTCAGCAGCGGGGGGTTTTGCTTATCCGCACTGTGCGGTAAGATACCACAGCCAAAGAGTGTGTTTAGGACATCTGGGGATTGTTCCTTGACCACCTTCTTGAGTACTTCAGCTTCTTTTAGTCCTGATTTCTCTATTGCTCCTTTGTCCAGGAGCCTGCTCACTCGAGGATGGTGGTCATTGCCTGCTGCGGAGAAAAGTGCTTTTAGTGCGTATTTCTCGGAAGAGGTATAGAACACGCTGTCCCACAGGGCAGGAGTCAGAAGGATGGCAAGCCGGCGACAGACTCTGATGAGTGAGTTTAAGTCTGGGGGATCATGCCCTTGGACTATCTGATAAACCATCTCGGATGGTAAGGCGAGGAGTGACATATATGTCCCAATTCGCTTGGTTTTATTGACAATTCGATTGATAAAGGGGGTTGGGAGGTGGGGCTTGAGGTTGTGTGGGTGGAGATGTTACAGAGGGTGAGAGGTTAAGGTTAAAGTTATGCACGGCACCAAAATGCTACCCTACGTTATTATACGGTTGGAAAGGGGTGTTGTCCGAACAACACCCTATTAAGGTATTGTAAAAACAGTAACCTTACTGCACGGTATACCACCTATTAAGGTTGAGCTCAACCGAAGCTTATCTACGATACCTGTATCCCCATAATTGGCCCATCACACTTACCCTAGGTAGCCACGCTTACCCCGCAAAACCGTCGGGAGTGTGATAGAGTAACAAGTATTACCCTCCCAAGACCCTGCGGCCTGTCACTGAAGTATAATACCAGTATTTCATTTTTCCGATATTTCAATTTTGGTAATTATCAGATTTTGTCTGTCAATCCAGCCCTTGGTACTCAATTGTGGCAAACTACCGGTATATTTGTGGGGGGATTTTTTGTTATAAAATTTGATGAGAGAAGAGTCTATTTCTACTTCTAATGAATGATTGAATGAGTATGTTAACTCCTCGTTTTCCTTCTTTTTCTTTCTTCTTTCTTTTTTCTTTCGACCGGAATACTGTTTGGGGAGATCATAGACTCGAACTACCGTATACTACCGTGGTTCTATTTAACCTCCCATCTTATGCGGGCGCTGCCGATCAAGTTCAAACTGTATGTACATAAATGGAAGACTGTGCTATGGATATCATTGATACATGGCCAAAATCAAATGCTAGTACAAAAAAATAAACAAGTTGATATAATTCGTTTTCCTCACTTTCATCATCATGTCTCACCCCTGACTAAACACCCATGTTCAAATTCAACCCACCGATACCCAAGTCCTCGCCCTCCTCGCCCAATATACCAATTGCCCCAGCAGTTCTTCTCCCTGCGGTTTTCCACAAAAACCTCTTGCTCCCAGCCTCCCCGGACCCCTCCCCATCCTGCACAGAATTGATCCCTGTATCCGCCGCCATCTTCTCATTGAACGCTTCGTAAAACAATTCTCCCTCTTCTTCAAAAGGTGGTCTGGTGTATGCTGGCCCACGTCCCATTTCTGCTGCCTTCTCCCATGCGCGTTGGCAACCCAATAGCACGCGGGACGCAGTGGCCCAGCCGGTTAGACGGGCAATTTCCCGCAATTTCATAACAACCCACTCTCGCTGTGCTTGGTCTTGGTATTGGACCGCTGCGAAGAAAATTGGCATTGTGGACTCAATTAATGAGGCCCCGAGAGCAGGATTGATTTGACCAGTGGGGTCGGTAGGAACAAGGCCTGCCGTAATGCGTGCAATATCTATTGCGAGTTTTGCCGTCTTCTGAGCTGCCACGCCTGCGGCTATCATTGATACAGCGGGCATGGACGGGTGACACCGATGTAAGATTATTAAAGCCATGTTGTATAGTGATTGCAATGTAGCGATAGAGTATGTTCTAAAGTAGATTGCTGCGCCAAAGGGTGTGTTTTGCACAGGCATGTATTCAATAGGTAGAGGTTGATATTCATGACCGAGCGACTCTTGGAAGACATGGAATGCCTTGTAAATTTCTGCCCACTCTGTTTCTGCGAGGACAGTTGCAGCTTCAAGATCCTCTTCTGATGAAAGGTCTTCCTTTGGCGCTGTGGCGGGGGGTTCATTAGGATCTCGAGGAAGATTTTCTGCAAAGGCAGTAGGCAGACGCGGGGGGCCTGCGGGAGGCGGAATCATGCCAAACTGCATTTGGCCAAGCGGGGGCCCCATTCCCCGGCCCCAACCCATGCCAGGAGGGCCTCCCATCCCCGGTGGACCACCCATTCCAGGCGGTCCACTCATTCCCGGTGGGCCTCCCATAGCGGGTGGACCGCCCGTGCCAATTGGACGACCCATTCCAGGCGGGCCTCCCGTACCCGGAGGCCCACCCATACCGCCAGGTGGCCCACCCGGGGGCCCGCCAGGAAACTGCGGAGGTCCCCCCCGCCCCATCGGAGGCCCTTGCATACCAGGCCCACATGCACGTGGGGGTGGTCCCCCTCTTCCTCTCCCTCTTCCCCTCCCCATTCCCCTTGGCGGTCCGCCCATCTCCGGTGGCGGGATCCACATACCCCCATTGGCTTTCTGCACGGCCTTCTTCCGCTTCAAATCCCGCACCTGGAAGTCGCAAAGTCTCCCTAGGAGCAAATAGAGGTGGTCGGAAGAGCCATATGTTGTGCCTAGAGTACCGATTCGCGCTCGGGGAGGGCATTGGCTCCAGAAGACGTAATCGAGACTGTAATAGATGTCAGTGAAAGTATAGAGGACAGGTTTTTGTAGATCATGTCGTACACAAGGGGGCACCCGCTCAGAACGGATTGATAACAGTCCATCTTTGCAAACCACCAAAACATATCCTCCTGCAATTGCATTGTCTCCTCTTCCTTCCGGCTAAACGGTGCTTCTGGCTTTTTCCCTGAACCATGTGGTCTTCTCTTCGCTTTGCCCATCATATAGGCCGTAAGGTTCTCATCTACTGTGTTGGCTACGGGCTGTCGCCTCATTTTCCGTAATCTAAGTAGAGAAGGCTGGGGTGCCGAGTCGTAGGAACTCTGTCCTCCATTTCCCCTCTCTTCTTCCTCCATCATCGAAACTCTTCTATTCAGTCTATCGAAATCAATCTCCTTCAAGAGCTGCTTCGCTCCATGAATATGACTACTCCATTTATCATGCTCAGCTGCCATAGTCTCGTAGTAACCGAGAACAAGTGTTGCGGTTAGAGTGGCTACGTGCCCTCTATGCTTATCGCTAGCAATAGCTTTTCCCAACCTTCTGAGAGCGATGTGATAATGCAAAAGTGATGGGTGCGTTGGTCCGCGAGTCGATTTGGATATGTGAAGGCTGGATAGTGCTAATATTGCATGTAGAAGTGGCGGATGTGAAAGCGACAACATGGGAACTGTATACGACCACACGTTCTGAGGGCCATTGAGCCCCGCGCCTGGAGTAAAAGCGACATGCGGGTTTGGAGGATGTCGCTCAAACAACGACAAGCTGGGGCCTAAGACGTAAATGAAATGACAAAATATCTTAGCTGTCGTATGATTCATCAGTGGCGAAGAAGCCATTGTCGGGTGATACATCGTGAGGACGCCCTGATCAGGTAAGAATGACCTAAACGATATCCTAGTATTTGCTAGATGTCTAGAATACGGCTCAATAACATTCGAAATATGCGCTCTCGGACTTATCATCTCCTGTCCCGTAGGATCCATCATCATCTCATCCAACTCGCGGACCTCATAATCGTCCTCCTCATCATCGTCTTCATCGTACATCTCGTCATCGTCGTCATCGTACTCGAACTCAAGATCAGCCGGTGCTTGGTGCAATTGGATGAATTCCGGGCCGACAAAGTGGGCGCCGCTGAAGCCCGGGTCAACAGTTGCGGTAATGGTCGCCGGATTTGAAGACAGTCCCTGTGACCCTGACGACGTCGCTACATACGGGTCAGCGTCGGGAAAACGACGGAATGCCTTCAACGTAAGTTTGGGCCCGCAAATCAAGGAAAAAAAGGTAGCAATTATCGGCAAATATGACCCAATGCTAAGGTATTAAGGAAGTCAAAGATACAGTAATCCCAAGAGGATCATTCTTCTATCAATATGCCAAATAGGTGGTATAGAGGGGGGAGGGGGGAGGAGGGGCAGAGGCACGAAAAAGGAGGCATGTACAGCTCACAGTATCACAAGTAACGAGTGGGCAACGTGCTCTCAGAGGAGAAATCTACACCAGACTATTCCAAAAACGAACTCACACGGGAAAGAGACGAAACCAAAGACAAATGTACATATCGGCATTTGCACTAGCTCCAAGTTTAAGGGGGAGACCTACGAATAAGGTTTTCATTATTCCTAAACATCCCTCCGAATTCCTGAGCCGGCTGATTGAATTGTTCCCCACCTGAGGCCACGGCATATTTCCGATCAATAGGGGGGTTGAAAGGGCATGAATTAGGATTACTTGTAACCGAAGGATGGGAAGGTGCATATGGCGTGATTGGAGTACCGGCATATACCCCAGTGGTTGATCCGGGACCAAACACAGAGGTTGCCGACCCGGAATCTATGGGAGTACTGAACTGGGGCCTATCACTGCTCGTAGGTGACCCATCAAAGGTTGCACTAGTCGCAGAACCCGGAACTTGAGGATAATATGGCATGTATTGTTGCCCACCTTGGTCGTGCCCCCGGGCCACGGGAACCTGCTGAGGTTGGTTATATGGGTCTTGTTGATACTGGTCTTGTTGCCCGAGGGCATCTCCCAAAGGCGTAACAGGGCTTTGTTGACCTAGACCATGAAAAATCTGCTGATGTTGTTGCATGTGCTGCTGCTCTTCATATATATGTCTGAGATGAGGAGGCTTGCTCTGATCCAGTGGCACAATGGCCTCTGGCTGGCGGTAATTGACCGGTGGAGCCGGAGCAATTGGCTGCAATGTCGATCCCAAACCCGGAACCGGAGCTGGTTGAATGGGATATGGCTGGATCAACCGTCTGTCCATTGAACCCCCCGCAGCCCCCACCATCCCTGGACGATACACCCCATTCATACCGTCTTTGAAAACTAGGCGCTGATTGTAGCCCTCGCATCCTCGTTTAGATTTGATGCAGTTTGCACACGTTGGCCGTTCCTCTCCGCACTTTATACGTCGTTTTCGGCAAGCTACAAAGAAAAACAAAAAGGGTTACTTGTTAACCATACATCCTCTTGCTTGGGAATACCTTATTCATTCACTTGTACTATCATAGGAAGAGTGAGAAATAGTGTAGCATACTTAAGCAACCTGTTTTGGTTCTTTTCCGCGAAGCCTTTGCAACTGCGGACGCACTCGATGGAGCTGCTTTGCTATTCCCGCCATCCCCGCTGTCGGGCGGTGATGCCGCTGCATTCTGCACTGCTGAACTTGACGAGGTGGCATCAGTGGTTTCCGGAGAATTCCCACTGCCTGATTGTTGTGGTTGTTGCTGTTGTTGCTGGTCGGAAGTGCCGGTTTCATCAGATCCACTAGTAGCTGAATAACCTGGAGGCAACTGGGACTCCATAATGTGGAATTGAGAAAAAACTGCTGGTAGAGTAGAAAATAAGAAGGAAAGGAAAGAAACGCGATAATGAATATCTCCGATACGATAACTCAGACCACAGGCCAGCTAATATGATAATTGAATTTCGGAACGTAATATTGTGCTTTGCGTAACAAATCCTTTATCAGATGAGAAACTGATGAGAAGGATATAAGGGGAGTCTGCCGACACAAACTCACTTATCGACGCCCTGGATGCTGCTGATCAAATGAGAAATAATCAGATAGGCGAGAAGAAGGCGGATATAAACCCTCCTTCCCGATCCGCGTAAGAGTGGACAGATCTTTTCCGTCGTCTATGATTGTGACCTATCCTATCACGGCCTGCTGAAGCCCCCCTGTTCTGCACACCACACCACCCTTTTCACCTCCACAGATTGCTTGTGCACCTCAGTGTTTCTTCAGGCAGGATTTAGTAGAGAAAAATAGAAAGCACTAAAAAAAAGGTGGTGAGTTTCCCAAAGGGGGGAGAGAAGAGATGCGGGGACACTACCGACACTATGGATGTTCTTTCCCAAATCTTAGAAACTGGATGTCCCTTCCTCTGTTGTGTGCACACTGAACAGTGCAAGTACAGCACTGTGCAAGGAAGTATGGGGGTTTAGTGAGACTATATTGTGTACTGTACCGGGAGAGTAACGGCGGAAGAAAAGGATTCCACAAAGTCTAGTCATCCACAAAGAAGAAGAAGAAAGCAAGGGGAGGATGAAGAGACTGTGGAACGGAGAAGAGGCCGTGGAATACTGTACGCATGAATCTCAAGCCCAGCCAGAATTTTGATACACAACTACAGTAGGACGGTCTGGACCGCAACAGAACTTGAGCCAGATTCCTAATGGAGAAAAAATAAAGAAGCAACGGAGATCAAAATCGTGAAAAAGAAATAATATTATTTCCTTGTATACAGCAAGTTATTCCACGGCAAAGCGAGCCCCGGTATAGTGGGAATGGCCATACAAAAAATCCCTGTCCTATACAATTAGTATATGGGCGTTCTCGCGTCACTGTGTTCTTGCTGAAACCTTATTTTATTACTATGTCTACTACACTAGTAAATGACGCCGGGGTTAAGCCCTGTTTCACGAACTGAATCATATCTACATAACAGCATGAGAAACATCCCCCAGCCAAGGCCCCCTTAAAGAAATCTACCTCCTGGCCACCTGCCACAAATCAAACATTAACAGCCCACTTGCTGTCTCGCAGCCACCCCCCCACAAGAGAAACCCTCCCCGAAACCAAGTAACCAGAGTTCTAGAGCTCTCCGGAGCAGGGCCACATGTGGACCCCCAGTGCCGACAAGTCCCCCTAAAATCCCCAGCAAGGCCTCTTATAGGTTGCCCCCCATAGGACTCAAAGGAGTCTCCCCATGATGGTCTGTAGGCAGGTGGAAGCGCGTTGGCTCGAGAAGACAAAGTAAAGTGTCATCAAGATTAATGCCAAAATATTGTTGATTGCGATGCCAGAGTTACGTCACACAGCCAGTACGAGGTCCCAAATCCACCGATGTGCCTGGGGGTGAGCCAGGGCTTCCGACATGGTGTAACCACACCAAGGCAACTGGGTAAACCGGCAGGAGAAAATCCAAGGTGTGGGTGGAAATTTTGGCGGTCTATGGGTCCCCCCCGCCCAATGCTCGCCTGGGAGGCCAGGACTTCTGGTGATTGCCCAGGAGAAATAAAAAACTCAACTCCTGGGTCTTATGTGCCAAAGGGCGGTCGGTGGTATTAGTCCCAGAAAAGTGCAAAAAAGAATGAAAGGCTATCGGAATCGTGTTCGTGTCTGTACTAGGCGGTGTCGATAAAGAAGGTATAGACTTGGGCCTCGAGAGGCTCCTCAAACTGCGAACTGTAGTCCCAGCCATCTGCCAAAGCAAAAAAGAATGTGGTTCTGGGTGCTGGTGCCGTAAAAAGGGCGAGTGGTAGCCGTACGGGCCAACAAAAGAGGGTTCCCAAGGGGCATGGATACTCCGATGAATCTCCCAAGGGCTGAATAAAGACTTTGAAGCTATCGTGAGAAAGCAACAAAGGGCGTTGATTGGGTGATCCCCCCTGTCAAACCAAGAAACCCTAACCCACCAGGAGGTGAGAAAAGTGTGTTCTCGCTGTAACCTGATTTTCATTCTAACAAGCCCGAGGGTAAGCCCCGTTTCACCTAACTAAAGGTATCTAGCTGACTGGCATGAGATACTCCCCCCAGCCAAGGGCCCCCTTAAAGAGATCCACCTCCTGGCCACCTGCCACAACGACAAACATTAATGACCCGCCCATCATCCCGCAACCACTCCAGCACAAAAGAAACCCTCCCCGGCAGCCGGCCAAACCAAACAAGCCCAAAGCAAAAGTAAAATACAAAGATCCAGATCAGCTCCCACGTAGCCCTTCTGCAATTCTAACAGTAACTGCTCCAAACGTAGCTGCTCTTAGCCTCTTTGTGTTTCGGGGTAGTCCAACCGTAGATAGGGCCGGTAGGTCTAGGCCGTAAGCTTCTTGAAATAAGGTAAAGTAAGATATAACGAAGATCGTTAAGGTAGGCTCGTATTTCCCGAAGTATTTGTAAAGGATATGTGTAATAATAGTTTTCTCAAGAGTAAGGTAATAAATATATTAATAAGATCTCTTCTCCGTTGCTTGATGTTTCTAATAGCTGGGAGTACCTCGATATTTATATTCCGCGTCTGGGTTATCGCGGGCTACAACCAACTCCCATACTATCTAAGTACCTCCGTCAAAAACCTCTTAAATTTCTTAAGTGCGAACACCTTTGACCCTGAGAATATTTGCCTTGCTTAGCTTTGATCTCTTCGAACTCCTATTGTTTCTGGGGGGTGTGAACACCCCTCCAGTAGGTAGCCTTCGATCTCTCCACTATATGAACTTAATTTGAGTATGCCGCCCTAATGGCAACTATACCAATTGTTCTGCCTCAAAACATAAAGTGATCAGCTTTAATGAATGAGCGTGGCCATTGTGTTGCATATTGATGCATCACAAGGCCCATCGGATATATAGGGTTTTTTGCTCTGGATCGAGCCAATAGCATATCCATCGAAAACCTCTCATACCGATTCTCGAGTAGGCCCTCTTGGGGCACTACTTCTTTCACAGCAAGAGGCGCGGCCTAATAACTACCTGTCGGTGTTATTAGATCATGATGCCCAGGTCGTTATCTAGTTGGTAGAAAATATCTCATACGAGAATGTTTTATTAACTAGAAATAACTATGTCATGTCGGGGATTTGAACACGTGACCTATCCCTAGAATCACGTGATCCACTGCCTAGACTATTCCATATGCCTAACAGTAGCTCCCCCTCCCAAGACTTCGTCTCGAACGTCTCCTTTTAAATAAAAATAAAAATAAAAATAAAAATAAAAAATAAAACTTTCCATGGGAACTCAACATGGTAGGGTAAAAAACTTTTGTGCGTTTACTTGGCCACACAAAAGAAAACCTTGCCACATTATTCCAATCCTGCCCGTCCTGGCATTTCGGGATTCAATCTATGAAATTCCATCACTAATTCCTCAGCACGCTCTAGGTGCTCCGGAGGTTCCCAGGTGTTCTCGTCTTCGGAACAACCTTTCCATTTCACGAAATATCGGAGCTCTCGGAGGACCTTATTTTGTCCTCTAACTCGTCTCGTGTAGGAGATTATTTCACTCCTCACAATTCTCTCCACTTCCCATTCTAAGTCACCTTCGACTTCTTCTGGGTCGCGGGGTGGCTGTGCCCATCCGGGTCGAGTAGAAACTCGGTAGGGTTCGAGCAGCGCTACATGAAAAACTGGATGGATTTTCCACCGGTCGGGTATTTGAAGTTTGTAGGCTCGTTCGCCTTTCTTTTCCAATACTTTAAAAGGCCCATAGAGCTTTGGGCTCAGCTTCTTCGAGGGCCGTTTTGATCGCATATTTTTGCCGTTGAGCATGACTTGGTCTCCAACCTTTATGTCTGGTTGCTCCCTGGCCTTTCGATTGTAATACCTTGACATGGCTTCTCGTGTAGATTCCAGTGTCTCCTTGGCTTGTTCATGTATATTTTTCATCCAGTGCTCGTAAAGGGTTGCACCTGGGTTTTGAGCCTCACGTTCTCTCATCCATTCTGTCTGTGGATGGAAGCCATAGTTTGCAAAGAAGGGAGTCAGTTTGTGTGCATTGGTGGTAGAGTTGTTGTAGG
>ML120511.1:150167-195336 GCA_003788595.2 Choiromyces venosus 120613-1 | reverse complement strand
TCACTGAATACCCCTCAATTGGATCCCGGGTCGGATAATTCCCAAAGTTGTGGTGGCGGCCTAGTCATTGCCACTTGACCAACCTGTGGCCGCCTCTCTTGGGGGGCCCGGACCTCCAATCGAGCGTTCCGTCTTTTTGGTTGTCTGCGTCGAGTGACAGAACTAACCACGGCTGCTCTTCTACACATGCCCCACTTGTGGTTGGTAAGTCCACAACGGGTGCATGAGCCTGGTGTCTCTTTCCTTTTGTCTACCAGAGTTTGGGGAATTCCCTCATGAGCTTTCTTCCAATCCGTGTGTATCGGTAATGGATTGTCTTCTCCCCCGTTTGGTTTTTTCGTCTTCCACCCTGTTGTGGCTGCTTTTGGTGACCGAGGCTTTTTATTAAACCTGGTACCTGGACTTTTATTTTCGTTGCCACGCTTTCTTTTTGTGGCATTTCCTCGCCCTTTTGCCATTGCCTAGGAAAGGTTCTGGCGTTGTAAGAAAGATTCCTCTAGCTTGCCAAAGCCTCTTAGTGCCTTGAGCCAATCTTCATCGGAATCGTATATTTCTCCTGAGAGTCTCCTCAGGATTTGTTCCGGGAGCTTGTCCTCGACCAGGAGCCTCCATCCGATGCCTTGCATTTTGGCTTTGATATTAAGGTTTTCGAGTAGAAGGAGGTATTCTTCAATGTCATTATTGTATGGGATTTTTTTCATGTCCCGTGCTGCCTCTCTTTCCTGCTTGATGCCCGAATATCTGCTAATAATTTCTTGTGTAAATCTGGTCCAAGAAACCAAGTCTGGTTGAAAAGGAGCACCCATAGCACCTGTCATGCTTTTTCGGTACCATTCGGCGAAGGGAGCTACCTTTTTTCCCTTTGTCCTTTTCAATGCATAAACAATTTTATGATGGTCTTCTGTCCATTGGTCTGGGTTTCTAGCAAAGTAATCTTCGCAGTCCAACACCCACATGTTAATGTCCTCATAGACCTTGGCCTCAAATATAGATGGCGGGTCTGCGTGTCTTTTCCCTCTGGCAATCGCGCTTCCCAGTACCTCTAACATGTAGTCCTGGTCTGGGGTGTTTCCTTGCGGGGGGCTGCCTTCAGGTCTGGGTGTTGGAACCGGGGCTGGCCCTTCACCATTGCTGGAGCCGCTACTGCTGCTGCTGCTGCTGCTGGGGTTAGGGTCTCCACCTCCAGCTCCACGCATCCTTGGGGGCCCTTGGCCACCTCCTCCTTCTCCCCCTCCTCCTTCTCCTACTGCTGGTTGGCCTCGGTCGACTTCTTTTCCTTTCTTTGGCCTGCCAGCTAGGGAGCCAGAGGAAGGTGGGGCAGTTTCTACTGTCACTTGTCTTGTTGGAACGGAGGGGGTTGCTGCTGAGCGAGCTACTTCGGTCAACTGTAGCTGCACCAATTCCATCATTTCTCGCATTCTTTGTTCAGCAGCTCTCCGTTGTTCCCGGTCGATCTCGACCTGGGCTTGGACTTGTTGGATCAACTGTTCCAATTGTTGATCTCTCGTGAGGGATGCTTGTCCTGTCAAGTCAATATTCTGATACAACCGGGTACTCACCGCTTGTTGCTGCTCGTGTTGAGCATTATGTTTTCGTAGCTCTGCTGCTACTTGGTCTTGGAAGTGCCTTCGAGATGTCTCTACCTCCTCTGCGAATGCGCTCATTTTTAGGTTTATACCGGTTAACTCATTTTCCGCTATATGTTCTCCCTGATTAAGCCTAGTGTGATAGCTTTCGAGCTCGTCGGCATATTGGCGCCCTCGTGCGGACAGCTCATTATAGGCTATATGTTGCTCGTTTATTGATTTTGAAGCATTCCGGTCAACTTGGCTTAGGGATTCCATGATGTGTATTAAGATGGCCGGGACTTCCGGCTGTCTCGGGGGGCCGCGTGAGCCTTCTCTTGGGATAGGGATTCTTTTTTCGATTCTTCCCCATGATCTCCTTCCTCTCAGGGAGCCTGCTGGAGAAGTTCCGCTTGAGAGGTAAGGGGGGTTTTGCGTAGCAGTAGTGGCCAGTATAGACATCACATCGCTGGCTGGGGAAGGGGCTCCTTCTTCCATTTGTTCATCGCGCCCTGGCCCTTGAATTGCCAAGGGCACAGGTGAGTCTTGTCTAATGCGATCCATGATCGATATAGGTATAGGTAGTAGGTAGAGGTAATTGTGTAGGTAGTGAGCCTAGGTAACGTGGAGAGTATTAATATACTGTTTCGGGGTAGTCCAACCGTAGATAGGGCCGGTAGGTCTAGGCTGTAAGCTTCTTGAAATAAGGTAAAGTAAGATATAACAAAGATCGTTAAGGTAGGCTCGTATTTCCTGAAGTATTTGTAAAGGATATGTGTAATAATAGTTTTCTCAAGAGTAAGGTAATAAATATATTAATAAGATCTCTTCTCCGTTGCTTGATGTTTCTAATAGCTGGGAGTACCTCGATATTTATATTCCGTGTCTGGGTTATCGCGGGCTACAACCAACTCCCATACTATCTAAGTACCTTCGTCAAAAACCTCTTAAATTTCTTAAGTGCGAACACCTTTGACCCTGAGAATATTTGCCTTGCTTAGCTTTGATCTCTTTGAACTCCTATTGTTTCTGGGGGGTGTGAACACCCCTCCAGTAGGTAGCCTTCGATCTCTCCACTATATGAACTTAATTTGAGTATGCCGCCCTAATGGCAACTATACCAATTGTTCTGCCTCAAAACATAAAGTGATCAGCTTTAATGAATGAGTGTGGCCATTGTGTCGCATATTGATGCATCACAAGGCCCATCGGATATATAGGGTTTTTTGCTCTGGATCGAGCCAATAGCTTATCCATCGAAAACCTCTCATACCGATTCTCGAGTAGGCCCTCTTGGGGCACTACTTCTTTCACAGCAAGAGGCGCGGCCTAATAACTACCTGTCGGTGTTATTAGATCATGATGCCCAGGTCGTTATCTAGTTGGTAGAAAATATCTCATACGAGAATGTTTTATTAACTAGAAATAACTATGTCATGTCGGGGATTTGAACATGTGACCTATCCCTAGAATCACGTGATCCACCGCCTAGACTATTCCATATGCCTAACACTTTGACAGTAGTATCGAGCACAAGCCGTATTGCCGTTGATGGGCTCAAGCAAGCCTCCTGAATTAACCGACACCTCCCCAGACCCCCACACCCCACCCTCACCCTGAACCGGCCCAGCCCAGCCACCGCCAATCCCCAAAGTAGATTGCCTGGGGGTGAGCCAGGGCTTCTGACGTGGTGTAACCACACCAAGGCAACCGGGTAAACCGGCTGGAGAAAATCCAAGGTGTGGGTGAAAATTTTGGGGGTCTAAGGGTCCCCCCCGCCCGATGCTTGCCTGGGAGGCCAGGACTTCCGGTGCCCAGCAAAAGCCAGGACTTGTGGTGATTGCCTAGGAGAAATAAAAAACTCAACTCCTAGGTCTTACGTGCCGAAGGGCGGTCGTGGGTTCCTAAAAAGGAGGTCTGGAACAAACGCAAAAAGGAATGAAAGGCTATCGGAATCGTGTTCGTGTCTGTGCTAGGCGGTGTCGATAAAGAAGGTATGGACTCGGGCCTCAAGAGGCTCCTCAAACCACGAACTGTAGTCCCAGCCGTCTGCCAAAGCAAAAGAGAATGTGGTTCCAGGTACTGGTGCCCTAGAAAGGGCGAGTGGTAGCCATACAGGCCAACGAAAGAGGGTTCCCAAGGGGCATGGATACTCCGATGAATCTCCCAAGGGCTGAATAAAGACTTTGAAGCTATCATGAGAAAGCAACAAAGGGCGTTGATTGGGTGTTCCCCCCTGCCAAAGTCCGAAACCCTAACCCACCAGGAGGTGAGAAAAGTGTGTTCTCGCTTTGCCGTAGATTACTGTAATATACAAGGATGGGGGGTAAATGAGGTGGAGGCGAGAGAAGTGGGAAACGTGGGAAAGGGTAACTTAATCCGCATACCATAACAGAGATGATCCCCCCTATGAGAATCAAAGGATGGGCATTGCTTTGCTAACAAAATGAAAACATGCGCACAAGATGATCAAGAGGTGTAAAAAAAAAAAAAGAAGGGGTCCGGGGAAATATCTGACGGGGGGAGAAAGCAATCTATGCACTTTTACTGTATAGTACTGCACTCAAGATAAATTTACTTGTAGAATGCGCTTTAACAATAAAGTGCCCGAGCCAATTGTAATGCACAACTACTTACGGCAGAGGTGAAGGTATCATACTTGTGCTATGAATGGAAGTGCAGTGGGCTCTTGGATTCATGATAATTGACAAGTTATTGACTGGGATATCTCCCGGGAAAAATCGCATTACCGGCTACTACTCGGATAACTAAATGCCTGCAGTAGTAAGGCCCAGTCTAAGCTGAGTACGGCCTCGGAGAAATACCGGGGCAAAGGCATCATTCGGGCCATATAAATTGTGGCCTAGCACTGTACCGGTAGTTACGGAATACGGGATTATATCTCCCCTCTCCCGGGTGTAGTGGGTACTGTACAGTACAATACAAGCACGCCGAGAGAAGGGAGGGGAGAAACATACCTGAGGTTGGGAGAGACATACAGCAGACAAAGCGTTTTTTCTCCCCTTTCGAACCCCCACCCAACATCCCTTACTGAATGATAGATGGGGGTTTCCTCAGTCCAAGTGAGTACGGTACGGCACTTTTTCTTCACTTGGTATCGAAACTGGTACGAGTATGATTACGGTACTTCGTATCATGGATCAAACCCCACTACCTTAGCTACGGCGGTCAGTCAGGAAGGTGCATGTTGCTTTTTCCATCATTCCAACAGAGTCAAAACCCAGTGACTTTTATTTTTTTGAGCCGTCCCGCATCTCAAGACATCCTTGTCTGTGCGAGAATTTCATGAAGAAAAACAAAAAAACAAAAAAATGGCTTCCCGATGATATACCTGCTTCTTCAGCTGGATCTGTGAGGCGTCGCGCGCCGTCGGACTTGGATTGATGATGAAAATTGGTACATATATGCAGTCGTAACTTATCTGTTACCTAAGCAGACCACATGGCATGATAACCCAACTAGTCTCAGTGCCTTAATGGCTCCGATGAACAAGAAAGCTTGTGCTAGATATAAAACCCTACAAGCATGATGCTTAGGTTACGGTAGGCGCTGGCGTTGGTGCTTGCGGCAACCTCCGATGGGAACACGCTACCGTATCGTGGGTAACTATTCGAAGCAATCCAGTCAGGGTCAGGATCATATCTGGGTGCAGTACGAAGCGTCTATTAAACTGGATGTCCTCGTATGGCACGACAGTTAGTTCCGAGAACAGGTGCCGGCACGCTAATACCGGTACAAGTACCAGGGGACAAGGATTATTTTGCAGTTAATAATGCTTGTCTTGTACGAAAACATATCCCCTGGTACTTGTAACTGCCCAGCTCTGCACCTTATGACTACTGTGTGACATCTCGCCATAGGAGGCAGTACCATACGGTAGTGGGTAGAGATGTCTTTGAAATATGCAGCGTTCCCAGTGGTTCTAATTTCAAATGCCAACGACATGCTATTGTGCCGATACAGTCCGGGGCTACCATAGGCACAGCCATAAATCCTAGCACAAGTAGGCATAGAACGGCCCAATATGGGTGTTCTCGGGGTTACCGCTCCACTGGCGATACTAAATTTGTGACCAACTCAAATGTGTACAACTCGGTCATCCAACTCCACGATCGAGCATCTCAAAAGCAACTTTTTCCTGCAATAGACTGCTTCTGGAGTCCCAATTAGGTTGTTGGAAGGATATTTTTAAGTTTAGCACGGTCCAGGGGCTTCCCTATTTTAGCAATATCTACGCAAAAATAGGTCTGTGTTCCCAAGAATCTCAGAAACCCTAGTCCTAAAGGAAGAAAAAAAGAAATTTGTCCAGCCCAACCCCCTGGCTATACCCCTAAGGAAATAGTTTGACCAACTTAAAATTTTCCTTTCAACAACCCAATTGGCAGTCCAGAAGCACTCTGATCCCCCACAAAAAAAAAAAACTTAATTCCTTGATGGCCCGGCAAGTCCCACGTCGCTCAGGCTTGCGATGACTATTTTAAAGAAAATCCACTTTATCTGTCAATTTGACCACAGAGTCACAGGGTAGGAGTAAATGTAACCTCGAAAATAGAACAGATGAACTATCTGACAGGAAGTGGGGTGCTTTTCATTAAAAGCCCACAAGAAATGATACCACATGCATACTTGGAGAAGTACTTGAATGGGCTGTCGAACACCACTTGCTGTCCGAGTACAGTACCATACATGAAAAATATGGCTAAGATAAGTGTAACGTTGCAGGGCGTAAATATACATAAGCACTTTCGGGTTTCTCAGGGGAGCAGAAGTCGATTACTATCAGATTGAATCAATTGACCAATAAAGCTAATGTAGTACCAATGGCTATACATGGAAATTCTAGCAAATTAAAAGCTGAGTAGGAGGGAATTTTTGGACAACATACAATACCGGTACTTTTCTGATGCTCGAAAGTTCTCCGCATATCCGCAGCCTGGACGAATTTTCCGTCAGTTAGAAGCCCTAACCCTTCGTTACTTTTAAGTTGTGAACATTAGCCGGTGCAGGGTCACACAGCCCCGCGCAAGACGCGGTTCGTGTGATACAGGTAAAAAAGAGGCTCTGATCCTAAACAGGAAAGGTCTAAGCTTTCACCCAGAAAATTTTCTCTTGATGACAACCAAAGACCTTGTGCAGATTTTGTATCCACTACGACGCTCAGCCAACAAACCTCATCGTCACCAGTCAATCCTATTTTGTTTTTTTTTAATTTGTCCTCGTCACCTCCGCACCCATGTTTGCGGTCAGCGGATGGAATCTCGAGGCTGGACCAAAGACTCAAGTCGATGAATTGGTCAAAAAGAAGAAGCACAAATCAAAGTCCTCCAAGTCTGCATCGAGCAGCAATGCTACTCTGATTACGAACCAGAGATTCCCAATTTCTGAGGCCGAACCAGCAAAGGAGATCCCCAAGCCTAAAGCGGAAAAACAGACTGTGGTGACTCCAGAAAATGTTCTCGCGCTTTACGAGAAGGTAATTGAGGGAAAGAAGCCAGCTAAGAAGCCAAGGGATCGAAAGAGGAGCAAGAAATCAGCAAAGGCGGATCCTTTGGAGGATCCATCGCCGACCACAGCACAAAAACGGAGCAAACCCCATGATGAGGAAGATGGCGAAGGAGTGGCTCCTAAGACCATCAAGGATGCAAGGGAAGGGAACTCGGCACAGAATGATAACCAGACCGTTCCCCAAAAAAAGAAGAAAAAGACTCGGGGAGAGATGAACAATGCAAAGACGGCATCTACCACGGCCAATACCGGAGCCCAGTCTGATTCGGCTGATAAAACTCCGGGATCGGCCCCCATCTCTACCTTAACCCCCCTCCAGCAGAAGATGCGTCAGAAACTCTCTTCAGCTCGGTTCCGACATATCAACGAAATACTCTACGCTACCCCGTCCGATTCCTCCCTTAACCTATTCCGCGAACAACCTGAAATGTACCAGGAGTACCACACGGGTTTCAGGCGGCAAGTTGAGGTCTGGCCCGAAAACCCCGTTGATGTCTTCATCAAGCAACTGCAGGAGCGAGGAAAGGTCAAATTTGAGCGGGGTCATAACAAAAAATGGAATTCTAATGCAGGGGGCAACCTATTACCTCTCCCGAGAGACAAAGAGGAGGGGTGGTGTACAGTGACTGATCTTGGATGCGGGGATGCTAAAATAGCGGCTACGATCAACTACCAGAAGCCTCGGGGTAAAGCTAAAGTCAAAATCCTATCTTACGACCTCCAAGCTAGCACCCCAGACGTAACTGTCGCCGATATCGCACATCTACCCCTAGAGTCAGAGTCGGTAGATGTGGCCATCTTCTGTTTGGCACTTATGGGCACAAATTTCTTGGACTTTATCGAGGAGGCATATCGGATCCTGAGATGGAGAGGTGAACTTTGGGTTGCCGAAATCAAGTCCCGGTTTAACCGCCCTAGTGCAAATGAGGCAGAGGATGATGCAGAGACAGAGGAGGGGTTAAAAAAGGGGGATGAGCCATATAAACCATTTGTAGATGCGCTTTCCAAGCGTGGTTTTACACTTAGGGGGACAGTGGACGCGGGAAATAAGATGTTTGTGAGGATGGAATTTGTGAAAATGCAGGAAAAGGCGAAGAGGGACGATGGAGACGGTGAGAGCTGGAAGCCCAAGGAGAAGAAGTTGAAGTTTGTTGAGAATGATGAGGTTCGAGAAGACCAAATTTTGAAGCCTTGTGTATATAAATTGAGGTAGGATAGCCGCTATGGGAATCTGGTTTTGATGGCATTTCGTATGATCTCGATGGTTTAAAAAGCAAATATGTACAAATAATTAAAAGCTGATGATGGTGGTACAAACCCCGGTGGCTGAGAATAAGATTGCGTGGCTGTTAGACGAATGAACAAACAACCAAAACTAACATTGAGCTTCTTGATGACACAAGAAACTGTGTCGGATTACAACTTGGAAGTACAAGAAATAGTAACTTCTACCAGCTTGCCATAATATCATGCTCTCAGCAGTTACACCCCAACGCCACAGAGCGTATCCACAGTAATTCCCCAACAGAACCCACAGCATTCCTCACCAACAAATAATTTGTTAGAAAAAAGCGATATATGATACATCACAAAGCATCACTCGGAAACCCCGAACAAACAAAATACGGTATCATATCACGACGGACAGGGATGTCAGGTAAGGCCAACAGGGCCAAGGTTTTGTCCAAAGAATGTCCCATAGGTTGAGTCCATATATTACCATACCTGACAAAAAAGCAAAGCAGAAAAAATCTTTTTTTTCTTACGAGCACAATTGCGGCACTGTACTGCCGAATTCCATCTATCCGGAAAACCATATGATACTGTACCGTATTTCAAATACCAATGATGTAATATATAGAGAAACGTGGGTGGGCGACCCATACATATCATGCCGGTGCCGTGCGAGTACGGTATGTATCGTATGAGTTACTTGCGTCATTATGGAAAAATATCAAGCGGCCCTGGATTATTATTGTTATGGTGTGCGAGGAGCTGTGTAACGGTTCGGTTTGGTATTTTTTCTCCCCCGTTGTGTGATGTGATAGGGGAGATTTAGTAGGTTTGAGAGAATAGGGGCAAGGTGGGGGGTACAGTACTGATGACAAAGATGCGCTGCTGTGCTGTGCTATAGTGGAAGTATTGATATTTTGATGGCTCGGGGATCTGAATGTGGGTGAGAGAAGGAGTGATTCAAACAATGAGTAAGATAAACTTGCAATGTGTGGCATGTACCTAAAATGCCTTCGGCGATAAGATACTCCTCCTTTTTCCGTAATCTTGAGGAAAACTCGGCGGAAATTGAATACTCATTGCGCCGACTAATTCTCTATGGACTGGATTGGACTTATCTAAAGCATTTGTGCTCACGATAAATGGAAGGATAATGGAAAAACGTCATGGACAAAACTGGCAATTCTCTAAATTAGCCCCCGTGAGCGATGGAATTATCTATGATATTATTACTTACTGAGGCCCTGGATGAAGTATGAATATAAGAAATCAAGCTGGGCTTGTCTTATGCTACGTGGTTTCCAACTCCTACTGCGTTATAACCGAAAAGGGAGCTTGGGATTACATTTCCCTTGAAGGCTCCGTGACCAATACACCTAACTGGAACGACTATAAAAGAGGGATTAAGTACGCACACGGCGCCTGGAATTTTGATTTGATAGCGGCGGCGGGAGGCACACCGACCCGAATTTTGTTGCCTCTAGTGTTCAAGCAATTGGGCAGGACTTTTGGGTCAAGCACCAGAGGTTAAGTGATGAGGTAACCATTGAATTTTATTCCGTTATTTGGCCATCGTACGTGGCCGAATAGAAACGTTGTTTCACATATGAGGTGGAAACGCGGTAATCGGACAGACAGGCCGGACAAACAATAGTGGGCGATATTCACCCAGGTGGAAAGTTGGTCAGTTGTTAGAAAGAGGTAGAATAGGGTTCTTGAAACATGTGAACCATCACTCGAACATGAATGCATGAGAGAGAATAAAGTCGAGTTAAAAAGGCATGACAAAATGTTACTTTTTCAACAGTTTGTGGCCCATCGCAGGTTTTTACAGTTTCAAGAATTAGTGCAATGTCGGATAGCTTGGAAAATTTACCGAATATAGGTCACGATGCACTCAAATTAAGCCTTTCGAGCTTCTGATCTCAACAGATAACCATGACATTTATTTCAAAATAGGCTTACAACGAGTTGGAGTCCCTGAAATACTCTCCGTATTATTATTACAAGGAATGCTGCTAACTGCATGATTATGGCGAGGGAAATGGTGAAACTTGAACATTTGGTTTTTACTATTATAGTGTAGATGAAAGCATTTGTTGTTACTCTGTGGCTTGTCGACTTCAATTGTGGCTTGTGGATTTTCTGCTCGATTTTTATCCACCTCACAGCAAACTATAGATGTTTCTTTTCTTCTGAACCCTAACTTGAACTTAATATGAGTTCAGTGCTCCAACCTGGTTTATTAGGACTTCGCCCTAATTGTTTTTTTCCAATTTTTATATACTGTATACATAGAGCGAAGTGGATTTGAAGCGAGGGGGTCTGCTACAATCTATCATTTCTGTGCTAGAAAAACTTAGCTTGGCAGGCCCTTCGCAAAACGGGTTGTCGGGCACATTTGACAGGTCACTTTTCGATAAGAATGAGGGCAAAAACAGTAATTCTAAAGTTGTACAGTACCCGTACTCTAGTATCTTGAGTCTCTGTGTCAGAGGGCTCTATTAAGATTTTGGTATGATATTTTTGTGCAGGATGGTTGAGTTGTGATGTCTCGAAAGCGCCTACAGTATTTTGGATTTTTGTGCCCCATGTTGGGCGAATTTTCCAAGTCTGTTGTTTAACAACTCGAGTGATATTGCATGATTAAATGCTCAGAAGAGTTTCGAGTTTTTGAGCAGTTGAGTTGGATACTGAAGGTTTGGGGTGTGAAATTCCCTTGCAAACTCAATACGGTACTGAACTCCTCTAACTAACTTTATATTACATAGGTTAAGCTATATACTGTACGAGTAAAACGAAGACATTGGAAGGATTGTGATGTCTGAGTAATGACTAAGTGCGAAGGAGAAAATGCTCAACACTTAGGTAAGCTTTGTCTCCGCGTCCTGGCCCAACGTCTGATTTAGACTAGAACTTGTGTTCAAAGTCTCTTTTCTCAAACACTTCACTCAATTACCGGTATGCTTCCGCCTTCAACCGAGATTTTCAAACCTTGATTTTAAGCACTGGTTCTTGCAACAATCGCTCGATCCTACAAATGAATTTCGTCATTCCTGAAGTACGGTAGTCTTATTTGTGTTTGAATATAAAAAAAACGCGCAAAGGTTCCTTGACTGATTGGTGCGCTGGTGGTAGTCCTGAATTCTTGGCATATCCCAGCCATTGTAAAACACCCGGTTCATGGTCTGCCGGTATCCTAAGATACCGAATTGTACAAATCAATCAACTTAACGCACAGATGCGGGGTTTTAAAAGGGAAATTCTTTTTCATATCAGTTTCCTACCTAACACGGTCACGGTATTTGAAATTTAATCATTTCCCAGCCCTTGTTGAGTTGTCAATCAATATCTCACCTGCCGATAGATATCAGAAGTCCCAGCCATACGTACCCTGTCCCGGAGTTACAAACAATCTCCTAAATGCCAATTCAAGCTACATTATTGGAAACATTACTGAGCCTAGTAGAGTTAAGAATTATTTCGAAAAGCTTGGATTGCGGGTTTCCAAACGCAGAAGTGTTTGCCGCATAATGGCAGAATTCAGGCCTCCCGCTCAAACTACAGCGTGAAACTAGGCTGCTCTGCTCTGCACTGCACCCCTCCTTGCCCATACGGTATCTACCGGTATTGGGAGATAGTAACCGAACATACCGTACTCAGTTATGATAGTGTGCTAGACATTACGCACTCTATAGGGCGGATAGACACTTCAGAGGCAGTGCTCTGGGAGCGGTCCGCAAGTAAGGAGAGACAGTTGTACAATAACCTTTCCCTATGGTTTCATTTTAAGATATGCGCAGGGGCTGGATAGGCTATCGATCGCTGCTGGTTTACCTTTGTCAGCGGGGTCTTTTATCAGCTTAAGAGTTTGCGTATGCGCTCGAGTATATGCTACTGTAATCCCCGCCTTCTCTGACCTTGTTCTTCCTTCTTCTTTACTGCGAGTTAGAGATTGTGCAAAGAGTGCTATTCTTCCAACAAGCTTAACCTACAAACACGAGTTATCATTCCTCTTCCCTCTTGCGACTGCCAATTTAATTTGTTTATTTTTTTTTACAACAAAAAGTCATATTTTTGACCTTCGGGTTTAGGTCTACCCTTTTTGTAAGTTGATCATCTTACCTTTTCTCCAGATCCCGAGTCCCCAACATTTAGGATGTAACTAACAGCCTTCTGAGGAGGAAGTGAGCATTATCTATCCTTAGATAAGGCGGCTACCGAGGGAAGGGACCCTTGAGCTTATAATACTTAACAAGCCCAACAAACAGGTGGTAAGATGAGTTTCACAAACCCAAGGTTTGTCCCTATTATCCACTGAGTAGCCCTTATATTTTGCTGATAGCCGAGCTATAGTGGCGTTTGCCGGTTCTTTGCGAGCAGTGGGAAATGTCGCTTTGGAAGTGGGTGCAAATTCTCCCACAATAACGATTCATCATCATCATCCTCCTCCGCTCCCTTCCCCCGCCCCCGCTCCGACCCAGTCAAACAAAAATCCCCCTGCCATTTCTTCCAAAAGCATGGCAACTGCAGGCTCGGCGATGATTGTAAATACTCTCATGATCCCAATCTCCCACGGCCTGTCGAGGATCCATCTGGTGCAGAGTCCCTTTATAGTGGATGGAAAAGGTTGCTTGGAAAGAAACACAACTATGGACCGAACCCCGATCTGATGAGCGATCAAATGGAAAAGTTTCTTTCAGATGCACTGCAAATCCTCGAAATTGGGACTACAGGAACCATCCAACAATTGATTAGAGACCTCGGCTCTGATAATGGGCTTCGGCGAATAGCTCAGCTTGTTGAGACCACTTTCGTATCCGGCTATTCGCTCCAAAGACTCTCATTTAAGAAACATGCCATTACATTTTTGAAGGTTATGGCCCATGAATCAATGAGGAATTCGTTAGTTCTTGAGAGAGAAGTGGGGACTATTTTTAACTTCCTCTATGGCCCCAATGGACGTAGAGGCATTGGGTTTTTTCGACAAGTTGCAGATAACCTATCAGAGTTATCAAGAACCGGAGATAAGGAGGACTTCGAAAGCGCATTTTCTGCCGCAACCTCAGCATTGTTTAATACTTTGAATATGAATCAAGGTGCATCAGTTCAGGAAGCGTTCAAACCGATCGTTGACCTATTAAGCACGTGTGCCACGAAGAACGGTTCCGACGGTGTATTTGATTATGCGTTTCGTGTTTCTCAGGACGAGCTTAGTCGGATTAGGACCCTTCTAAATATGGGCGATGCAATACCACGAGCGAAGGGCATACTGCCGTCGCGATTCGCAAAGGACCCTAAGTTGCAGTATCAAATGCAGGTTGACTTTCCAGGTGGATTATCACGCGAGGGCCCAAGACACGACAACGACCACTCAGATATCTCCAAGATTCACATTCTACCATCAACAGAAGAGATACTATCTCACCGGAACCAATTTCTTCCCCAAAGGTCATTGGATTGCCCTCATCACCTCGAAGGTATTTCACGGGTATTAGATTTTCAATTCAGATTGCTTAGAGAAGATACCTCTGGCCAGCTTCGCGAAGCTGTGCGAGTGGTCCACGAAGATTGGCAAGAACTTATAGAGACCGAGAAAAAAAAGGGAAAAAAGGACTGGGGGCGTAAATCTGGAATTCATACGTTGATTTACAAGAACGCACGAACTGAAAGGGCGGGGTTCAGTGAAAAGGAAGGACTTGTTCTCACAATGACTTTCGACCAACCAAGCAGAGTGCAAGGGCTTTCCAATCGGGCGCGCACTGAATGGTGGGGCAGGTCAAAATTCCTGGCTCCTGGCTCCCTTCTATGTCTGATGGATAGTTCGAAGAGAAGCACCTTCTTGGTAGTTAGTCAAAGAAGACGCGACCAGGCTATCTCGGATCTCGCTTCCGATCCCAAAAGGTGTACGGTTAAGTTTCGTTTTGCAGAGTCGATTTCTCAAGACGATATCGTTAATATCTTCAACTCGGTCGCAGGATTCGTGGATGCTGATACCACCAGAGCCCTGGTTGAGTTTCCGGGATTACTTTTCGCGTCCTTTGAGCCGGTTCTAAAAACTCTACAGCAGCTATCAAAGAGCGCAAACCTTCCATTTCAAAAATGGCTTGCCCCGTCACCCATTTATCATTACTATCCCGACACTGAGTCTGAGTACACACTTGTGCCACCTCCTCTATATATGACGAAGCCGGGGACAGAAATCGACTTGAGTAGCATTACCAGCGGATATCCGCTGAAGTACTCGATAAATCGACCCTTCAGAATGGAAGAATTAGAAGCTCATACAACCCTTGACAAAGGCCAGTGTCGGGCGTTGATCGCCAGTTTGAGCCAAGAGATGTCGTTGATTCAAGGGCCACCAGGGACCGGGAAGTCATATCTTGGAGTGCAGATTGTTAAGGTTTTGTTGGCCAACCGATTAAAGACTAAGATTGGACCTATCATATGCGTGTATGTTTGCCTTTTTCGTTGACACTTTTTTGTGATTAATTGTGGAATTAAAACCTGATTGTGACAACTATTAGTTGCTATACGAACCATGCTCTTGATCAATTTCTAAAGCACCTTCTTGATGAAGGGGTAACGAATATTGTTCGAGTCGGGTCCCGCTCCAAAGAAGAGCAACTAGAACCTCTCTCATTGCACACTGTCTGCCAGAACTCTCAAGAACCTACGGTAATGGAAAGACAAGAAATTGGAAAAACCTTTCATCGCTTGGAATCCATTGGTGCGGAGATGGGCGATGCCTGCTTTCAGTTACTCAACCCGAACCATTCATACACCTTGAAAAAGTATCTCGAGGATCATCACCCCCAGGCATACCAAATATTATTCGGTTTTGAAGACGATAGCGAAGATGAAGAGGGATTCAAAACTGTCAGAAGAAAAAACAAAGGTGGGCATCATTGGATCATTGAGAACTGGATTCGGAACAAAGACCTGCATTTCCCTTATCATGCAAAAACCAATAGGCCGATCGATGAACTTTTAAGAATAGATATTCGGAGAATGTCTTACGAGGAGAAATTGAAGCTCAGGCAATATTGGCTTGATGACATGAGAACTGAAGCGAGCTCGGAGCTTCTGCAAGGAATTGGCGAACATATGGAATCTCGTGCACACCTCAACAAACAGTATCAAGAGAAGGAACGCCGATGCCTTTTGGCTAGTAATGTTATTGGAGTAACCACCACGGGGTTTGCATCAAGATCGGAGCTCATCCGCTCTCTTACAACGAAAGTCTTGGTGTGTGAAGAAGCTGCAGAGGTCCTGGAAGCCCATATTTTAAGTGCATTACTACCAACATTAGAACATACCATTCTCATCGGAGATCATAAACAGTTACGACCCCAAATCATGAATCACGACTTCTCGGTTGAAAATCCTCGGGGAGGTGCAAAATACGGGTTAGACACCTCACTTTTTGAACGTACAGCCGAATACGAAAGGTACGGAGGTAGGAAATTCCCTATCGCAGAATTGGAGACACAAAGGCGAATGCACCCATCCATTTCTGCCTTGATCAGGAACACACTCTATCCTAAATTACAGGATGCTCCTAACATGCGCGAAAACCCTCCTGTCCCAGGCTTGGAGAAGCGGCTGTTTTGGATGGATCATAGACATCTCGAAGACGGAGCAGACAAAACGGAACTGATACAAACCTCCCATTCGAACAATTTTGAGGTCGATATGGTCGTGGCGCTTGTGAGACACTTGTCTCGACAAGGGGTGTACAAGAGTGGTGATATCGCAGTTTTGACACCCTACTTAAGGCAGATGTTCAACCTGAGAAAGAAACTGGCCTCGGTTTTTGATGTTGTAGTTGGAGATAAAGATCAGGAACAGCTCGATTTAGAGGAATCGAAGGAAGATAGGGATTTGGAACTAGACCCACCAACAACAAGACAAAAGGAAGTGAAGAAAGGGGATTTACTGAGTGAAGTAAGAGTTGCTACAGTGGATAATTTTCAAGTAAGCATAAACCGCCGATTTTTCGAGACTTTGTGACTAACTTGTGCGGGAATTCATCAGGGCGAGGAGGCCAAAGTTGTGATAATATCACTGGTCAGAAGCAATGACGCCAAAAAATGTGGATTCTTGAAAACCTCGAATAGGATAAATGTGCTCCTAAGGTAAATTCACTGCTGTTGGTTTTGCAATATATTGCTAAACATATGAATAGTCGTGCAAAAGATGGGATGTACATTTTCGGCAATGCTCTCACCTGCACTGGGGTAGAAATGTGGTCAGATGTTATCGGTATGCTCGAGCAAGAGGGAAACATCGACGAGACGCTTCAGCTCCGTTGCCCCCGGCACCCAGATACTCCGATAAATGTTAAGACACCCGAGGAATTCCATATCTTCTCACCAGAAGGTGGATGTATGGAGCGTTGCGAATGGAGATTGGATTGCGGCCATCCATGCCCCACAAAATGTCACTCAGAGACACTCCATAGAAACGGAGTATGTATGGTTGAGTGCGAGCGGGCCTTTAAGCACTGTGATCATTCTTGCCCTAAACCATGCGGATTCGATTGTGGCCGATGTGAAACATCTGTACCTGGAACCTGGCTGCCGTGTGGGCATCCATCGTCAGCTTTAAAATGTTTCCAACTCCAAGACCTGGCACAAGTCAAGTGCCAGACAATGGTCAAGCGAGAGCTCCCCTTATGTGGGCATGTGGTGTCTCTCAAGTGCTACATCGACATAAATAAGCACAACTGTAACGAGCCATGCGGAGCGAATCTTCCCTGTGGCCACCAATGTACGATGGAGTGCCAGAAATGCACCAGGCTCGATGACGACCAGCAAACCATTATTACGAACCATAGTACATGTACAGTTCCCTGTGGAAGAAAATTCACCAACTGCAAGCACAGTTGCAGTGTACCTTGTCATGGTGGTGATACCTGCAAACCGTGCAGTGAGCCCTGCGAGGTTAGATGCGCACATTCACTTTGCGGAAAGAAATGCTCAGAGGCCTGTGCTCCTTGTGCTGAAGAATGTGGGTGGTCGTGCAAGCACCGGGAAGTCCATTGCGAAATGCCATGCGCCGCGCCCTGCGATATTAACCCATGTTTCGAACGCTGTGACTTGCAGCTCGATTGTTCTCACCAATGCCCCTCCGTCTGCGGAGAGAAATGCCCATCACCAAAGTACTGCCAGGAATGCGGAAGTGAGGAAATATTGAACAGAGAAGTCGATCTGATCATGTTTGAAACCTACCGCAATATCAATTTGGACGAAGATCCAGTTATCGTTCCTGAATGCGGGCATTTTTATACCTTGGATACATATGACAATCATATGGACCTTAAAAGGGTGTATAAATTTAATATGTTTGGCAAAATTGTTGGCCCAAGGCCGCTTGACGGCAGCGACGAACCGGCTGATGGAGACTCAGAGAGGGAAAAGTTAAAAATCAAAAACTGTCCAGATTGTAGAGCTCCTCTCAGGAATATTTATCGATATAACCGTATCGTCAAATCTGCGAGTCTCGATGAAGCTACACGGCGTTTCGGTGTCAGTAGCAATGTTGAGCTTACCAAATTATACAACGAGGTTTCTGATGCCGAGGATCTACAGGAGGCCACCCGGGGAGATTTTCTACGAAACTTAAAATTTAGTCCTGGGAATGATGCAAAACCCTCCTCAAAACAGCTACAAGATCGTGCGGGCCGCAATAGAAACCTTGCCAAACGGTTACAAACTTATGTTTCGAAGGTCAAGGAGGAGGAGCAACCTTATGGCAAAGTTCGTCAATTAGTGCTCAACGCGGAAAAGCGCAAGGGCACACAAAGCAACTTTGTTGTCGATAGCTCGATGGTCCAATTCGGATTCAGACTAAAAGGCCAATTGCTTTTTTTCCAGTTACGTTGGGTGGATTTATGGGACAGGCACAAGATTACCACCGACCCAAAGATCCCCGAAGGTCTTCGCAAGTCACACAGAATACATATTCTCACGCAACTAAAGAAAATGCGGACGGAATGCGGAACACTTATCACAGACTGTCAGAATGCAAAGATGGAAAGGCAGGAGTGCGAAGCGCGAATTCACCAGGCACAGTTCTTCGCTCTCTATCGAGACAAAATGATCAGTGAGAGGCAAATCAGTCCACTAGAAGCCAGAATGGCCAATCTCGGTTTGGGCCAAGTCGAACGGCCGCCTCTCCAAGAACCGATCCCTGAAGACGCCGGGCAAGAGAGCCTTGAAGAAATGCGGGAGTCCCTCGATTACTGCGAAACTCTCTGCAGGAAATTTTTAGGTAGCATTGGTCCCCTGAAAGAGAGGGTTGATCAAGCCCGTCGGTTACTCAACGGGGCCTCAGTATTCTATGCTCCCCTTAGCACAGAGGAGAAGAGGCTTGTTCATTTGGCAATGAGTGCAGAATTCAGCAGCACGGGAAGATGGTACACCTGTCCCAATGGTCATCCCGTAAGTAAAGGACTTCAGCCATCCTGATATCCGGATGTAAGCTAACCGACTGTCAAATAGTTCACAATTGGGGACTGTGGAATGGCCCGTCAGGCGAGGCCTTGCCCAGATTGCGGGGCAACAATTGGAGGGGAGGATTACCAACTTGCAAGTGGTGTTCAACGCGCGCGTGATTTCTCACAGTTCGACGACCAACACGGGAGGGGCCGTCTCCGGAATTTTCCTTAACCAAGCATGAGGGCGGAGGATAGGGTCTCGCATGCCGGTTGACTATTTATGATTAAATTTTAAGGTTTTATTGCTGTTCGGAGGGAGATTTCAAAGGCTCATTTAAAACCTTAGACTACTGTATTAAGGTCAAATAATTTGTTATTTTTCTTCACTTATTTCATTCCTAAAAATCAGTTATATCAATGAAATGTTATAGTTTATTATTATTTTACAACAGAAGAGAGAGCGAGGGAGGAAAAGTTGCCTTTGACGATCTATCGATTCATTGATTGAGACCCATCCTTCACTTGGGGGGATATATTCAATCCAGACGGTTGAGCAAATATCTGGTTACCAAATCGGTACCATGTATCGAGGGGCATCAAAAAAAAAACGTGAACATCCTACGTCGCAACCAATGTATAGTTCTTGGGCATAGGTCATCGTCAGTCGACTGTTGTACCTAGTCGCAACACAGCAAAACCACGCCAAAACGGTGTAAAAGAGCAGCCATTGTAAATTTACACTTTCCATGTCAACCCTCCGATGAATTACAACATAATTATATCTCCAAGTAGCTAAGAACCTAAGGATTCAAGATCTGATTTTTATTTTGTCAATTAAGTTGGGACTTGTCTGTTGTAGGTAACTAGCTGCAGAAAAGCTCTAAATTTCTATTTAAGCACCACAAATTTATATGGGTGCCCATAGAAAAAGGTACTTGATCTGAAAATTGTTGATTTCAAATATTCACACACAACCCAAATCTTCAGGAAATTATCTAAACTTTCTATATGTTGCTTGTAATAGATAAAACTTCGAATTTACAAACTTTGGCAATAATTAAAAGGCAGGTTGTTGTGTTCTAAGGGGACGAAAAATGACATTTTTGGTGTAAAAAGCACAAGTGACGATGAGCTGTGTTACCGCACTGTACCTCAACTAAGCTCCGTAAAAGTGTATCTGGCCATCACAACAACAGCCTCCACGACAAATTTCCTACCCACAAAGCAGTGCGTTTTCACTTAGGAAGCAAGGCTGTTTAGCTGGCTTCCGTGATACTAGCACGTCAATAAATAAAACCAGCAAAAAAGACTAACTTATTATATCTTAATTTCATTCTATTCTTCGTTTCTATGGCTAGGAGACCGGAATTACTTTTACAGAGTTTAGCTGAAGTATCATACCTTGGTTGCGACGTGGGTGTTCGCGTTTTTCTTTCACACCCCTCGATAAATGTGTAAAGCTCTTCAAACTGGTACAAAACACGAAGTGGGCAGGCATATCATCGTCAGCATAAACACAGAATTATGCCAATTATGCTGTGGCTCCAAGATTTTTTCCAACTTACGGCTGCTTGCTTTACTTCACAAGAACGTGAGTACGATAGGTGAAGTAGCTGCAGACAATTCAAGGGCAATCTCTCCGATAGAACAGCCTAAAGATGGTTAGGTCAGCCGAGTATATATCGAAGCCCTATTTTACCGCAAATAAACTCAAGAGTATTTAACTTCTCTCGGTTTCTTGCCGCAAGCACTTAAACTTATTTTTGAATATAATTGATAATCGTTTTAATTCACGAAGTCTTTATCAACGCCTCAATGGTCTAGTGGTATGATTCCTGCTTTGGGCTATTAGCACATCATTTATGCAGGAGGTCTCCGGTTCAATCCCGGATTGAGGCCTTTTTTTTTTTTCGCTGCCCATTCAATTTATCTGGAGGATTTATGTTTTTAGTGTAGTAAGACTTAAGAGAGGGTTTGGTTGTCAATGTGGTTGTGTGGCTATAGTGGGGGAGTTAGAAATAAACCGTGGAATTTTATCGGAGACTTTCGACTTTGACAGGATGTGTAGTGCGTCAAGTTGAGTGATTTTGCGCTTGCCATCTCTGTTAGCCTACCGGTACTCTGTGTCAGCCATCGGTGGGCATTTTACTGAGTCAGGTGGATTCTTTAGGTGTAAGTTTGAGGGTATCTATCTAACTTGAGAGTTTAGGGTATCAGAATATCGGGGATTTTGAGCATCTGTGATGAAAAAGATGGAACATACAGTAGATTCATAGCAACGTACTGACTGACTGATAATATTTTTGCAGATACCGAACCTCGTGGAGGGGCTCTGTGCTCTTACAATGATTAAGCTACTCAGGGAAACCATAAATTCGTAATTTTCAATTCTAATGGAGAGTCTACAGTGATTGATTGAATAATTTGAGTTTTGGATGTTGGTTTGGAGACTGCCTTAGTAACCATGGGAATCCAATTGTCTAGAGACTACTACTGGTGGCCTTCTGATCAAACATGGAACTTCGAGTGACCGTCCGTGAATAGCATAGGGAAGCGAGCTCTACGGTAGGACAGGGAACGTTCTGAGTAATTTAGGTCACTAGTCCGTATGCCAAGCGTGCCCCCTTTCCACATATCGGTATTCTTACTGTCCAACTCAGCGACCAATAGTCTACGAGTAATCACAGGGTGTCTCAAGTCAACAGCAAGCATCGCAACAGCCGTTCGTCAACTCGTGTCTCGTCTCCGTTTTTGACCCTAGCCTAATCTCAGCCGAGTCCACCACCTGCAACTTTCCCCTCCCCCTCCCTTCATTTCATCCTCAGTTCTTTTTAATAATAAACCTCCTCCTCCTACGAAAAAAACGACCAAAGCCTACTGGAATTTTAGTTTACTCCACAACTATCCTTTCGTCGTCGTCGTCAATAAGTATGGATTTCAGCAAGATTCAAGGCTTCGGCAAAAACATCTCGTCCAGCTTTACACCATTCGCTACCCGCACCCAGCAGTTTATGCGGGAGCAACTTGGGCAAGCTGATGAAAAGGTATTCGGCGATGCTTCGTTTTTCTCAATCTTCCTGGGTGGTTAGGAGGGATAGATGGATTATCTCTTGTTTGTTTGTTTGTCTCTGAATCTGCTTATCGGTTCTCCACCTCTCGGTGCTTGCTCCGATGCTGGTATCGTGACTCGAAGATGTTTTTCATCTAGCTTTTATCATTTGCACATTCCCTTTGATACCCGGACGATTTTTCTCATTCGTTTCATATCGTGCCCCTTCTTTGTTTTCGTCCACCAGTTTCCTGAGAGATATCTTTTTTTAGAGTCTATTCGATTCACGGAAAGCTGACATTATTGAAGACCCAACTGCCTCCCGATTATCTCGAACTTGAGAAACGTGTCGATGCATTGAAGAACGTTCATCAGAAGATGCTGGCAGTCACGTGTGTTATTCCCCTCAGCTTTACCTGACAAATTAAGAACTCTTTTACTGACAGTTCATCAGGGCACAATATGGTAATGAGGTGAGCTTGTGCAGACCTTGTAGCTTATTATGGATGAGCAATACATGCTAACCACATGTGAACTTGAACTGATAGTCCTATGATTACCCGCCGAATCTAGTAAGTCTTTTGCTTCTCCACTGATAACGGGTGGGGGGTTATATCGGTTGAATATTTAACAGTGCTGACGTGTGGTAGCGTGAGTCCATTGTCGACTTGTCTCGTACTACATTTGAGAAGGTTCAGCTTCTAGGAAACGCCACTACCGCTACCGAAGCTCAGAATATTTTGACCAAGTCCGGTACCAAAACTGCCCCGAAAACATTCCCCCACGCTATCAGCCGCGCTTCGCTTGCTGCTGCCCACTCTCTTGATCCTGCTGAACCCCTCGCTACCGCTCTTGAGAAGTACGCTCTTGCCAGCGAGCAAGTCGGTGAAGCTCGTCTACAACAGGATGCCCAAATTGTGTCCAGGTTTAACTCTGCATTCACTACTACTCTTAACACCAACTTGATGTTTGCTACCAAGGCTCGCAAGAACGTTGAAAATGCACGCCTTTCTCTCGATGCTGCAAAGTCTAGAGTAAAGAGCGGTGGAGGTATCGGGTTTCCGGGTCTCGGTGGCCCCGGTCGCAAAGATGGCGTTGCCGAGGATGAGAGCTTGACGGAAGAACAAAGAGTGGAGGTTGAGACTGCCGAGGATGAGTTTGTAGGATGCACAGAGGAGGCTGTTGGTGTCATGAAGAATGTTCTTGACACTCCCGAACCTTTGAGAAATCTTGCGGACTTGGTTCAGGCCCAGTTGGAATTCCACAAGAAGGCTTATGAAATCTATTCCGAGCTGGCGCCTTTGATTGAGAGCTTGCAGGTTGAACAAGAGGTATGACAATTCTTTGTACTATTTTTTTTTCTCTCGTGGGTTTCTTCTTTGGAGCTTTAATTCTTTGAGTGGCGGCTGATCAGAGCTGCTACTGCTTGGGGTGTAAAGTCCAAGAGAAGCGAGGAGTTTTGAGGTCGCGTCACAAGGGTGGAGATCAAATTACTTTCAACAAAATTGTAATAAACCTGAACTGATCATGCTATAATTTTTTCTTTAATAGGCTGGCTATAGAAAATCCAGGGAGGAGGGGGCATAAGTTGGGTTGAAGTTGATCGACGATGTTGACTGAGGGTTTTTAAAACACAATGGAAAAAAAAAAACTCGATGCCGACGATGCAGGCTTTTATTGACTTTGGTTCTTGCTCTGTCAATTCTAATGTTCTCTGCGGGCTAAATTTCGGCAATAGCTGTTTCTTGAAGATAGGGGGCCTGTCCCACCTTTTCTTTTCTTCTCTTTCAGAATACTACTCACTCATTATCTTTGGCTCGTTTCTTCATATTTTTTCATATTTTTCTTGTGTCGTAATTCTTCAATTTTTACGTTTGGTAGCTTCGAAGGGTAGTATTTATTACTTTTCTTACATAACGCCTTACAGTACGATATTTCATGAGGTGATGAGATCTATTGATGAGTGCAATGTATTAACTTATTGTTTTGTGCTGAGGACGGTGCTGTGGTGAAGTGTGATCGGAGACAGCGAGGGTCTTGATCCCAAATATGTATTGCATGTAGGTGCGGCGGGATTAGATAAGATCTATCCTTTAACGTTCGGGGCCGTAATAAGTTAATTTTGTATCATATTCCCACCCACCATCCTGGTGAGATGTTCAATTTTTGTCCTTTCGAGCACGTTCTTTCATTTTCTCTGCAACAGCGAGATGCCGACCTTCGGATCTATCGTAGGATTTAAATAAATTTTATGACTTCACCTTGTTTCTTCCAACTAAAATCATGTGTGAATTTCTTGTACAGTACGGTACAATAATACCCTATAGCCTACTTGAATGCTATACCGGAATTGTCTCGGCCTTAATTTGAAATTCTCTGGGCGTTTCCACCGATATTACAAACCCACTCGTTAAATTTGCATTCCGGCAGCAACAGACACGAAGGGTCTCCCCACTCAAGTTCTCAGCTCCCTCCCCCGTGTCGTCTCGTTTCTCTTCTCTCAACCCTCCAGTTTTCTGTTTCCCACTCTCAACCTTAGCCTCCCCATTCACCTCCGTACGGTGTCATATCGGCGACTATCAGCGAGTACCGGTACTGTATATATCCAGCGCAGTCTCCCTTCGATCATCCCTGCGTGTTTCCTTAAGACAGCGCCTCTCCCGGATTTTTGCCCTTTGAGCCTCACTCACAGGTCAAACAGCTGTGCCCCACTAAAATCTCAACACCTGCCTACCTCACACAAATACCATCCACACATTTCCCCCCACTCCTATAACTCTCGGGGACATTTATATCCGTCCTTTTATCACCGGAGACGCTCAAAAAATTCCACATTCTCGACAAGTCTTAGCTGGAGTAGACGTCCATGAAGGCCGAAGAATTGAAAAATCAGGGGAACGTGTGAGTTGTCCTCTTTCACTACCTCCAATTTGTTATGATTAACGATAAGGCGATAGGTGTTACGCTGCGGGGGATTATGCCGGTGCGGAGAAATTTTATACTCAAGCGTGAGCTCTTCTTTCCCCTCCCATCTACGGGAGGTAGGTGTTTATTTTTGTTACATGTTGGGAATGGATTTGAAGGACAGATACTGAATTACTTGGGCGTTTTAGAATCATAAAGGACTCTACGAATGCCGCTTTCTTCACTAATCGTGCGCTCGTAAGATTGCGCATGGATATGTATAATCAGGTCATAGACGATTGTTTAAAGGCTATTGATCTCGTCCCATCTTCACGTATGGACACCTTCAAATGGACTCTATGTGCGGAAACCTCTCGTCTTACAAACAGGGATCATACAGTAAAAGCATATTCGTATCTCGGACAAGCGCAGCTCAAACTTGGTCATCCGAACGAGGCTCTATCATCCACCCTCCGTGCATACGAACTAGCCATTGCACAACGCTCCCCTAGTGTTGGTACTATTGCAGCGACATGTCTAGAAGTCAAGAAGAAGCGCTGGGAACTCTCGGAACAGCGTCGTCGTGCTCGCGAATGCAACCTGTTAAAACAGATGACCCAAATAATTGAGCGCGATGCGGAACGCGAGGTTGATCTTATTCTTCGCTCCCCGACCTGGGACCCTGTTGGGACTGGGAAGGATTACACGGGAAGTGGTATCCAAGACAAAGTTGATGATGTCAGGAATACTGCTAGGGAGAAGATTCAGACTCTCGAGGATGTGTTTGGAAAGGCCGAGGCGGAGAGATGTGGAAAGAGGGAGGTCCCGGATTACTTGATTGATAATATTACATTCAGTGTCATGCTGGACCCTGTCATTGTTCGTCCCAAGTTCCCCCCATAACAGTTTTCTTTTGAGCCCAAGATATTAACGCGGGAGTAGACTAAACACGGCCATTCCTATGACCGCGTGACATTGCTTGATCACCTTAAGCGTTCTCCTACCGACCCTCTTACCAGAGAGACACTGACGGAAAAAGACTTGAGACCAAACCTAGCCCTTAAGGCCGCCTGCGAAGCATTCCTGAAGGAAAATGGTTGGGCAGTCGATTGGTGAATTTGCAAAATATGACGACAAAAACAATTACAACCGCAGTTACAATTGCCTTATGAAGGTTTTTTTTCTTCTTCATTGTTTCCCCTTTAAACTCATACCCTCTGTTGTCTTTTTTTTTTTCTCACCAGAAAAAAGCACCTTACTGGAGTCTAGTGGTTGTGCTATTAAGTTGCTTTTTACAGTAATCTTTCTTTTTCTATTTTTCCTCCCTTTTCATATGTTCTGTTCGTGTACTGTTAGCGTGTTGGCATTTCCGGCTTTTAGCATATGGTATTTTTATTTTATTTTGTGTAAATTAACAGTTTATACATTTTCTTCTTTCTATGATAGCTCAATTGCTTTGTTTGGGTTGTGTTTGACACCGTATGTGTTGTTGGTTCGTTTGTTTGAGAAAGCGAATAGCTGAAGTATACTCCCCTCTACAGCACTCTGCAGATATATTAATACGATGAAAGATATTGGGGGGGGGTATAGTATTGATTGGACGAGAAGTAACTTACAGTACCCATATTGCTCCATGAGGATTACAGTCGAAAGATATACCTACCATCGGCATACCAGTATTCCTAGACTTAGGGACTGTTATGTGATAACTAATCAATTGTCTCACTTTCTCTTCTCTTCTCCTTAATTAATACCAACTTTCCATTCCAAAACGTCCATTCTTATTATCACTGTGCTAGTATTTGTACCATACCGAACACTCCGCCACCCAAGCCGGCAGTAATTACTATTCACTCCTCACAAGCCCTCACTCGAGACTGGTATTCTTACTGTACTGTGCTGTAACACTACGGTCATGAGCTGTGAATTGGGGGGGGGGGGGGGGGTTGTATTAGAATTCTTATAACAGGTCTTTGCAGGGTGGTCGGTGTAGGAGGGTGTTGTATCATGCGGTACTGTTAAGATAGGTGTGGTCGTTCGTACTCGGGAGCTGTGGTAGGTAGGTAGGTAACTTGGCAGGATCGGGATTTTGGGGTTTTAAGAGGAGGATTGGGGGGGGGAGGGGGGTTGTTGAAGTTCCAGATGATAGTTGCCCAAGTTGGAAGAATAGCTGGGTTGCTGGTAACTAACTGGCTTGGAAGTTGTTGTTTATGCTATATACCGGGAAGTCTGTAAGCGCTTTGGAGACTTGGGATTGGGATTTTTTTATATGTTTTGTAAGTTGGTAGGTAACTTGAAGACTGGGTTAAGCTAAGTTGAGTTGGATTTCCTGCTCTGTGTTATTTGAATCTCGGGGTTAAGTTAGTACTGTACATTCCCCCCCCCCCCCCCCGCGGAATGTTCCTGTGCCGGTTTTTTTTTTGTCGTCGTCGTCGTCGGACTCTGGTAGTGGGTTACTAGAGATTTTGGGGGGTGTATCATGCTATACCTAGATATTTGAAAGTAGGTGGGATTAAAGTGTTCTGTGTTTGTTTGTTTCTGCAAGAAAGGAGGGAAGGGGAGGGTTGTGGTTTGGTTGGAATACTGGTATGATAACAGTACGAGTGCTCCGCGGGGGGGGGGGGGAGGTGTGGTAGGATCTGTACAGTAAATAATCTGGAGATCATTTTTGGCGGTTTCCCATCATGCTTGTAAGTTAATGCGTAAATCTCCATGGAGATAAGGGCATCCAGGAGTTATGACACACTAAGAACATTCCAGGTTCTCAGTACACAGAGTGTAACTTACTTTCCTCACACAGCGACTGATTTTGATGAGCAAAATTTCTGTATTCCTGCTGGAATCCGGTAGGGATAGCTTGGTGGGCAACTTGAGGAATTGATTTCGTGGTTGACAAACACGGCTGTATGTTGTTGTTGATGATGTCCCTAGTACAAAACAAGTGAGTTTGAAAAAAAATGCTTGTGTTCTGTCATGAACAACTTAACTTATCTGCCTGGCCGAGGCGGTACGCTACGGCAGCCTAATCTTTTGAACAGAGGCGGAGGAACAAGGTTGTTTGCGGCACGATGAAATTGTTATCGGTTATCTGCGGTGGGTTTCGATCCTTGTATGGTGGGTTGGCGGCTCAAAATTGTGGGTTGGGGAACAAGATAGGGTACTCGGACTTCATTGTTTGAGTTATGGTGGATTTCCTGGGGATTCATGTTTTGAAACGATGAAGTAGAAATAAAGCTTGATTACTGTAATTCAGGGATGGATTTGTTTATTTATTTATTAAATTTTGTGAGTGTTTATTACAAGGTTTACAGTATTGCTTTTGCGGGTTGGGATGGATGTGGTGGAAAAAGGAAGGTGTCAAGTGTCAACCCCTACGGGATGTTGCAGGCTCGTTGGGAGGGGAGGGGAAGGGATTTGCGTGATGGCGACGTGATTTTATCGGTATTTTACGGGTGAGGAGTGAGATTGCCTGTGATGTTGAGACAGACTGATTCAGAGAGGGGGGAAGGGAAAGAGTTTAGAGGAAGAAGGAACGGAAGGGTGCTTGTCTATGCTTACCTACTTATGCCTTATGCTGAGTTATGATAGATGAGATTGGAACTTATAATTTGCTGGGACATCATTTCTACGGGGAAGGTAACGTAAGGATACGGTAAAATAGAGTAAAGTTGCGGTCAAGAGCTTTTGGTGGACTTGGCTCTGAAGTCACGGCTAACTTACTACAGAGCGAATTCTTCCCCAAAGAAAATCTATATATACCCCCCAACCAGTGTACAGTACAGTACTCGTAGCAATCGTAGCAAAAAAAAAAATTCCCTTGACCGAGATAAGAATATCATTGTCTTCCTTCCCCGATTCCGGCCAGTCGGGGCCCAGTCCTGCTTTCCTTTCGCCTCCGATTCCTTCACTTAGCTCCCGTATATATATATATATATATATATTTCTTTTTCCACCTATATCATGCCCGCCAATGATGATCACTCCGATGTTAGTCCCCTCTCACAAACAAAATAAATACCCTATCATAGTATCATAGCAACAACAAAAACAAAAGAAAAGACTCTCTTTCCCCTTCCCCTTCCCCTTCCCCTTCCCCCTTCTTCCCTTCTCCCCTTTCCTCCTTTCCTTTCCTCCCCTTTCCTTCCCTTCCCTTTCCTTTCCTCTCTTCTCCTCTCTTCCCCTCTCCTCTCCTTCCTTTCACTTCACTCAAGTTCAATCACGGTAATCGCCGTAGTTGCCTTTGTACCCCGCAGTACGCATGCCAGACCTATAATATTTGTACTCGGTCCAACCATTCAATTGAGGTCAAGAACCCTGTTTCGCTTACCCCCAATAACGGTAGATTGTCAGCCCCGGAGGGCAACGGAGTAGGTTGCAGCAGCCACAAAAACAACGGCAGCCTAGGCCCTGGGGAGAAGCAAGCGGGAGGTGAGAAAGAGAGAGAAGGAGCTCACTCAACATAAAACCATCATAACCTTCGATTTGACTTAACAACATCTTTCCCCCCCCCCCACTCACACATCTGGACGGGTCAGTTTCACCATAAGTTTTGATTTTGATTTTCTTTCCTTTTGGGGGGAAATAATTTGGTGTTGCTTTACTTCATTTTTACCTCACTTGTGGATTACTTTCTTTCATCCTCCCTGCGGGATTGAGGAGGTTGTTTGTTTGGAAGGTTCGGTGTTTGCTCGCAGGGTTAGGCTACAATCAAACCATCATGAAGTTTCTACAAGCCCTGTCGAAAAAAAAACGCATGCCGTTCGATATTATTGGGAATTTACCGGAGGATCTTGCCTCTGAGGTTTTCTCATATCTTATTGATATGTCGGATATGCGTCGACTGATCCATTGGCAAAGGGTATGTCTTGTACTCACACATATTATCCCTCCTTTTTCCTTTTTTACACTTTTTCAACTTCGTTTCGTAAAGTGCAATTTTTTAATAACAAACACAGGTTTCAAAAACATGGAGGACAATGCTACATTCCCCAACGACAAAAGTCTACCACCAACTCCTCCTTTACAACATTCACATACGAGCACTCCTTCCACCACCGCAATACTACGGGAGCAATCACCCATTCTTCACCTATGCCATTTTCCGCAGAGCCCTGCGGATGGATCTGGCCATCCGTAAAGGCAATTTCCGATCCACGAAGCCGCAGATATACGAGGCTTGTGGGGGATTTGTCAAGGAGGAGAGATCCGGAGCTGTGGATGGAGGCCCATTCTTTTCGGATGGATTTCTCGTCTGGTTAGAGAGGAGTTCGAATCTTGTGACTGGTGGGAAGACGATCCACGTGAGATATCTGGATTTTGCGATTGCCAGGGCTTCAGCGAGGCAACAACCTATTGCCAATTCAATTGTTGTCGCGCAGTTTGAGAGGCCTGGGGAGTCAGAGACTCAGCTCGAAACTGTTTTCAAGAATACTTCGAATCATTGGGTTGCGATGGGGTATGGGTCTGGGATTGTTGCGTTTTGGTGTTTTCTGGAGTAGGTTCCCTTTGTTTTTTCCCGTTCCCCAGATTTTATAGACGATGGGTTGTTGACTCGAGAGGATAGTAAGTACATTACTGTGATGGGTCTTCACGAGTCGAATAAGCTTCGTTGGAAACTACCTCTATCAGCCCTACTCCCTCCGCCGGATGGTGGTAATTTATATATTCGGGAGATATTCTGTAGTAAGGACTATCTGGTCATAAGTATCTCGCGGTCAGCTACTTTGCAGGTATTTTCCATGTCTAGTCGGAACCGAATCCACTTGATCAACCTCCGGGAAGGGTGCCACAATAAGGAAACGACAGACTTTTACTATGATACTGTTGCCAGCGGGAATGCCGAATACGCTGCTGGGATTGGAGATAACAGATACTTTATGTATGCTAATACGGGGCCACCCTCCCGCTATTATAACCAACTCTATCTCGAACCGCCCACAGATCTCTGCTTCTACTGCTGGGACTTGAAGCAGCCATCCTCTGATACGGAAAGTCGCTATTCCTGGAATCACCATGCAGAATCTCTTGAAGCAGAAGAGCTTTTGTCAAATATCCAGGGACCCCAATTCAACATTCCGATCGATCCGTTAGCATCTAATCAAAGCATTTCATCCACCGACGCTCCAAAACCTCCAAAATACAACCCGCCACTAGTCTTCCTCCGTCCAATGACTCAAGTCTTCACCGGTCTCACCTGGCCAGCTCCAATCCGCTTCACTTCCCCAAAGTTAAAACTCAACACCGCGACCCGCGAGCTCCTCTTCTACTGCCCACAACACTGCCATCCGCCACACATCTACTACCGCTGCTCATACTCAGACCCCCCAGAAACCCTCAACATCGAAGAAAAACCATGGTGCGACCATTGCGTACGCAACCCCTACCGCCATATTGCGCGGGGATTCACTCCCGCCATCCGCCAGGATGATCGTCGATTTGCACATCTAGAACTCAAGTTTAACACAGAACTAGTATTCAGCGACCAATCCCGACGATACCGCTTTGCACTTTCTCCCATTTCAATCCTCCGGGGCGGAAATTCCTTTCGCGGGGTTATAACCGGAAGGAAAGAGTACCGCTGCAGACTACAGATGTTAAAGCAGAACCCACCGCCTCTCTATTTTGAAGATAGGCGGAAGGCGAGCGTTAGTGGTGGGATACCAGGCGAGATAAAAGCGTACTGGGATTACTCTATGGGGAGGAAAAAAATGGCAAGGAGTGCTGAGGGGCATGTGGGTAGAATTTGGGTGGAGGGTGGATGGGAGGGTGTGGCAGTGCTTTTCAACGGGAAGATAGCAGTGTGGAGGTGGGAGGATTACGAAGCGGAGGAGGAGGAAGTATTTAAGGAGGTTGCGGCTGCAAGGAGGGTATTGAGCAGACAGTCAAGGAGGCGGAGCTGGTTACCGGGAAAGGCGTAGGTGTGTAGCTATCTAGTTGCGGAGTGCTGGGATTGGGGGAGCTTTGTTTTGTTTCGTTTTATCTGGTGTTTTTTTAGTCTTGGAGTTTAGTATCGTTACATTATGTGCTTGGAGTTGTTTGCCCCGAACATATTTATTTTTTGTCTAGGACATGACTGGGCAGGCAGACCTATATTTAGCTTCGCACTGCTTTTTGTAGCTTATCTTTGGTGCTCAAAATGTTTCTTGATAAAATTTGCTTCGTTTCATTCTGTGCCGCAATCATGTCGTCTCACTCGCTCATAGAAACTCACTCGCTAGCCAGCGCCAGGCGCTTGTTGTAAGGAATGATCGTCTGGCTTCCTGACAACCTCCTGATGGAATGGAATGGCAAGGAGTGGAATGAACGGAATGGAGTAGGATAAACGGAATGGAGTGGGATGGCTGGAATGAGTAAATCGAGTGGTTGGAACGGATATTTATGAGGCTGTAAATACTTAGTATGGAGGATAGCTAGCTGTCTACCTGCAATCCTTATTATAAGAAAAAATTGAGGTTATGTTCTATCACTTGCACACTTGCACATTTCTTACAACTCACGATTTAGAACATTATTTATTTCTTCGGACTTTATTTCTTCAGCGCTCACTCGAGCAGGGGGTGAAGTTAGCTTACCGCTATGGTACTATCTTTAAGATAAAATTGCAGCAATAAATACTCGCTATAACTTCTCACTAGAACGCAACGGAGCATGTGATGTACTTTGTGATCCCCTAAGAAGAAGAAAAGAAAAAAAACGTGAAACTCGCGGAGTGCACTGATGTTATTTGTTCCGCTAAAAGCTTCAATAGCTCGGTCATGCCAATTGAGAAAAAAATTTGTGGAATAAATTGTGTATCCATTCTTATCTTATCGACGTTAACGGCGAGAATACTTGAGTACATTACTCACGCTAACCATCTCCATTCCATTACACACTGTTCCGTGCCTCGAGTGAGAGGGAAGCGTCTGATATATGAGAAGCCAATACCGGGGTGGACTGCATCCTTGGTATCATAACCAAGAAAATGGGCGTTAAGTCACCAGTAAGTTGGCCGTTGTTTACAACTTCGACTAACATGCTATGCAAGGTTTTTTTTTTTTTTGTCGAAGAAGGTTCAAAGTAAGATATCTTTGCTATCATAGTAGATGATAATATTCATGGTTGAGCGGGGATATATCAGATGTTAGGAAACCAGCCCTGGGTCAGCAGGAAAGTGGTTCGTTGGGTGTTCCTAAGGGACTCGATTACTCTACTAAGGCCTGGGTTGAAACCCCCCCCAACCTTCCTGTTCATGTCAGTGTGAACAGGCGATTGATTGATTGGGCTGTTAGGAGTGGTCGGTGATCAGCCATCTCGTTTGAATTTTGGAAGCTAGCAGTTTTCTAAAAAGTTGGATTGTTTTGAGTGTTGTCTCTGAAAAAGTTTACGACGCACGCAATGGCATATCCATAGGGGGTGGGTTCAATGGGGGTGGACTTCTTAAATTGATGTTTTTTTTTTGTGTGCCTTTCTTATGGGGATGTTGGGTTTTTGTATGCAAGATGTTTTTTTCATCCTGATACTAGGATTCCTCCGTCGTGTTAACGCCCGAGGCGTTTATTGTACTGGCTCGGTGTAGTAGTGTGTCCAATGCTCTTCTCTTTTCTTCTTCTCCGGGTGTTAGCTGTTGTGATCTACCCTTCTTGGAAAAATTTGTGGAAGGTTCGTATTGTACTTCTATATCGTGAGGGTTGTAGAATTCTGGTTATAAAAATAAAAAAAAAAGAGGAGCGTGACGGCTTTGTGAGTACTCACTTTCTAGGGGTGGAATGCCTAATACGGTAAGAGCTAGAATTACCAGACCTTGGGCTATAGAGTGTTGGACTTGCCTCTTGTAGGAACGTCTAGCCTTTATTTCTTTTTCTTTTTCTTTTTCTTTTTCCTTTTTTCCTTTTTTTTTTTTCCTTTGTCCCGGGGCACAATTCTTTTTGCACATATGGTTATCTCTTCCCAGAGGAGATTTTGAACTACCAAGCACATACTAGTCTATCCATTTAACTTTTAAAAGGTAATATAGCGGTATGGAAAAGAAAAAAAAAAAAGAAAAAAAAGATTAATAAATGCATATTCGAGAGCGGGAGGACATCGTTTCGAGTAAACTTCTTGAGGGATACAAGGACTCCCGCAGAACGTCATGAATGGGCGAGGGAAATGCGCTCTAGGGAAATATTTCACAACGGAGTTGCAGGGTAACTTTGATTTTTGAAAAATGCGGAATAAATCCATACGTAATGTGAGTGATAGTTGGTGTCAGTGGATTTCACTTTTGGCCCCCTTTTTTTTTTTTTTGACCACCTTTCACTATTACAGTAGCCCTAACCCACCAAGTCCGACTACCAGAGGGAATCTTAAGAGAGAGGCAAACTACTGTATATGATTGGGCTTCGCCCAATTAATCAACTTCTCAGTCCCCATATCCTAGTTTTACTTGGGCCATAGTTATTGTATTGTTGAGCAAGAGGTTAGCAGTCTGATTGAGGATTCTTGAAGAACTTCAAGCACTGTATATCAAGTTAACAATTTAATAAAGCTAAAATAAGGACAAGCCGATGGTGTTCAGTATTATACCGGATTCATCTACCAAAGAAAATCAAAGTAATTGTCTTTCTCACTAGATAACATCCATAGCTGAACCATGATCCCCCTTACGGCAGTGCCACATCTCTAATCACATTGAACATGGAAAATTTGAATCAGGGCATCAATTCCCCTCATCCCCTAAACCAGCAAAAAGTGGTTCGCCGAGCATTTTTAAATGCTCGACTACTCCTTAGTACTAAGGCCAGGAGTTGAACTCTAAGCCTTCCCTGTGCACATTAGTGTGACCAGTTCCTTGACCGATTAGACCATCGGAACTGGTCGATATTTCCCTCTCTTCTTTGAATTTTGAAGGTGATCTTTTTTTTTGAGTGAGTATTTTGCTACGAAGCGTTGCAAACCTTTAACATTCCCATGGTGCAGTGGAAAATTAGTACTCTTGTTGTTGAGTATTCTTCATGAATCTTTTCGTATGACTATTAAACAGTAGCGTTCTACCTCAAACTACCCAGATAGTGTTTTTTCATGAGCCGAGCTGGATTACAGCCAACCTCGGGTTCTTAAAAGAGTTTCTTGGGGGTTTATTTTTGCCATTAAAGGAGGTGGAAGATGGAAGACAGCCCCATATCTTACCAGGGATAGATACTCGTAGATGTAGGTAGGCCAAGCAAAGGTTTCAGGAGTTTCAAAAGAATAAATTTACTGATGAAGCAGTTTGCACACGTTTGGAGGCCTAAAGATGAGTGGACAATATCACGGATCCGTTGCCGGTAGTCTTGTGAATAAATAGCGGATGGGAAAGGATAGACACTATAATACAAGAAACTCAGGAGCTCAGAGATGAGAACTTTTAAGATCTACTTGTGTGGTGCGAGTATGCTTAAAGGAGAGTTGGCCAGGTTTTTTTTTTACATCCGGACTAGCACACTATCTGAAAGGATGTGTGCTCTGACTTTTCACTTCGCATGGTATCTTTTCGGCACAACCAGGAGAAGGCATTAGGCAAATGAGAAGTTCGGATCTCTAGCAAATTCTGGTTCTGAAAAATCAGGGGAGTATGGGTACGAGAGTTATGACTATCTGAGGGTGGGATTGATGGTTACTCCTGTCTGGAACTCGCGAGTAATTTCCTCTTCCTGCTCCCAAGGGTCTTGAGGATAGATAGCTGGGTGCTGGATACCGACTGGGCGCCTATTGTCTCAGGGATTTAACCCAAACTCAAACAATGAAAATCCCAACTCCCAGCATGATCTGCACTTCTACGATCTTGAGTACTGTTTTTGAATAAAAGAATGAAGATAAAGAAATGATTCGATTCAGAATCGACTGTGAGCCAGTAAGAAACTAAAAGAATAATGGTATTAGAACACAACCTCTATCTTTAGACCAACTATACCGCCTTTGCTCACATCTCCACTTTCCACATCGCTCCCAAAAAAACCACTCCTCGAACGATGGCTTGTCTATAAACTTTAAATGAAACCCTTTTATTGTAAAACTTGATCGTGATAAAAAAAATAGCTTTGAAAAAAAACGAGAGCTTCTATTTCTGCGGTTTCTATTGCCGTGCTCAATGCTGTAAACCGGGATAAATAAGAGACAAAAATGTCCAGGGACGTGTGATAAAGTGACTTGCTTGACTTCCTATGTGGAGCAAACAGGTCCCTCAAATACATGAAACCCTCTCTAAGCTAGATATGGCCGTCACAGGTTAGCGGGACAAAAGTCAGGATTTGTTATGAATCATTACATCTCACTCGTCTTTAGTTTCACCCGCTTATTGGGAATGAGGATGTTCGTCCGGAGGTCAAATGAAGTATTTAACTCTCCTTCAAGGGCACTCACATCGCACAAATAGATCTTGATGTTTCTCACCTCTCAACCTTTGCCTTTTTCTCCACGACAGCGCCCATCTTTTCATATCCTTAGGTTATCCACACCACTACTAGCAATGTATCCATAATATCACACATTCACCTTAAGCCCCCAAACGCGTGCAGATGGCTCCCAGAGCAAACTAGTGTTTTAACCTATCAAACCTTTGCTCTGCCCACCACGTCTGCTCGGATTCATAAAAGACAACTTTTGAGATGTCGGTCTCCCCCCGTCGCACACTTCTTGCAATAGGAATACCAAAAAAAAAACAAAAAACACCCTTTTCAAAAGTCAGCTCCAAGCAGCTCAGCGGCTTAGCTTGTGACAAGCACTATTTGGGATGGTTAGAGTTACAAGATGCTACGGTAGAGAAAATGAACGGAAAGAATGTTGAAAAGGATCCCAGAGTGCGAGTAGTTATCTTCACTGATTCGGGAGTATCGCGCTTATCAAGGCTGATTCTGGCATCCTGGGAATATGCAGAGCTTGATGGTAATGCTTTCTGCCTGGGAAAAATACTCAAAATTAAAAAAGTCACAATCAAAATTAAAAAAAGCGTAGTCATTGTCGATCAGTTCTCATGGTCAAATGGCTAAGAGACTGGTCACTAATGTGGGCAGGGAAGGCTTGGAGTTCAACTCCTGGCCCTAGTGGAGTAGTTGAGCATTTAAAAATGCTCGGCGAACCAATTTTTGCTGGTTTAGGGGTTGTTGGATGCTGTTGCCCTTCTTTACACTTTTTTTTTTTTTTTTTTGCCCGGGGGTGGGTATATCATATTTGGCTTGGTTTCTTTTGGAAAATGAAGCTTACATCTTCCCGGTCGGCTCTATATTAGATCCAGCTATCCTACGCCACTTAACTGGACCCTCCTAATTCCTCAAAAATCGCCCATCAGATAGCCAACCTCTTTTGAATAACACAACCACAAAACCGCAACAACGAGATCGAAAACCTGCTTGTGAATCAGTTTTCTAATTTGAGGCTTATAGTTTCCTGCCTAAAGCGTCATAAGTGAAGCGATGGGCTTCTTTGTTAAGCATTGTATAATATAGGGATGTGGTTCCCGTATCAAATAAGCTTTATACACAACTCGCATTGACGCACTTCTCGGGCATAGCTTCACACGAGTGATTTCTGATGACTCTACCATGTGTCCTGTGTGAGAACAGTAAAAAAATTCCACTATCTTGATAACCGTACTATTCGGCCCTGCTGATGGTGGAATTTATTTCACCATAGCACGTATTCTCGTATTGCATGGACACATGGAATTTGACTCATGTCGACAAGAGGCCTGAAACTTTACCCGCACTATCATCATTAGTATTAGGCAGGAATCGGCACGAGCCGTCTCCGCTCGTACGAACAATAGTCTCGATCCAGCTCAAGCCTTAGTGGCCTCACGTGCAGTCACTCGAATCAGGAGCACAAATGTTACCGGTATGCTCAATTCACCCTGTAAAAGTAAGATACAAGCTTATATTCACTACAGTGTTGATAGTAGCGAATTTCCCTACGTCCCACTAAATCTCTGCAACAAGTATTAGTGTTGACCCGATACCGGCATGGGGTGAATCTGGTCACCCGGCATGGAAGTTTGCTTGATAGCGGGACTCGATATTTTCTGGGAAACTCAGAAGTAGGGAGGATTTCATAGAGGTTGTCAACTCAACGGCGCTAAGTGGATTCACAGCGAAACTATTCTGCTGTATTCTTCTGTCTCACAGTCGTAAGTGCTATTCCGCCATACCGGGCATGGCGATGCATTACTGCTGCTTCTGGTTTCCGGCTCAGAATAATACTGCTAGCCAAAATCTTATGGCATGTAGAGAAGTTCGGCACTAACAACATTGCAGGGGATAGCTTTTCTCACTTTGTCTACAAGAATCTCCTAGCATTAGCCCCTGGGAGCCTTTGAGATGCCAGTCTCTTTCTGTCTTGCACCCCATACAATCGGAAAACCTCTTGAGGAAGCCTTTTCGAAAGCTTGAGGTTACCTCGAGTCCTGTTCCAGAAAAACTCCGTTTGGGTGTGGTTAGAGTCAGAGGGCATTAGAGCTGAATAAGGAAACATACAACAAGATTAATGGAGAAGATTTGAGCGAGAGCAAAAGAATTCCTCTTCCTTCATTAAGAAACATCACATTCACTAGTAAAGTATTAATTAATGTGATGGGAATGAAGAATTTACCACACTTGATAGATACAGTACAGTACTTTTACAGTTTTACTTATCCTTGAAAAATATCTGCTCAGAAAGTAAATGACATTCAAAATTTGGAAAAGATAAGTGATTATCGACCAGTTCTCATGGTCTAACAGCTAAGAGACTGGTCACTAATGTGAGCAGGGAAGGCTTGGAGTTCAACTCCTGGCCTTAGTGGAGTAGTTGGGCATTAAAAATGCCCAATGAACCACTTTTTGCTGGTTTAGGGGTTGACGGGGGGGTTGTTGCCCTTTTTTTTCTTCTTTTTTTTCTGGAGGAGGGGCATTTGGCTCAATCTCTTCTGGTAGATGAAGTTTATACACTCCCGGCCGGCTCCATCTTATATCCAGCTATCCTCCACCGCCAAACTGGCACACTTGCAGTTCTTTCAAAAGTTTTTTATCAGACAGTCAATCTCTTTCAAATAACACAACCAAATGCCACGTAAAAAAAAAACGCAATAACGAGATCGAAAAACTGTGTGATATTCCCCAACAACCTCAAACTGAGAAACTACTTCTCCTACTCATACATTAACCCCGCGGTTGAAATCCCACGCCTATGATAAGAAAGAACTTGTGACTCGGATACAAAACATGTACAGTGCAACCTTCTTTTCTGGAGTTCTACATCAATACCCTCAACATACAATACTAGTACTTACAGCTATGTTACAAAATATTGCTTATTTTGGTCGAAAAAAATAATACTTATAGATACGATTAGAGATGGACAGGCAGAAGACAGACAGAGAAGGGTAGCCTACCGTAAGAGCTCGTGGAATCCACTATCAGATTATCAGCCTGTCAGCCCACGATTGGTTTGGATTGACAGGTTAACAGAATTGCGAATACCAGTTAATGAGATCCAACACAGCCTGAGGGCTGATCTTATACCGCTTCTGGAAAGAGCTAGTCCGGAGCTTTAGTCTCTGAATCCTGAGATTACAGGGGGGTGACGGAGATAGTGGATTTCACGAGTTCTTACGGTATCGTTAGAGGGGACTGGTCGACTGCAAAGTACTGGGGTATTGGTATAGTAATTAGAAATTATTCCATGAGTGAAAATAGCTTCCATCTTCCTCCCCAGCCCGTGAATATATACCATCCCCTGGACTGCTGAGACAGTGGAAAATTTTGTGCCGCCCCTGTCAGTGTCTGAGACACTGGCTAATAAGCAACTTTTGTTAATAGAGGGATTTCGCAACGCAAAGTTAGGGATCGCTATCTCTGTGACAATGGTGTTTACTATCGCAACAAGAAATAGGGATTTCGGGCTAGGATATTTGCTTGTTGCAACGTGGGTTAGGGTGGGATGCTGTTGTTTACCTCACCAAGAGAATTCGCTATCTCTTAGCTTAACTAACCAAACATTAAGCGTACGTTACCAGTAATTCAACCTCACAACCATCAAACCAAATAGCGTATAATACCCGTAAATTTTGGGTAAACTCGACCCGGAGCTAGTGTCGCTACAGGAGAGAAAACGTGGGATCGGAAAAAGCATGTCAGCTTCGCCACCAAAAGCATCCAATAGGATTATCAAGAACGAACGATCGGATGTTCAATACAAAGAGTCTTCTGGCATTTGCGAGTAGAAAATAAAAATTACCATCTAAATCTATTGCAGACTCATGGGAGGAGTTTAATATTTACAAAAAGGACCTGGTAATACAATCCTTCAAACATGAAACTCACTTCCTATTGATGGAAGCTGTGATTCAAAGCTCAATATCGACGGCTTTCCAAGTGATTTCGCTGTTGGAACCTGGAGATCTGAGGTTCAACCTTAGAACAGGAGATGGAGTAGTTAGATAGGTCTACGAGTGAGATTGAGGAGGAGGAGGAGGAGGAGGAGGATTCTCATATTAGTAGTATTGAATTCGTTTAATATACTCTATGTAAGTCGATATCAGTCAATTTCAATAACTCATACCAACTGCTTATGCAGAAGAGACAATGACGGTATCTTGTTGGATGCTTTTAGTAGCGAAGCAAACATAGTTTTTCCGACCCCAACGTTTTCTTTCCTGTGGCGACACTAGCTCCGCTTCGAGTTTACCCAAAATTTACGGTATGTTTATATCTTTGATTCTCTCGCATCGGGTGATTGCCGTGTTGTACAGGGTTTACAGGAGGAAGGCAACCTAGATACTGATATCCCCTTTTCTGACACTGGAGAGGGGATTGGTATTGATGGGGGAGAAGAATGTGCTTTAGATGGAAGCAGACATGGGCCTGATACTGCTATTGAATTTTGCAGATGGAGATTAAATTCATTCCTCTATTTAATGCCTAATCACGGTATAAAGTTTTTCCTATATAGCCTCTTCCATGCCGGCACCATCTATTATCACTCGCTATGGTTTTGATGCTCACTTAACTTTGCCACCCCTCCCAATGCCGACACGCGTCTTTCCCACCCCTTAGCGCCATTCCGGATATGACCAAATAATGCGGTACGGTATAATCCTGAGTGTCTCAGCCTTGTCAACTAGCCTGCCATGCGACCGAGTGGCGACCGAGTGGCGAACTCGCTCATTTCTCCTTTTCCGCTCTAGTCCCTCCTAGCGCCATTCCGGATATGACCGAATACTGCGGTAATTACGGATTCGTGCTCAGGAGGGTCTGTCCAATCGCTTTTCGACTTTTGCTTAAAGTGTGGCGATTTGGGGGTCTTCGTGCCCCCCCTCGTTGGCTCGGTTGCCCTTACCGGTAGTCTAGCTCCAATCCCACTTTTACGAAAGGACACGGTAGTCATATACCAAGCCTACCTTAAAGCCCCATCAAAAACCCTTCAGCAGAAACTCACAGAAAAATCCCGTACACGATGGAATTCTACAGTGCAGTCTATCCTACCAGGTGTGGATATCAACTTCCGTCCAGTACGGTAAGTCATCTCGCGCACGTGCCGAGTCCCACGATACAAATCAAGTATCTCAACCCGAAAACTGCACTCCGATAACGTTAACCACATGACTTTGTTCCATGATACCAAAGTGCAGATTACATTACAAACTTCACTTTAAGCCCTGGGGTGAAATCCCGGCCTAACCTACCACAATACCGTATTACACTCGCACTCCGCTATAACGAACGCCGAGTATCAGGCCTTTTTTTGTTCATCTCCTGGACTGCTGAAACGGTGGAAAATTTTGTGCCACCCCTTTCAGTGTCTGAGGCATAGATGACTAAGGAGTTTTAAGATACTATGATACCTCAGTATTCTTCAGTGATCATCAGCGTTGGTGTGATCACACAGCTAATATTAATTATGGTCTGAATTCTGCACATCTGCAAAGTTGTAGTTGTTAACAAAAAGTTCCTTATTAACCTGTGTCTCAGAAACTGAAAGGTATGGCACAAAATTTTCCACCGTTTCAGCAGTCCAGGAGATACCGTAGCAGACATCCGGTAAAGCGAATTGCCGTATGAATATTCCCCGAATTGGCGTTGGGAGTTTTTTTTTTTTTTTTCAAAGTTGGCCCCGAGTATTTAATCATGATTCTCAACCTGGGGGGCGAGTTTTATTCATGTCCGGGGGATTTAGGTGAAAGAAATTTATCCCAAGCTCATTATCTGCAACTTTTTTGAGCTCTTGAATGCTGTATTGAGGGGGGAGGGGGCAAAAGCACCATATCATAGACTTCAGAAAGAGCCAGTCTTTGAAAAAGCACTTTATATACATTGTGTTTCCTACCGGTATGAAGGCCTCTGACTTGTGTATTCTCGAACATTTACCAAAACCTTACCATGCTATCCCTTCGTTTGATTCCGAATTTCAGCGCTTTTTAGCGTTGCAGTAGTGCGGTGATCAGCAAAAGCTAGTAGATAATGAGTAAGTGAATTGAAGCGAAGCTAGAAAGCAAACAGGATAGTGTAGGTCACAGTGGGTTGGGAATAGTTCTCATCGCACACTGGTAGACAGAAGAGCAGAAAGTTGCAGTGGTGCAGTGAGCAAATTAATGATGGCCGAATACCTACAGGATATTTGTGAGAGCGATGAGGAGGAGTCTGAATTTGTCCGGTTGGAGGAATACCAAGATTCCTGGCATGCGGATCATGAAGAGGAAGAAGAGGAAACCAGAGATGAGAATCCTCCTCAAGGAAGAGGCAGCAGTAGGACAACAATGACATTGCCGATTCTTCCTCCGACACCACAATTTGAACCGCTCTACCATCATACCGCAAGACATGACCATCATACTCGCTATCCAGCAACATTTGATCGAAATAGTGGCCCACTCGAGTACTTCCAACTATTTTTTCCAGATGACACCTTTGACCTACTGGTGCAGAATACGAACCGATATGCAGAAAGCAAAAATGCTGGCTCCAGGGGTGCACGATACTGGAAACCAACCTCAATTCCAGAAATGAAAGTCTTCTTTGGCCTCATTATCTATATGGGAGTTTTTCCTTCTGCCCAGGTTAAGGACTACTGGAGCCGTGATTCAGAGTTTCCCTTCCATCGTATTGGAATGTACCTGTCACAAAATCGATTTGAGCAACTTAAATGGTATTTTCATATTTCAGAGCCTTATAACCCTGGATCGCTTCCGCAGTCTTGCTGGTATTTTAAGGTTGCACCACTGGCAGATTTACTGCAAGCATGCTATCAGCACTATTTTCTACCTTCCAGTGATGTTGCTGTTGATGAAATGATGGTACGGTTTACTGGTCGCTCAGCTCATACTTTACTCTTACGAGGAAAGCCTACTCCTCAAGGGTATAAAATATTGGCTTTGTGTGATCATGGGTATACGTATTCTTTCATTTTTACAAGTCGGACAAACTCCTTTGCTGAGCTAAATAGTCACTTGTACTCTGGACAAGTCAAGCTTAGCCCAACTTCTCAAGCTGTTTACCAGCTTGCCTCTGCCTTGCCCTCTCAACAGTTTTCCTTTACTATTTATATGGATAACTATTTCTCTAATATTCGACTTTTTCATGCTTTACGAGAAAGGCATATTGGAGCATGTGGCACCTCTCGACCCACCTCAGCTGAGTACCCAAGGGCTTTCAAGTTTGGCAAGAAGAAGCCTGTGTTTCCTTTAAACACCATATCTGGTGTGGTCTGTGGAAAGGTTCTTGTTTGTCTTTGGCAAGATAATAATCTTGTACGATTCATGAGTACAGTTCATGAGATTACTCCAGAGGTGAAGAATTTTCCTCACAAGCAACGTCGACGCCCACGCATCACTGACAGTAATCGTGAAAACATTGAACGGTTTTTTGGCAATCAAGTACTTGTTAGCATGCCTACTCCTAAAATAGCTATTGACTACAACAATAAGATGAACTCTGTCGACCTTGCCGATCAGTACCGAAGTTATTATGCTACTCAACTAAGGGTATCTCGCGTTTGGATGCCATTGTTTTTCTGGCTTCTTGATACAACGGTTATTAATTCCTGGATTCTTGCGAAAATTACTGCCCGCCCCGACTCCCATACTGCTACCCAGAATATTCAAGTACACCGACTTTTTCGACTTCGACTTGCACATTCACTGGTCAATTCAGGATACCGTGCACTCAACCCTTCTCGAGCAGTAGAACTTGAAAATATGGTTTCGCATACGTTCTGTTCAAGTCAATCTCATTCTAGGAACTTTCCTGGTATGTGGCCTCCTGGTAACACTAAACAGAGTCGCTCCTCTGGTCAGTATTTAGTAAATATCTTCTCTGTCACCTACAGTTTCATATTATTATCCTTGCCTTCATTCTACTAAATTCCCTCCTGTCCTAAATAAAATTCCCTGAATTCTGATTTTTTTTTGCACCAAACCCTACCCTATTGTTTAACTTGTCTTCCTGAATAGTCAACAGTTTCAGACTGATTCTTTAGATTTTGACTACCCGGGACAGTGAGGTGTAACTATATTTTCAGTGTAAAGTACATATACTAATAGGAAATCTAGGGTATGTTACCAAGCATACGGTTCTCCCAGAGGTGAGAAAAGAGATTGGAATTCATCGACTGGAGCGGGGGAAACAGCAGTGTTGTTTTTTTTGTCGTTTCTTAGGCAAGGGAGGTAATGTTTCAGCAACAGTTCAGGAAAAGGTTTCCCAGCGGCATAAGCGGAAGGAGTTTACCAATTTCTTTTGTTCTCACTGTCAAATTCCACTTTGTAAAGATGTTTGTTTTTCACTTTTTCATGATAGTTGACGCACTCTACTCCCTCAATTGATCATCATTCTAGTGGTTCATGGTGGTTGCATTGCCAACTATACTTATACTCAATAGGGGATCGCGTGCAAGTTAGTATTGTTGCCACCTCGCCGGAAGAAAGTCACGAAATCAAATGAAGGGATGCCTGAAATCCCCCTTGTAGATGGGTTTTTTTTTGTTCATTATAGCAGATTAAATTTGTATGGAGACAGGGGAAGAGGAGTAAAAATCTAAGAGTTCAATTCGGTTTTGTTATCCCGAATAATTCGTTATAGCGGGGAAATTTGTATGAGCGAATCGAACTCCTGAGGGATTCGTAATAATATCGGTAGCAGTTTTTCCACTATAAAGGGGTCCATTATAGTGGGGGAATGACTGTACTTGATGCCTGGCTTAAAGGCTTTTGCAAAAGAGAAGAAAATGGGTGATATATTATTCAAACATTCAAATACCGGTGCAAGGGTAGATCATGAATTGATGGTACACTAGTAAAAGAACACTTTACACCAAGTAGTACACCAAGATACTGTCTGTCTGAAGGAATGCCTATTTTTCCCACCATCGGTGGACGTGGGGGAAAAAAAATTGTTTCATAAAATAGGCAATCACTATTTCAACATACCTATCTCAACACACCTATTGTACGTTAACAAAAATAACCGTACATCAATGGACGGAAAAACT